>VZSF01007823.1:124957-249254 GCA_013398295.1 Chionis minor | reverse complement strand
TTGTGGGGGGGAGGAAATTCATGTCCTTTGGTGCCAATTCTTTCTTGTTTAAGAAAAACCTTAAGGGTGTTACATGAAGTAATATTTTTTTTCAAACACAATTTTTACATATAAGCATTTTATAAACTCTTCTGTTTTCCAGGACAGCTGAATATCAACTTTATATAATTTGGANTTGTGGGGGGGAGGAAATTCATGTCCTTTGGTGCCAATTCTTTCTTGTTTAAGAAAAACCTTAAGGGTGTTACATGAAGTAATATTTTTTTTCAAACACAATTTTTACATATAAGCATTTTATAAACTCTTCTGTTTTCCAGGACAGCTGAATATCAACTTTATATAATTTGGAAAAAACAACTACCAAAAGCCTGAGTTAGAAACGTAAATAAGTTGAAGGCAATCAGGGCAGAACACTATTGCTTAGTGACCCAGGAGTCTTGTTGCTAGTCAAGCAAAAAATTTTCCAAAGGAAGAAATTAAACAAAATTCTTTCTTTCCCAGTTACAAAGGGTAGTCCCAGAGGGCACACTTTGCTGAACAAACCAACAATAAACAGCTTTCTTTGGGATCCTAAAATGCAATTGTAGTCTTTCAAGCAGGATTATTATAATCAGCCCTCTATCTTGCATCGATAAATGGCAAAGCAGCAAAATAAGTATTTTATTCTCATTTTATGCTTCATGGACAAAATCAGATTCACAGTTGCTTACTTTAGTGACACATGCACGCATTTTTGTTTGCATTGCAAAAACCAACACACCCAAAAGAGCATGAATGTGTCCTACTTTCTTCTTTATGAGAAAATAATTATTAATCCAATTCCACTGAGTTTTTAAAAAATATTGCTGTACACCAGGAAAGGAATAACTATAGTACCAACTTATTCAAATAAACAGCCATTGTATGAACTTTGACTGCTGACTGCTTACTTGACTACTGTCAACTTATGTTACTGTATGATGGCCAGACTGGAGGATCACTTCCCAGAATCAAGGAATTATTCAGGTTGGAAAATCATTTGGACCAACCTCCTCCTTGAAGCAGTGTCAGCACTGAAGCAACTAGATGAAGCGGGTTTGGACTTTGTCCAGTTGGAACTTGAAAACTTCCAAGGACAGAAATTGCAGAATTTCTGGTAGATCTAATCCAATGTTTAATTACCCCCCCAGTGATTCCACACCACCACCCCACCGTTACAGCCAGTCAGAACATCCTTTGTTGTACTTCATGATTATTGTCTCTCATTCTCCTGCCATACACCTCTGTAAACCCTTAGTAACACCTTCTTAAGTACTGCAAGACTGCAACTAGCTTCTTCTCCAGACTATGCAATACCAGATCGTTCCTTCAGCATCCACTCAGAGGATGAATGCCTCCTGACTACCATAGTGGCTCTCCCTGGATTTGCTCAAGCTTATCAACATCCTGGGAGCCCAAAACCAGATGTGGTAAACGACATCTGATGAGAATGTATTCCTACTCATCCTCCATATCTAATAAATGGGTAGATCCTTAAGGACCTTCACTTGTAATGCCAGGTGATATGTAATGCCAGTAGTGTGAACTAACTACATTATTTGAATCTAATTATTCAGCTGCTTTTTCTACCAATTGGGTAGTTCACGCATCCAGAATGTAATGTCCCAACCTGGACACAGGGAAGCTGTATAACAGAACACAAGAATTGTTACTTTTGCTAGAAACATTCCATTTTTATCCCTAGATTACACATTGATTCTGCAGGCCTACCTGTCTGTGAAGAAGAAGAAAAACAACATATACACCTCTCCCCTCCTGCTAATGCACGATAGAGAACAGTGAAAAAGCAATAACATTTAGTAATGCCATCTTTTAGGCTTTCTTGCTGGAAATAGAAACAACTTGAAAACCAGCAGCTACATTAATCTCTCTTACCAATATCTAGCTTCAGAAAGAGGTCTTAATAATAATTAAAAAAAAAAAAGATTAATCATACAAAGGATTATTGTTCACTTCAGTATTATCCAAAGAGGGGGGAAAAGTTCTGTGTCTCGCTCAGGTGTGATGTCAATGCAGAATTGGGACCAAAAGCTTTGCTCTTGCTCAAAAGATCTATTAAAGTAATACAAGATTTTGCAAACATACTTTGCAGAAGGTTTTATGCCTTTATTGCTGAATCATCTGCTGTTTTCTGTGGGCTGTGTTATTCCTTGCTAGCAAAAGTATGCTTCTGCGACCGTATTAAAAATACATTGAAGAGTACCTTTCAGATGTAGTCACACAGTTTATTTTCACACCATGAAGTTCTTACAGTAAGCATTCACTAACTGATTTATTTTGAATTTAAATTTAATTTTTAAAAGGTGTGATGGGAAGAGGCAGCCTATTAACTGGACAGTTCAACTTATGTACTATATAAAGTCAGACTTCCAGTAGTTCCAAGGAAACACTTTTTTTTTTTTTTTGTACTGGCATTTTAAAAAAAAGACCCACAATGTCTAGAGACAGAAAGACAACCCTGTTACTGCTGAAGTTAGCACAGAAATTACATGTGCATTTTACCGCCCAAGTTAGCAATGGATGGCACGACCCTCTGATGAGGTACATATATTAGCTGAAAGAGCAATGAATTGCTCAGAGTTGTGTTTCTGCTTCAACTAGTTGTGCCAATTGAGACAGTTATGAATTTCAAGGCAAAACCAAAAAAGAGTATTTGATGTAATAATTTCAGAGCTGCACAGATATTCTATCAGACAAGATGATGTAATAATTAAGATTGCGGTAAAATAAATACTCCAAACTCCACACAACATGCAGAAATAGTATGTCAGCACAGGAACTGTTCCATTAGGCATGCTCATGACACGGCTGTCCTTGTATCTTATACAATCAAATATTCATTTGCATTCTTTAGAAGGATATTTCATAAATGCAGCCACGGCACTGATTTAAACCTCAGTCATAAATAACATTCGGTGAGCTTTGTGAGATGAACCGTTTTGCAAGCAGCCCACATCCTGGCTTTCCATACATTGTTCAGATTTCTAATCCGAATCAGTGAATATTCCAAACTCACGATGCAATAAAATATCTTTTTTTTTTAAATAAAAAGATTGAGGGCAGCTGAGATCTGACTGAAACTTTTAATGGAGCAGTGCATCATATTAGCATTACAACTAACTACACAGGGACTTCAACTGATTACTTAAAAGTAAGGTTCTGCCTACTGTCCGTAGTTTGAAAGTATCAGTGTCCCAGGAGGGAGACTTAACCTCAGGTAGCACTTGCAAACCTCTCTCAAATAATCTCTGGCTGTAACTCCAACTTGAGGAGTTAAGCGTCATGATTTTCTCCTGCTCTTAGACGCCAAACTCAGCTACTTGGCCTGAACCATATGCAGCCTGGTATATAAGGATATAAGGAACAGAAAGTCTACCAAAAGGAGACTTCCCAGTGGCTGCAGTCAGTACCCACAGCCAAAATTACAGGAGAAATAATTTGCCCTTGTTTATCTGTATTTGATATGCAGATGAGGTAGCTTCAAGAAAAATAAACCTGAATCTTTATTTTAATGTGGGGAAAAGGGAGAAAGCATACCACTTATCACTTCAGAAAGATATTTGCTGACTTGCAGAAAGGACGGTCAGAAAATGAAAGCAAACAGTTGTTTGTGAGAAAGAAAAGCCAATTCCCATTTCCTGTGTTCTCAAAGCTCTGCCCTTAGGCTTCACTGGAATCCAAAGTGAGGGAGGAGAGATTATTAATAGTATTAAAAAAAAAGAAAAGAAAAAAAAAAAAAAGACACTCCAGAGCTGCCTTTCCACTATCCTATCTTTCCACTTTTCACTGTCATACAAAGTCTACAGAATCCCAGGACTAGGAAAATATGGTAATGCAAAAAAGTTGCAATTCAACATTTTATTTAGCATTTGTCCTTAAAAGTAAAGAGCTCTCTTAGACCATCCACTCCAATAGTACCTCAATCATTCTATACCACTCGACTTTCAAGATATTAACACTGAGAACTCAAAGAAGAATTTAACCATCTACTGCTGGTCTTGTCGCTTTGAGGAAATACAGATTTATTCTGAACAGAGACTACATTGAAGTCAGCATTTTCAAATGTGCAACAGCAAAGCCAAGCTCCTAAAAACAGATTTAAGTGAATTAAATATATAATTCCTTTTACTTTTAAATCCTTCTCAGCAGGATTCATGGGTTTTCATATGAAAGAAAATGAGGCCCATTTTAGTTACTGGTTAAAGTTCTATATTCAGGAGTTTTACAATTTGTACTCTAATTTGGAAACTATCCTCATTGGCTAGGAAGTATGGTAAGTCTGCTAGAAAGTATGGTAAGGAAAACAACAACTTTTCATTTTCTTTAGAAAGCTACCAAATACAAAACTAAATCTTTAAGAACAGATGGTTTGCTAACCTTATTTTTGCGGTTTTCAATGATTGTTCTCCAAAACCCAGAACTAGAAAAGTTAATAATAAAGATTAAAGCTATCAGAACAAGAAAGGAATTTTTATGGATTGACTGGCATGTACTGTACCAAAAAGCCACATTTTTCTGGGTAATTAGTTCAGAACAAAGCTTTGAGGTAAACAACAGCTCTGCTCTTCTGGAATAGCATAAGCCAAATGTAGCAAAATGTTCCTCATGTCTAATTTGTCAAAATCCTTCCCTGATAAAATTATTTAGCCAACACCATTCCATCACTGATTATATCCAGGAGTTGATCCAAAAACAACGTACCAGCTTTATGCACAATCTTATCTCATCAACATCTAAAAAAACCCACACTCATTTATTACGGTTTTATCAGTGTTGCGCACAGGGAGCCCCTAGCAAAGAGGTGAGCTTAAACTACAGAATTACTTCTGCAGGGAAAAAGAATTACAGGCTTTGGAGTTTACATTTTATATACTAAGTTTTAAAATTTTTATCTCAAAACTTAAAATGAAAATGAGGGAGGTGAGGAGGGGGTAAAAGGAGCAGAGTTACTCATGGAAGAGTCTTTAAACGAGAAACAGGACATACCATGTGTCAAGATTTGCAATGGAAATATAAGATCCCACTCCAGTTGTTCATGGTGTCTCTTCCAGAGTGCACTATCTCTACAGTAACAGCAAGTGAATAAGGTGCAACACTTGCCTTTCAGCCATCTCAGTTTGCAACCAGCAGTTTAGCTCAAACTGCTAACGACTGAGGTTGTAGACACATCCTGTTCCACTGAGGCTGCTAAAAGTTTGAGAATTTCTGTCAGAGTCACAGGTTGACACTGTGAGGGAGGAGCAGTATTGACACCTTGATACTAAATCTACCACAACTCATCTTTCTTAGCCCTGTTTCATAACGCTTCATCAACTATGATAGAATTCAATATTGCTATTGTCATTACTGTCTTAAGGAATTGTGATGTACATCTAATTATGCTCATTTTATAACTTTATATATAAATCTGACAAAATGGTATTCTGTATATGCATACTTAAAAACAATTTGTATACAATAAGTATATAGTTTGCATACATTGAGATTTATTGTCTTACTATTTTTTATTCTTTCCTTATATTGAATAAATTGAACAAAGTTATATTAAAGTAATGGAATGTGGCTAATTTATTTTAAATTTAAAAACTATAGGAAGTTATGGAATGAAAAAGATACAATGATTATAATATATTATGAAACAAAAAATATGAAACAAAGTAAAATATTTAAAAGATGTGCCTTAAAAGAAGACATAGCCAGTCATTGCAATTTTAAAAACACCATAGAACTATACAGATAAGACTAATCTAAAATAGAAGAAATGCTGAAATACCAATGTTTCAAAAGTTCTATTATTAACCAAACTTACGGGGTTTTAGAATGCCCCTGAAAACATTCTGGCAAACATGGAGACAAAAAGCTGCACACTAACTGCTTGAGGTAGCATAAGGCAAATCAAAAACCTTAAAGAGATGGAGATAAAGGCAAACAGTATAAGCAGTGAATGATGCTCATTCTTTCCAAACACCTCCTTCAAAATTTTGATGTTGACCTTCAAGTGCTTTTCTATTGTGCCAAAACAAATCTCTCGTTTGAGGACTGATTGCTTTATAAATTTATTATCACTTAAGGCTTTCATCCTAGTTCCTAACTTCAAGATAATAACTGTCCTACATAGGAAATTAATGTACTATTTTATTACTAAATGGATGCAGATATGAGAACGATAAATTAACACAGGGCTGTTCACCATTCCAAACTTTGCTATTTCACTGAATTTCCTTACAGAAGGCAGCAAGTATTTTAATAATAGCAGTATGTATTTCCAAAGAGAGGTTTTGACAAAGTTCTCTACCAAACATCTGAAGGAAACTCTGCTATCACAGGACAAGAAGGAAAGACCTCTTGCAATTTAAGGAAGAAAACAAAGTGTAGGAGTTACAGGTCTGCCTTTCTACTGCAGCGACTGCATTCCCACAAGGACTGTGGTGTTCAATTCAGTCATGAAGAATCTGGAAAAGAGGATGTGTACAGCTGATTAAAGATGAGATGGGATAATCAGATCTGAAGTCAGCCAGGGCAATTTATGGGATACTGAGCAACTGAATGATAAAATGGCAGGTGAAATACACTGCTGAAAATCACAAGTGAATGCACATGGGGGAAAATAACCATAAAATATACTTAGCTAAATCAGAGCCAATCATTATGTTTTACCAGTCAGGAAACAGATCTGAGTCATTTTGGCTAATTCTCTGAAAATAGCATTCAGCAGCAGCCAGAAAGGCAAAAATGTTAAGAATTAGCAGGAAAGAATGGAGAAAAACATAGATTACAAGGATACTATGTCCAAATCTTCAAAACCGTTCTAGTCACATTTAAAAAAAAAAAAAAAAAAAGCATCATAAGTGCAAAGGGTACATAGAAGAAAGAATGGTCAGAAATTGCAAATGATTTCCACACAAAAAAGACTAGAGGACTTCAACTTGAAAAAGGGACACTTCTGGACAGAAACAGGTTAGAAATTTTAAAAAGTCATGAACAGACCGGAGAGACTTTTTTGCTTACATTTTTCTAGTCAATACAAGACAGTATCTGCTAAGACCACAGACAGAAAGGAGTAAGATCCTACTGCTATAGGATGGTACTGTGCTGGATTTCTAAGTAGCCTTCTTGAAGAAGTAAGCATCTCTCAATCTGAAGAATGTCTGGCATCTCCCTGCTTTGTCAAGTTGTAGATTCTTGCATATGAACAAACTTCAGATGTTTTTAAGAGGCTATTTGGGTGGCAGGCCACTGAAAGTATTTTCAGTTCTTTATGCTTCATCATACAAGAAGTACTGGATTTCACAGAAGATAGTGAGCCAGCACTTTTCAGACTTCCCAGTCTTACATATACATACACACATTTGCTTGCACACACACTAAATGACATTCCCAATTCTATAGCTGTATGAAGAAAATCACGTTTGACTGCAATACTGTTTAATAGAAGACACAGGTGAAAACCAGTACAGAATGTTCTTCCCCTCCTTCTTTCCCCAGAAGATCAAGAAACCGAGACTGGCACGAAGGTTTACACACTCCTTGATTACAAAGGATTGCTGTCATTCTCCATCTTTGTTCCTTCTTATTGTCTTCGCCAACCAGTTTCTTCCTTTGTCATCCCCTTATGTACCACATATATTCAGTTGCACAGTGCTGCCTACGCTTCTGCTCCCAATGTCTCACATGTGGCTGAGTCAGAAAAAACATGAAAATAACATCTTCTCAAATCAGTGGTACAAACTGGGGGAATCTTTTAAGATGCTCTTGCAACTCCCACTGTTTTTCTCCCACAGAATCTATACCAGTAGAGTGCAAAGGAATAAATCAAACTTTGCTGCAAGTATCTCTTCTTTTTCTCTAATTAATGTTTCTTTCTAGTTCAGCCAGTATAAAAATCAGGTCTAAGTAGGCAAGAAAATGTCTCATATAATGGATGGCCTTACCCCCTGAGATATTCAAATTTTGAAAAAAAAAAATATTAGAAATGCTATATATCAGCCACAGGATTTTACAGCTCTAAAAGTTATTTCACACTGTAAATAATATTTCTGTTTTATACCTAGTAAGCTGAATCTATAAGAGAAATTCCGCAAGGAGATTGCTCTAACAACAAAGAGATAATATGCATCATTATAACTTGTCATGCACTACTGCTAGATTTTACATCATAGGCTAACTGTACATAGAAGACTAACAGTCCCTGCACCAGATCAAAGCAGAAAAACTGTATTTAATTCTTGTCTACCAAACTTTGTAAGCAACCTACTTTCTTTTCCAGTAATGAAAAGCACAATCAAAGCTACCACTCACTACAGAAAGCCTTTGAAGAGATAGACTGTACATTTTGTCTGCCTCTAAACTTCCAAGTTTTCCCTGTTGCTGCAACAGTAAGTTAAATATTATGCCTTTAACCTTAGGGGTTCACATCTTGTCCTCCTGTTGCAAGGCCTGCAGGACAGTACTAAGCAAGGAAAGTTGACTAACATTAAATTTTGGGAGTACGAACAAGCAAAGGAACGTAATACCAAGCTGGGAATGACTCTCGTTAAAGAGCTGTTATGCTTCATTTATGGTCTCTGAATACCTATTCCATGATTATCTTCACCAAGAAGACAGTTACTCAGAAAGCAGCAAACATCTGTCTTTTAGGGTGGGGAAGCATAGCATCATAGAATGGTTTAGGTTGGAAGGGACCTTAAAGATCATCTGTGTTCAGTTTTGGGCCCCTCACTACAAGGAACACATTGAGATTCTGAAGCATGTGCAGAGAAGGGCAATGAAGCTCATGAGGTTTCTAGAGACGCTAGAGAACAAGTCTTATGAGGAGCAGCTGAGGGAACTGAGGTTGCTTAGCCTGGAGAAAAGGAGACTGAGGGGTCTCTTTATCACTCTCTACAGCTACCTGAAGGGAGGTTGCACAGAGGTGGGGGTCAATCACTTCTCCCAAGTAACAAGTGATAGGACAAGAGGAAATGGCCTCAAGTTGCACCGGGGCGGGGTTTAGATTGTATATTAGGAAAAATTTCTTCACTAAAAGAACATCAAACATCGAAACAGGCTGCTCAGGGAAGTGGTGGAATCACCACCCCTGACGGTATTTAAAAGATGGATAGACATAGTGCTTAGGGACATGGTTTAGTGGTTTTGACAGTGTTAGGCTGATGGTTGGACCTGATGATATTAAAGGTCCCTTCCAACCCAGATGATTCTATGATTCTATGATCTAGTTCCAACCCCTCTACCACATGCAGGGACACTTCCCACTAGACTAGGTTGCTCAAAGCCCCATCCAGCCTGGTCTTGAACACTTCCAGGGATGGGGTCTCTACAGCTTCCCTGGGCAATCTGTTCCAGTGCCTCACCACCCTCAGAGTGAAAAATTTCTTCCTCATGTCTAATCTAAATCTACTGTCTTCCAGCTTGAAGCCATTACCCCTCATCCTATCACTACATGCCCTTGTAAAAAGTCCCTCTCCGGCTTTCTTGTAGGCCCCTTTCAGACAATGGAAGGTCGCTGTAAGGTCTCCCTGGAGCCCTCTCTTCTCCAGGCTGAAAAACCCTAGCTCTTTGGCCCGTCCTCAGAGAAGAGGTGCTCCATCCCTGTTATGGTCTTCGTGGCCCTCCTATGGACCCGCTTCAACAGGTCCCTGTCCTTCTTGTGCTGAGGATTCCAAAGTTGGATGCAGTACTCCAGGTGGGGTCTCACGAGAGCAGAGTAGAGGGGCAGAATCACCTCCCTTGACTTGTTGGTCACGCTTCTTTTGATGCAGCCCAGGACATGATTGGCCTTCTGTGCTGCGAGCACTCACTGCTGGCTCATGTTGAGCTGCTCATCCACCAACACCCCCATGTCCTTCTCCTCAGAGCTGCTCTAAATCCATCCTCTGCCCAGCTTGGGATTGCCCCAACCCACGCGCAGGACCTTGCACTTGGCCTTGTTGAACTTCATGAGGTTGGCATGTACCCACCTCTCAAGCCTGTCAAAATCCCTCTGGATGGCACCCCTCCCCTCCAGCTTGTTGACCATGCCACACAGCTTGGTTTTGTTGGCAAACTTGCTGATGGTGCACCCAGTCCCACTGTCCATGTCGCCGACAAAAATGTTACACAGCAATGGTCCTAGTACTGACCCCTGTGGAATGCTCCACTTGTCACTGATTTCTACTTGGACATCGAGCTGTTGACCACAACTGTTTGAGTGCGACCATTCAGCCAATTCCTTATCCACTGAGTGGTCCATTCATCAAATCCATGTCTCTCCAATTTAGAAACCGGGATGTCATGCGGGACAGTGTCAAATGCTTTGCACAAGTCCAGGCAGATGATCTCTGTTGCTCTCCCCTTACCCACCAACCTTATAACCCCATCATAGAAGGCCAGCAAATTTTTCAGGTATGACTTGCCCTTGGTGAAGCCATGCTGGCTGTCACCAATCACCTCCTTATTTTCCATGTGCCTCAGCAAACTTTCCAGGAGGATCTGCTCCATGATCTTGCCAGGCACAGAGGTAAGACTGTAGTTCCCTGAGTGTTCCTTTTACCCCTTTTTGAAAATGGGGGTTATATTTCCACTTTTCCAGTTAGTGGGAACTTCACCAGACAGCCACATCTTTTCAAATATAATGGAAAGCAGCTTAGCAACTTCGTCCACCAGCTCCCTCAGGACCCGCAGATGGATTTCCTCAGATCCCATGGCTTTGTGTAGCTTCAGGTTCCTTAGATGGTCTCATACTTGATCTTCACCTACAGTGGGCATTTATTGATTCTCCCAGTCCCTGCTTTGTCTTCTGTGACTTGGGTGGTGTGGTTAGGACCCTTGTCAGTGAAGACTGAAGTAAAAAAGTCATTGAGTACCTCAGCCTTTTCCATATCCCAGGTAACCACGTCTCCCGTTTCCTTCTGGAGAGGCCCCACATCTTCCCTAGTCTTCCTTTTATCACTGACATACTTAAAGAAGTTTTTCTTGTTGCCCTTGATGTCCCTGGCCAGATTTAACTCTATCTGGGCTTTATCTTGCCTAACCTCGTCCCTGGCTGCTCGGACACTTTCCCTGTATTCCTTCCAGGCAACCTGTCCTTGCTTTGATGCTCTGTAGGCCTCGTTTTGGCTTTTGAGGGTGTCCCGGAACTCCTTGTTCACCTATGCAGGCCTCCGGGCTTTTTTGCCTGACTTTATTGGGATACATCACTCCTGAGCTTGGAGGAGGTGATCCCTGAATACTAATCAGCTTCCTTGGGCCCCTCTCCCCTCCAGTGCTTTATCCCATGGTACCCTACCAAGCAGATCCCTCAAGAGGCCAAAGTTTGCTCTCCTGAAGTCCAGGTTAGTGAGCTTGCACGTGCCCTCCTTGCTGCCCTAAAGATCTTGAACCATACCATTTCATGACCGCTGCAGCCAAGGTTACCCTTGAGCTTGACATTCCTCACTAGCCCCTCCTTGTTGGTAAAGACAAGGTCCAGCATAGCTCCTCTCCTTGTTGGTTCCTCTACTACTAGGAGAAGGAAGTTGTTATCAGTGCATTCCAAGAACTTCCTGGATTGCTTGTGCCCCGCTGTGTTGTCCCTCCAACAGATATTGGGGTGGTTGAAGTCCCCCATGAGGACCAAGGACTGTGAACATGGGGCTGCTCCTGTCTGTCTATAGAGGGCCTCATCCACTCCTTCATCCTGGTCAGGTGGCCTGTAGCAGACCCTCACTGTACTGTCACCTGCCCCTGCGTTCCCTTTAATCCTGTCCCATAAGCTCTCGGTTGACTCTTCATCCATCCCCAGGTGGAGTTCCATGCTCTCCAGCTGGTCATTGACATAGAGGGCAACACCCCCTCCTTGTTTCCCCTGTCTGTCCTTCCTAAAGAGCCTGTATCCTTCCATAAAGGAAGCACCTCTTAATATAAGCACAATAATTGTCCATTAAGGAACTTAAAATAATTAACAATTTCTTAAATAAAAAAGCGAAAATTCTTAACCACTGACATCATAAGAGCTTTGCTTGACTATTCAGGATACGGCCAGTAGGAAAATTTGGAAAAAAAATGTTATCTCTTGATAAGAGCTGCAATACTGCCTCCTTTTCAACCTAATATATTTTTAATGAAACGCCCTGTTTTCAGGAAAATTATATGATTTTCCATGCTTTTACCATATACTTGGGTTCTGCTGTCTAGGACAGCCCTTATTATCTTGCAGAACATTGTCTCCAGCTGCATATCAAAGTGCATACTGGTAGCTACACCTGAAACAGCTCATGAAACTCAGTAAAGCTTTATTTTAAGAAAGAAATCAAAAAAATCTTTTCAATCCTGGTGACAAAGTTTTTCAAATTTATCATGGAAGAGAAGAGAAAAAGGGAAATAACAGTTAGTATTCATGCAGAATTAGTTTGGGCAGGAATACAGTCTTCCAGTTCACTGCCTCTTCAACTGAGGCGGGTCAAACACAGGTTGAATGATACCTTTATCGCACATGAAGTATAAATTTCTCAGTAGTGAGAACCTGTCCCACAACACTGTAGCACTGCTAACATAATACTGATAAATGAGCCAAGACTGGGCTCGTTGACCTTTTTCGCATATGCTTTCTCAAAATAGAAATTGCAAATGAATGTCTGATGATAGAAAATAACCTTATGTCACCAATTTATTAAAAATTATTTGCTTGCATCAGAATTTTGCCACATTTCCTCTGTTTGGCTGCAAGGGAAATTGTCTTAAGAATAATTCTATTTAATTAAACTACTAAATAATTTTTTATACATCATTAAAGCAACACATTTATTAGAAGGGAAATTTATGTCATTTCAGTCTACCTTTTGTAATTGCATCCACAGTCAGTTTTCCAGGTATGCCTTTTCTTATTTAAGAGATTTTATTCCAGTTCTTATCTTTGGCCCAGGGAAGAATTGTTATGAAATGTTAGTCATCATCTTTATCGCAGATGTATTACAAGTTCAAAGCTTCTGTGATAAAAACACAGCGCTTTAGTATCAAGCATTTAAAATGGTGTATTTTCTTCCAATTCAAAATCATTAGGATTGAGAATTTTATCTAAACAAAACATATCCACACACATTTGCTAAAAAGTAGGAGCAAAATATATTTTATTCATTCTGTCACTAAGATGACAACTTCTTCAAGGAAAAAGAGGGGTTTGTAACTTTTTTTTTTTTTTTGCTTTGGCACATTAAAAAAGCATTAGAGAACTTTTCAGAAGTCAGACAGTTTTTCCAAGATCCAAAAGTTAAATTCTCATCTCAGTATTCCTCTTCCCCATTAAGCTCTCATGTTCGCAGTTTTGCCTTAGAAATTGCATTTTGGTACGCATTACAAAACTTTCTCTAGTTCACTTACATCTTTTTATCAATTCAGTTCAAATGAAGTGAACACTAGCTTTACATTAGGCACCTTATGGTTATTAGAGTCAATATAAAGAAAGCCAGACTTAGTAAGCTGAGGAAATGATTTTTTTTTTCTTACAGACAATGCAGATACTTGCTTTTACTTGTCAACTGAAAATGCTGTATTCATTCAAAGATTCATCAATTTGGATATGACTGGATACACATGCTAAATACCGATCTAAGATTTCTTTCAAATGTTTCTACCAAAACCAGTAACACCAAATTTGATGTTCTTGGCGATGGAAAGAGCAAGAGAAGAAACAGTCTAGACCTATTCCATTGTGTACATCAGCTTCAATAAAAGAGCTATTGTAATACTATACGCCTTCAACAGATTGAGAGGCATGAGAATATGTATAAAGGGGACCTTTCATGGAGACTTATTTTAGCCTAAGGCCATTTGTCTCCCTAAGTTTTCTGGTTGGTTGGTTTCATTTTTGTTTGTTTTTAAGTCAACTGCCCTAAAATCAGGAACTTAATTTAGGCTATCTGAACTGCATTCTGGAGGAATCTCTTTCTTCTCAGCTGACTACAGGGGAAGCCCAGGGAGACAAACTTCATTAGGCTAAAATTAACCTTCTTTTATATAACCCCCTTTCCTGAAGTGACTTCAGATTATCTTCCAAATAAATTGCTTGGGGCAGGGGAAGGAGAAGGGGGCTAAAGAGAGATAGCTTCTGTCCTTCTCTTAATTTTATTGGCTAAGAAATTAAATTGTTAAGAATTAAAATCTTAATTCTCTTTATTAGTCTTCCCTTCTATCTAAATCCCAGGCTGCAGTTATTGGGAAAACATCTTCCCAATAGCTTTGCCTCACAAATTGAAAGAAATAAACTAGTTACCAGGTTTTCTATAAACACTTAATGCATGTTCCACTAATTCTTTCTTATATCCTTCCCATATTTCTTCTTTACAATATGTAAAAACTGACTATGACAAGTAACACTTGCCAAGCTAGCTTAACAAACAAATACATAATGTCTATCTCTATGAAAAAAATAGTTATATCTACCTAAAGAGAAATTAATACCAATGATGCTGTTTGATCTGTGTAAATAAGATGATGTCAAATTGTGTTGAACATGTCTCTAAGGCACGTAAAGATTTTTTCCAACACAAACTTTTTGTTGTTGTTAATGTTTCTTAGTTAGAACAATGTTTATTTTAATTTCCATGGTGCTTAATGGCAACCCACAAATTCATTTTCTAAGTGCTCCCTCCAAGTGTTTTGGTCTTAACCCTCTTGGAGAAAAAAAAGTATATTTTTACAGAACAAAGAGGATAAAGTTACTAACTGAACAGGCCATTTTTGTGTTTTTGTTAAAGGAAATATTTAAATTTAAAGTCAGAGCCCTCTATGATTTTTTTCCAAAATTCTCATTATCCAGTTAACTCAAAAATGATTTTCTGAAGAAACAACAGAATCTAGAAGATAAACAAACGTTGTTGTTTCCATAACAATTCATTTGCCAACCTGAGGGAATGGTACCACACTTTTCTATCACCCATGTGAAAGAAAAACCACTTCAATTCCAAATGCATGTTAAGCATGCTTTTGAACTAAGTTGAAGCAAAAAGCAAATTTCAGTCACTTAGTTTGGTTTAGTTACAACCAATACCTTAACTGAACATTGTACTGCAGAGCTTCCTGAATATTCAATGACAGAGTAACCAGTTACACAATATTAATGCTTTTAGTGTTAAAATTTGCATTTTCTTCTTCAATTTTTTGCAGCAGAGTGGAATAATGGAATTTTATTTCACTCGTCAGGTTCACACTCTGTCTTCATTTGTATTTCTGCAACTATACCAAGCCAAAAATCAGGCAATAGTAAGTCACAGAAATTTTCTAGTCAATTTACTCTGCAAAGGCATGCAGAAGTTATTTGCTCATTTGACTTTCACAAAGCTACGCAGTTGTAACCCTTACTATGATGGGTTAATATTCCTTAGGCAGGACCGTGCATTGAAAGCACGCTGAATATGCTGTACATTGGTACATTACCCAATCTTTATCACTGAGCAGAACGTTGACATTTCACCAATTTAAATTATTTCATAGTGCAAATGCAGCAGGAAATACTTGAACTGTGTGTTTAAGAAGCAAGAGATGCAACAGTTCTGTTCTGAATTATTCAAGAGATCTGGTTCTTCACTGTATATTTTCACTACATAAGGCCACATCTTTCCTTATATCCTGCAAATATTTGGCAAAGCTGATTTTTGGGGGGTTTTGTTTGTTTGTTTTTAAGAAGACCTATTTAAGAACCTCAGAACATTCAAAATACTAGCAACATAATTCTCCAGTTTTTTCAAATAAACACTTACTAATATAGCTAAGATTTACCACCATGAAGAAGAAATTATCATTCCAATGCACTTAAGTGAAACCAGCCACTTTCACAGTGAAACTGTACCTTACTTCTTCAGGTGAACTGCCTATCAGATGTTAGTATTGTGTAATACTGCTTCAGGATAGGTCCTAATTAAATTCACTGTAGGAAAACTAATCATGTCATCTAATAGTAGCTGTCTGGTCTTCTGCACTTCTAAACTAAATCTCACTTTTATCACATACCCAAACCATATTGCACTTTCAGTTAGCAAGAATGCACAGTTACATACTGAGTTTTATGATGTAACTTTCATCCCTGAACATCCATCTAGGTGAAACACTGATCTCAGTAGGAAATACGTTTGATAGTTATGGACAAAAGTATAGCTTCTGAATATTAGTTAGGCAATCCAACAATGATTTTTATGTTTTTGTTCATTAACTTCAGTTTCTGATCCAGACTGCAAAGGATTAACATTTTCACAGACACTAAGCTATCACTGTGGGCCTCAGTAGAAGAGTTAGGAACACAGAAATGGGCGTTATATAAACATTTTCTTAGTGTTCCATATCTTCCCATCTAGAACTTTTATGTTATTTTTTAAGTGAATAATTTAATTAAAATTGGTTTCTAAAGCAGCACTTTCAAAAGCTAGTAAATGGTCAACACATATTAATCAACCAGAAAAATGACTGAAATATTTTTTAAAATTGTCAGAATAACAAGTAGCTGACCTATGTAACTCTTGCACACACAAGACTCCTATTAACTTCACTGGATGAGACCTGCAAATGAGAAATTAGCTCAACTGTTTCAAATAATTGAAGTAAAATTTAAAATGCAACCAGAAAGCTAGATATTACCTATCAGAGGAATTTAAAGTCTGGAACTGTTGTGGTCAGCATAGTGCCCTGTAGCACAGGTGAAGAAAGGCTAGTGAAAATTCAGCAGGCTGATGATTGGAATGCCGTAAGCAGGAGCTTCCTGTTTTAAACATAAAAAGAAACAAATTGAAAGTTATGTAGACAGAAAAGGGTTTTTTTGTTTGTTTAAGCAAAACAAACAACTCCTCCCAAACAGATGATCAAGCAACGAAAGAAAACAGGATGTTGCCACAGGTTAATTTCTTTCAAATAATCACAGTGACTGACAGAAATAAAGCATGTAGTCAGACTGCTTAAGAACAAATGAGATCTTATTCTGCCATTTTTTATTGAAGTTAACTTCAACAAAAAGAGCCTCTAGAAATTTCTAAAATGAGCTGAAGGAAGCCAGAGGAGGAGTTCTCTAACAGGATTACCGTCTCTCTCTGGTTTTCTGAGCATCTGTTTAGTGTTGCTGGTTTTCCCGATGTTGTTTAAAACCCATGAAATCAAGCGAGGAGAAAAAAAAAGTGAAGCACATATGATCTGACCCATAAAACCAATATTTGCACATTCTGAGTAATCTTCTGAGAAAGAGTCCAGTATTTTGCTGTACATTTTCCAAAAAATACTAAACCTATGGCAGGTGATTAAAAGGGTACCTAAAGGAGGAGGTGCAAGTGAGTAGTGTCCGTCATGTGGAACTCCTGGAGTTTCATCAACCTTAGAGCTTGCATACTGACCTCGAATATGCACAACCAAAGGCACATCATTAGTGGAGAAACCACTTCAGATGCAAGGAAATTTTCAGAGAACAGATTCTTGATCCTCAGCTGCCTCCTTCAAATGACCAGAAAGCCGATGAGGACTGCTGTCTCTGGATATTACTTTATTCTCCCTGGCTGAGCTTCAAAACATCTGTTATATAAGGAAAGTCTAATTAGAATGGCTGCCTCTACCCGGCTGGCTGACATTTATTTGCCATGGGAAGAACCTGTCTGCTAACAACATTCCCATGAGCCTGACTGACATGCCTGAAGAGGAGACAGAGTAGAGTCTATAGCTTGTTCCCAATGACTGCAGAAACCTCAGATATTTCCCCTTTAGAGATTGCAGCCTTGATGGAAAAATCTGCAAAAGAGATGAGGGTCTGTTTTACAATCTAACAGTGCTCTGCACTGCTTTGGAAAGATAACAAACACATGGACTGCCACCAATTATTAGAACTTAGTGTGAAATTGCAGGAGAGTTACCAGCATGCAGCTCTCATGATCTGTTTCACATATATTTGCAAAAGTTTTCCAAAATAAAGTTAACATATCAGTTCAGAACCAGATGGTTTTGTAACCTATGTCTCCCTACATTAAGAAACAAGATGTTTCTAAGTACTTGAGCTAAGAAAACCTGTTCTTCAGGTATTTTATTTTAATGATTTTGCATCGTATCTCCTTCATCATAATAAGCTCACTTGTCTGCTAGTCTCCTGCCAGTATGGAGAGACAAGAGACAGCATTTGCTGTGCCTGGTTTTGAGCTTCACACATGCCAGGTTGCCAGCTGGCAGATCAAACAGAATCAATTATGATTTCAGCTCACAGTGGTGCCTCTCCCCCTTCGCAGCATTAAGCTGGGTCTCTCTTCCTCACCACACCACTGATTTTCACTTGTAGGAACGTAATACTTTTGAGACCCTCTCTTGCCAAATTCAGCAAGTTGGACAAGTTCAAAGGCTACTGGGAGAGAATGGAGGAAAAGGCAGGGAAGAAGGAGGAAGGATAGTTGGCTGACAACCAGAATAACAGCGCAATCTTTATTCCAAGGAAAACAAGACCAAAAATAGATTTTGGAAAGAATAAATGCATAGCTAACACTTAAGGAAGGCTAGTGGACAATATGTAATGAGAAATGTGTCTCTAACCAATAGCCATATAATTCTTTTTTCCTTGAAAAAAAGCTTATATAGCCATGTTGTCTGTTCAACTCTCCCCTCTTCTCCCCAACTTCTCCCCTGCACTGCAACACCTTTTGAAGCTGGTGATCACTTTCAACCAAAGCTGACCCATGGGATGGCAAGTATCAGGGAGTTTGCATTTCCATGGCACACGCAGTTCGGGCGTACAGCGTCCAAAACACAGACTAAACAGAATAGCTTTGAAATATAGAACAAAGTGATGATGTAACGATTGTGGTGATGGTGCTATACATACAGGATACAGTTCTAAGGAAAATCAGATTTCTGTATTTCAAGTATTTGACAGTTTCATGAAACAAAAAAGCTATAGTTTATAACTTGCATACATCTCCTCCTGTTGTTTTCTTCCCCTCCCCAATTAGGTTATTCATATAACCACATATTGTCATCAGTAAAAATTGCATTATTGTAAATGAAGCATAGATGTGCTAATTTTACAAGCACACTATGTGTAACCACAGAAGCATCTCCCAAGCTTGACGTAAAATATAATCACTGGAATTCTAAGAAAAATGTAATAAACAAGTATCAATAAATATTTATGGACCTAATATTTGGACTCCTCTATGAGATCTGTTGAAAAAAAACCCCAACCAAACAAACCAAAACCATAACCAGTTCTGTTGATATTCTTGTTTAAGAATAAACCCATTTGAAAGGTGACTGTCGAGCACCCCCATGCAGAACAGATGAGAAGGAACATAAACAAAGAATCCAGATAGAGGCTGAAAAAGGTGCATGCTTCCATGTGCATGGAAGTTTGTGCAGCTATAAAACTACAAAATGTCAAATTTCTCAACAGTTAAAAACAAAGTTGAAATATTAAAATTAAATCCCAAAGATGCTCAAAATTTTTTATAGAAAAACACTGTAATGAGGTTGCAAATACAAGCTATTCTGTAGTAGAATTGAGAGGTGCTACTATCTCTGTAACACTGCAGGTCTCATTTCGAGAAAAACTATAAGCCGTGTATATGCCAGTAGTTTGTTCGGACTTCTTACAAAAATAAAGTATCCCAAGTGCACTTAGAAGTATTGGAGGATTTAGGTGTGCCCTCAAACTACAGAATACCATAGTGCCTCTAAGAATCATTTCAGCTATATGTTTACCAGCATAGTGACCCTTGAAAAAGAACATTAATCACTATCTAACAACTGAAACAAAAATTAAAATAGGTATTTCTACCACTGATACATTCTTGATATCAGATCTCTCAACTGGATTGGATTTCAAAGCATGTGTTAAAGAAAACACTTGAAATAATTATATAACTGTTATGGATTACCGTATTCAAACTGAACAGCACATTGTTACGCAGTTTGAGCCAGCTCATCTGAATCTTGAGGATTCTTCAAGCAATTAGGAAACAAGATTCCAATTTTTCAAAGTCTTTTTTCCCCCTAACTTGTTTCTCAGTAGAAGAGAGAACAAGGCATAGAAATGCCTGAAGTTCCATAACTGAACTTACAGTTGCCAAAATACCATGCCTTCCTTTACATGCTATGTGTTATGAAGGAAGCTGAATTTCCTGCTGTCTTCAAGAAGCAACTGAATGTTCAAGGCTTTGAGCCCCAGAGACATGCTAAGGATTCCATTAGCTATTATTTAATTTCTTTTCTTTTTGATAGCAGGGTTCCCATAGCTGCCTCAGGAGCAAGGGCATTTCAGACTGACTATTGCAATGTTACAGAGAGGAAATCTATACAGTCCAGCGCACTCCGAATGCGGATTTTCACACTTGATATCACAGGACTGGAGGAATTTAGAGAAAGGTCAACATTTTTAGCAACTTCTCTTGCAAAGAAATGGGAAGTTGCTCCAAGTATTGAACTTCGTCACACAAGTCATGAAGAAGCACCTGAATTAAGCAGGAATCCAACTGTCCCTTGTGACATGGCCATTTTGGGATTTATACAGTTAGGCCACATTTTGCTCACACATAACAACACAGGGTACCTGGAACTATATGGCAACTCTGCCCTCTAATACACTGAGCATCTTTGTCGTATTCTTAGACCCACAATCTCCCAGAAAGGGCTGGTAATGCACTAAGGCAATTCGTACATAATTTTTGAGATTTTTATTGCTATAGCAACTGAGTGTAGGCATTTAAACATAGCAACAGACTATTTATAGAACTTTCTTGGATGTCAAAATGGCATGTTGTTTTATTTTCTAAGCAGATGCTCAGAAGATAAGTACACAGGATGATTGTACAGTACCACCTTCAAAAGGAAGAAAAAAATCTCCCAACTTCACAACCTCTGAATCATATAAGCAGCCAGATAAGTGTAAGGCATATTGTGATTTTTAAGTACTCTGTTCTGAGAAAGTGTATCACCAACTACTATCTGAGAACAAGATTAGGTGAAAAACTTTGTTGATTTGTGCCTATTTTGTAAAATGATGTGCAAAAAATTCACAAGGTCCTAGTCTGAAGGGAAAAACTTTTCATCTTTACCTGTTAAGTAACAGAAAAAGGGAAATTGTCTTCATAATAAGCGGAGCCAGATTCTCAGGAGGGATCAAAATCCACTAAGACAGACAATTCAAGCACACAGGCAAAGCTCCTCACATTCCAAACACAGCAACAGTGATTTACAAGAAGTGAGAGTTTGACCTGCTATATGTTTTAAGGAAATACAATCAATCATTTTCATAATAAGAGGGTAATTTTCTCTGGTATAGTATTTTTCTCTGAGTCCTTTAGATTCTGTATAATTTCTACAAGTGATCAGTGAAAAACACCACTTGGTGTTCAATGTAATTTCTGAACACATTTCTAGACATGGAAATACCAAGCAGCAACAGGACAGATTTCCTGAGGGATCTTTAGGTATTATTCACCTTTCTGTTATGGTTATATGTCAGCTTTGTATAGAGTAGGATGGTTGATGTTTGCCATTTAACCAAGAAAAAACATTTAAAATCCTTTAAACAGAAAATGTCAAAGACTTTAAAAAAAATTAATCCAACAAGAAGTGTCAAGAGATTCTTGCAAGGGTACAAGGTTGTTGATATTCCAGTGAGTCTTCCATTAGCACACACTATACGAGTTTTGGAAGGGACATTTTAATGCTGTGTTTTATGCAGGAGAGATTCCAAACAGGTTGGAAAAGCTCAACACCTCAACACACAAATAACAATTGAGTTTTACATGTTGAGGTTTTAGAATATGTCCCACAAAATCTTTTTCCCTGTCCCTCACAGATATTTTCACTTAATTCAGTGAACAAACACAGAGCAGTTTTCAAGTCTCCCAATCTTGCTTTAAGTATCTAAGATACTTGGGAATAGATACATGCGCTTGGTTTTCTACAGTCTGCTCCACTGACTACTGCACTTACTAAAAACAGCTTTTAGAGCAACTCTGATAATGATACCTGACAAAGAATAGCAATGATAAGTTTATTAACTGCAACAGCGCTCAGGGAAGTCAAGATGATGGGCACAACTGTACTTCCATAGGGAACTAAGCATAATGTTTAGATTTTCTTACAAGATTTTTCCAGTGTGAGATGTGCAGAAGCTCAGTGTGACTTAGCACCTCCTCCTGGGGCAAACTCCACCCTCCATTGCCAGTAGGCCCCTAACTGTATCATGCTATTTTCATGATCCCAGGGGCCAGTCATATTCATTCACTATTTGAAAAGAAAAATATGGGAAATTCAGTGGCTGAAACTGTGGCACGTATGCATTTTTAAACATTGTTGAATAATTTCCTTTGTTCTCCACAAGCTGTTCTTCAACTTATGGTTAGACATTTTATTTTTAATTTTTCTGTTCAGCAGTTAGAGCACGGTCCAGCACAACTTCAGAATTTTTACCAGGAAATGTTAATCAATATATCGTGCTTTATTATATTCTACCACCTGCACATATGTACCTCCTTCTATAAAGGTCTTTTCAGAGACATTTCAGAGAAACAGGCAGAACTTCTGAAAATGAAATAATGGGTTTTTCTTTTCCAAGATTACAGAAAAAGATCTCATTCTATGGATCCTACCATTTGTTAATGAACTCCTGTAAGTCCAAAATAAGATGGGCTCCTACTCAAATTCTCCTAGATTTCACTCTTATTTCCCGCTACCTAACATAACCTTTACCTTTGTGGTATTCACCAAGAGCCTGATCTGGCACCACTAAAGTGAATGGAAACTTTGCTGATGATTTCAAAAGCAAAGGCTTAGAGCCAAATTCCCCATGTATAACTTCAGCGTTGCAAAACATTCTGCAGAATTATATAAACAATAATTTTACTCTGCAGGCAAGCCCCTAGCCCCAAGCAATTGCTTTACTTGACCCAGGAGCACAGACTGTGTTTACCATGTGTCCATTTCCAGGATGCAAAACCTTACCAGTAGTAAAAAACCAATGTGTGCAACTTCTACATAAAATGCTTTTTTCCCCCCACTGTTTGCTACTTCAACTTTTCTAATCCTTTGATTTTTGCAGAAATTGCAGGAACTAGCCCATTGGATCCCATTGGACATGAGATAGCAACTCTGTAAGTGTATTTGCACATAAATTAGGGGACAGCACAGTTATTCTAAAGTACAACTTTGTGTCATGAAAAAACAGAACAGAATATGCTTTAGCATTAGTTGGGGGGAAGAAACTTTCAGGTTTACATACACACTTGACATACATTACCTGCCAAGTTTGCATGTTTTCTTCTCCACCCCTCTCATCTCCCCCACTCCAAGCAATGTGTTAGCATAAAAAAATAAAAAATCTTATTTTACATGCCTTACTTGTCCAAACCTACAGGTGATTACAGTATTACAGGTCCCTGATGACTTGTGATACTTAAAGACTTTGGGTTTTGTACATTTTAAGAGCAGATAAAAATTCTAGCAGATGGTAAGGTATTCTTGATTCAGGTAACAATGGTGGGTGGCACTGCCTGTTGTTGTTGGTTTTGTTGCTGTGTAAATCTTTCAGACACTTAATACATTTGGTAATTCCTGTGTAAAACTGCATTTCTCAAATTATTTTCTAGATTGTAAAATTAATGACAGACACATTGAAATAAACAAAGTGAAGGGAAATACAGAAAAAGCCTTTTATATCTATCTACTGAAGAGGATTAAATCCCATGATGTTGTTAGAGGCCAAGCTCCCCAACAAAACCTGACGCTACAAGCCCACTTGCTCTAAGTATCAAATCTCGCTCTCCTTTTCAGAATTCTTAGGACCTACTTTCCAGGGAGGGAAAATGAGTTATTATTTTAAAGTGCTACCATAACAGTCATAGTCTGAGTTCTCCACTACACATGTACATAAGCAATAATTCATGTCTTGAGTCACTAGTTTATAAGCTTACGAAGATCCATCACCCACTCAGATTTTCTTTCTGTCAGTGATACTGAGATCCAAAACATCTCTTTGACCCACTTTTCAAAGGAATTGCAAGTGGAGAACACATCACAAGGAAATTCTTCTGCTTGGTTTACAGGAAGGCTGCAAGTTAGGACAGAAAAGAGATCTCTGCCCACAAATCCCCTAGATCTTTAAATAGCCCACAAACCTTAAAACAGCAAGGAATTTTTTCCCCTTCCACTCACAAGCCATTTGATGCTTCTTTTTCCTGGACTTACGCACTACTCTAGGAACAGCAACTTAGATGAGGCCATAGAACTCCATGAGGTGTAAGGCACACGCACATATGACCCTTGAAACGAGACGCTTTCACGTCTGTCTCTTCTTAGTACTACAGTACTTTCTGTCTGTCCCTATACCTCAGTTGCCATACTCTATTATCCAGCTTTTCAAAAAGTGATTTGACACCATACTATCATTAAAACCTGTCAGAAAGCAGATTGATCTAAAGGAGAATGGAAGGAGCTGATGCTAAAGACTGAAACTATGTTCCACTGCTTTGGTCCCAGATAAATAGGACTCTAGTTATTAAAACTGACTCAAACGTATAAAAAGATAGGAGGTAGGGAGGTGTACAGGTTTCATGTCCGCAGCCAATTTAGAACATAATCCAGAAGGATCTAAAGCAGACGGATTCATGTAAGTTAAATACATTGACAATCTTAGGTACTTTATCACAGTGCTGATGTTAACACACAATGTTCACTATGTACACATAAGCAACCTGTACTTTTTGTATTAAATTACACTTATTGTCATAACATCTTTACTGAAGATAAACACATGGGCGCTATATAATATATTCTAAATTACAAAATAAAAGAGGATTGCATAGAATAAGAACAAGAGTTGCTGAAATGCTACAAGATATCATGTATTAGGAATATATATGATATTAGTTCAGATGTGGAGGAGTTAGACATAGATTAGTTACTCCAGTCCATACACAAATTTAAAAATAGCTTGTTAAAACTTAAAGGCCTTCTAAATACCATCTTAAGTTGCACATCCTTGCACAAGTTGAAGGGGTACATAAAACCTCACAAATAAAGTAACACATGCAAGACCAGCAAATCAGGACAAAGGCCTCTGGAGGCTAGAAAATACAAGAATATTAGACGAGTGAGGACTCTCTAGTATTAAGCATTTTATATATTGGACTGTTTCTTAATTTCCACTATTAGTTCTAATAAACTTAGGTTTCTATGGGTTGTACCGTTAGATTATTAAGCTCCAAGTTTGCTACAATTGTTGATTTGGGAGAAAATTGTTGACTTAAAACATGAAGGTCAGCTAGGAGATTAACCTAAAAGTCCTAAGCAGTTCACTAATCATAGTCCAGAGAAAAATAAAAGGAAAATTAATTAAAAGTTTTGGAACCATATCTGAAAACTATGTTCTAAAAAGTAAGATTCATTTATCACATTCTCTTGAAGCTGCATGAAGTGAACTTTTGTTAAAGTATACAAAACACCCACCATATCAAATATAAATGCAGTAACTGTTAGCACTTGCAGGAACACTGTCTATGCTCAGCACTCTAAATTCACCCAATCTTTGCATAGCATAAACTAAAACTTACTGCCTAATCACTCCACAAAAATGGCAATTTGCTGCTGATGATTGCAGAGAATTTTTCACTGGATGAAACCATGCTATATACGATCTGAAAAATCAACTCACTAACACAAGTTTTTACTAATATGAGTTAGTAACAGAAACCTGAGTCCTCAATTTCAGCTATCATTTCCTTGTACTGACCTAATTCTTTCATGTTGTTTACATACTGCTGTCTGAAAAAGAGAGCTTAGTATATACATTAGTAAGACTAAAAAAGTGTTTTAATTTGCCAAGAAAATAAAATACACTTCAGTGCAGAGTACCTACCAAACAGCACAGATAAAACTGAAGACTGAACTATAATGAAATATAAATCTTGTGACATTTCATACTAAAGCAAACATGCTTTAAAATTTGAAGGTGCGAGGTTTTTTTCTGTATAGCATTCCAATTAGACACAGCTTCATGGTATTAATTTACCTCTAATAGGATTAAAAGCAAACACATACTGTAAAAAGAAATGGCTCTGGAAATGTCTTTTTAAAAGATAGGTTCCAGACACAAGTAGGTAATCCATCAAAATGAACAACTCCGGCACTGTTAAAAGCAAGCATGTGGGAAGGAAAGCCATACAATTTTTTAAAAAAGAAAAAAGAAAACTGTTAAATACCTGTTTCCCTATAATATGTATTTCTGCTAAGACTCTCTAATGGTCAGCACAATACAGATAACAGCATCTGTGAATCAGGTTGCCTTGAATTACTGATTACGTACCTTTATTAATAAAATCTCAGTATAATTAACACAGCTTTTTCTTTTTCAGTCTTGCATATTCCCAAACAGTATGTAAGAAGAACTAGGTTTTGTTAACTACACCCACTTTTTAAGCAGCTAAAATTTCAAGAAGAGGTAAAATTTGAAGGGGGTGCGGGGGAAGAGGGAAAAGAATCAGCTACTCAGTATCACAACAAGAAGGTACTGTACCTTTAAGGAGGAAATATGGTTCCGTTCTGTTTCACGGCTGAAAAAGAGCTTATTCTCAGTTATAGAGATTACTTACCTAAAACTTCAGTTATTCCTCTTTTTCCCCTCAGGCCAGCCTCTCGTTCACTCTTGGGAGCTTTTACCATTTAAGGTCAATGTTACATCTGGCTCTAGTAACTAAAGCTGAAGCAATTTTTAACTCCGAGATCCAACAGGCTGTCTAACATTAGAATGAGAGTTTAAATTTAAAGTAACTCTTCAGAAAGCCTCGTTCTTGCCTCAGAGAATTACAGAATAAAAGCCTTTCCTATTCTGGCATAAGTACTCTGAGTACAACACGATGCAGACATCCCATTAGCATTCTTCAAGTTCACGGCGTATAAGGCTCTACTTACTCATTTCTGATTAAAATGGGCAAGTAGGAAGAACAGATGAAATAGTTTACATCATGTTATGTTAACCCTTATAATTTTTTACTGAAACAGCTGCTACTATTTTTCATTCTCCCCTCCCCCTTTGTTTGGTCAGAAGGAGTCCAAATTAGAGAGCCAATACAAGGCATGTGAACTTTTAAAAGAACGTTGGCTTCAGTCCAGTCACAGGCTCTGCTCTCCACTTGCAAAATATGACTAATTCCCATTGAAGTCCACCAAAGTGGCATGTATCCCATGAGAGAACATAGCTACAAACTGGGCATGAAGAGCAGAAAAAAGCCCCACAAAACATTTACCACACTATATTCAGGTACCTGCAGGAGAATCCCATGCATGTGATTCAGAGCTCAGCTCTGAAATGGACATAGATCTTATTCCAACCCTTTAGCCAATTCAGATTATTTATTTATAAGTATTACAATTACATCCACAGATCCTAAACTGAGTGCTGCTTACGCCAGGTACTGTAAAGTTATTAAATATAAGCAAGCCAAACCCTGTCCAAAACACCTTTCACAATTCAAGTAGAGACAAGAGAGCTGAGGAAATGTCAAAAAAATGCATCAGAAAGTATGTAAAATTATTAGATAGTGAGTTTGGAGGGGGCATATTAGGCTTGCTTTAGGAGAATGGAGCAAATGGTGATACTAAATTAACTTCCTGTTGGTAATGGCTAATAAGATCATCAAGGCACAAACAGATCAGACAAAGCAAAGCAAGGATTTGATGATCTGCTTGGAAAGCACACTCCATAGGGAAGCGATGCATGGAAACATGAGGATGCTTGTAGGAGAAGTGGGTAAAGTTGAGCTGATTGCAACATAGTGCAGTTCCTGTAATGTAACGAAATAAGAGGCTGGGCACCTCATTTGTGCCATATCAGACTTGAGCTTGTATTAGGAAGTCTATTGCTCTACACTTAAGACATACTTTGTCCCCCAAATCAATATAGTAAAAAAAGTTCTGAAAAACTTCTCTAACATTGGCATTTAAGCTTGATCCCAAGATAATGAGGGTAGCTAGGTGTTTCAAAAACCATTTCAAGTTTTGATGTCCTTTGTGCACTTACAGTCCTTTGCACCGTTACTGTCTGTCTGACAAGACATTTTAATGTATCTCCTTTAATCTTCTTGAATTCACAGAAACTTCATGAAGTCAGCAGCTTGTAAAGGAGTTTTAATCTACTGCCCCTGCTATGGGAGAAACCTATAGTGACAGAGTTTTGGCTGTCTTTTGTTTGACCCACCTACTTGTATCACACAAACATGACCCCTGCTGTTTAGGTAGTATTTAGAGGACACAGAAGGACCTTAGAGGTATTTATGAGAAGGGTAAAATGATGCATCCATCAATCTTCAGCTTTTGAAGAATTATATAAAAAGAGAATTCCCACATTATTTTGAAGAATTTATGCTTCAGGACTTTAAAATACATTGTATTAAAAATGTTGCTTATTATTCTTTCTGTCCATACATAATCATCATCCGTGTGATAAAAAAGAAGCATATTATAGCTGACAAAGTGTAAGTGGCAAGACATGATTATATGCTCTATTCAGTGACTGAATTATAAAGATTATTAATGAGGCGGGCTAAAAATTTTCAGAAGTGATAATATTTGCATTTTAAACTGCAGTTCTATGACATAATTTTTCATATTTCATTTTTAAAACATCCCAAAAGTATTTTTATAAGTTAAGACTTTTATCCTACCACATCTAGAATGCATTGCTGTCAGTCTCAGGTCCACCTCACAAACAGCAATGAGCACTGACAATTTTGTTTATTGAATCAATCGTATTAGCCATGCTCATCATCTTATTTCTCCTCAACTGTATGGAAAAACCAGTTAACTGAGTCTCAAGTTTATGCCAAAGATTTCCTGTGCGCCTTCATTTTCTTGCACAGAAATCTTTAGCTAATTTAAATATTTAATCTGGCATCAGATTTCTGTTTTCTGTGGGTTTTTTGGCTTATATGTTGCTACCACTATAGTGCACACCAAAGTCATCTTATCACACATGCTGGCATCCGTTATGCAGATCTCAATTATGCATGCAACTCTAACTGTGTGGCAATCTTATCTGCTGGCTTCAGCCAGACAGGAGAAAAAAACTCCCAAAAGAACAGGTCTGATAAGTAAATAACATCACAAAAAAATACACAACGCAAAACATGCAATAAACTTTCCACACCTGGGACTCTCTCATTCTGCTGAATACTAAATCCCAATCGAAATCTAGAATACTTGACCTAAAATGTATGCTGGTTCAACAGGACAGTATTAATCAACGTTCACTCTGCCAGTCAGCTGAGCAGCTATGCTAGATTATTTATGCAAAATGTAACAAAACTTTATGGTACTTTTCAGAGTGTTTATGCAGCAGCTTTTCTAGATGAGTCTTCTCAAAAGCACGAGTTCAGCTTCCAACTTTCTACAGCAAAAGAGAAGCACTTCATAGGAATCAGAAATGTTAAGTTAAAAGAATATGCAATCGCAGAATAGGAGCCGGCAGAACAAGGAGACGTATGCTAGAGCCCAGTCATCTTAAAAACATTTATATTGACAATGACATTAATAAAATTTGCTTTGAGGTCATACAGATGATCCTGTAAACTAGTGCATGTTAATGTGGAAAGACTTGAAACCTTAGAGAGAAGTACTCAAAGTGCTTGCAAAAAACCTACTAATTAAGCCATAACGAGTCTTTTTATTTATAAAGCTAACATTTTTCTCAGTCTCAAAATAGCCTGCTAATAATCTCTATATGAGAAACAGACAGAGTCCAAGAAACAAAATGTCAATCTGCTTACTAGCATTCATTGCCAGATAATCAATAAAATGATATAAACTGACAAACACAGTTTAAATGGCCAAGTCTTTGTGGAAAAATGTTACATAAAGCATTTACAAAAAAACATTATATTTTCATTTCCCATATTCATGTTGTGTCTTTTTTTTTTTCTCCTCTCTTTAAGAAAGTGGTTTTAGAAGTGAAGTTCTAATAAAATCAACATATTAAGAGATTTATAACAGTTTACAGGAAAAGCAAAACAGAATCAGAAATTTAAGCCTTTGTGGGCAAGGAAATTATTCTGTTTCCATGCCCTTAAAATCTAGCCTGCCAAGAAGAAGACATTAAATATTTTTCAGCACACACAGAGTCTTACAAGGTCATTGATGCATTTCATTTAGTCTAATGAACTGTTTTCTGAGGTTCAGCTTTAATTTCTGCTAATAGTAATTGAAACCTTAGCATGTGTACAAGTAATGTGTTTAATACGTTGTTAAATGATTTTCCTGTGTTCTATGGAAAAAATCTTTCGGGAAGATGATCCAAATGAAAAAAACTTCAGTCATAATTGTGATATTTTTGGGCAAAAAAAAAGAAAAAAAGTTTTTCAATCAAAGACAATATTCCAGAATACTTGACACAATCATGGCCACTGGGTGACAAATTATCCATAGAGAACAGCTCCCAGCAGAGCTCATCTTTTGTTTTGATTTGGGGGCTGCAGGGTGAGGGATTGAAAAGGGATCTACAATAGTAGGATTCCAGGAGAAGAGGAGGGATGAAGCTTTACAATGACTTCTGGGGATCTTTTTAGAAACCTGAAGAGGTTAATACTCACTATGACTAAGCTCCATCTTACCTCGCCTGCGGGAAGTTAGTTAGAAGTGAAGAATCAGGAGAAAAAAATTCCAAAATATGATGGGATTCTCCTTCCACATGGATGTACGTACATGTAATAGCATACTACATACTCTAAAGTACAAGTGGAGATGCCTAGTACTGCACAATAATCTAGGCCAGAACAGTAAAGTTATAACTCTTCCTAAATTCAGTATTCATATTGAAGTTTGGACTTCCTATCATATTCTGGTCTCAGAAAAGGGAAATTAAAATATTGCAAGGAGATACTTTAATCCATAGAAAGAAAAGCACAACTTTGCCTTTTCTTAGACAAAGGATAAAAGACAGACATTTTTTAGGCTTTAAGATGACATTCCCTTGCTGAATTAATCCTAAATAAATAATTCTTAATCACATGGGAAACTTGATATCTTACCCATATTGATCCAGAATGCTTGCAGACTCAATTAACAGCCTTAGGTTTTAAGAGTTAGTTGCAGGGTGAATGGTACATTTACCACATGGTAAAAATAAACTTATCAGGAAGTAATGTGGGAAGCTTTTATAAGGCCCATAGTAACTGATCTCTATTCCAACAGCAGAAAATAAAAATAAGTACAAACCCTGACCAGAGACTGACTATGGTTAACGCTTGTTTTCAATGCTGGAATTTTACTCTTTGTCATTTATTCTAAAATTTCCAAGCAGCTTGTGAAAAAAAAAAAAAAAAAAGGATAGAAAACTTGTTCCACCTCTACCAGGAGAATTCTAGAGAAAAACTTTAACTCATTTTTTTGTTGATTGGATGACTGCTGCTGCCAGATTGTTGCAGGGTTCATCAGATGCTTAGTGTCTTTGTACTTTTCCTTAGAGAAGTTTAATGTAGTGCATTATAAAAACCAAACAAAAAAGAGTATAAATAGAATGTCTATAGATAAAATTGTCACTTTCCATCATAACACTGCAGTTTTGCAGTTTCAGTTATTTGAGATATGAAAAAATTGTGATCATTCAGGTTAAAGTGATTGGCTTCAAAAGACTGATATTCAGCCAGCACAGTTCAACTGTTTCCCCCCCAAAAAAGTAAAAATTGACATATACGCTGAACATTTTTGGAAGATTTGAAAGAAGTTACTTGATGGTTTGCAGAAAAGGGATTCAATCTGTGGATGCAACCATCACTTTTGCTTGCCCCTTTGGAATTATCCAATTTTTTTTTAATTTTATTTTTTGTAAGTCTCAAGTAGCCCATTTCTACTAAGCATACGCTAATATGCTAAGAGTTTGATACTTTCAGAATGCAGCATTAATTGATTGTGTATGTTCAGTATTACCATATGTATATGTACATAGCTAAATGTTTGCCTGTCTCAAAGAAGCATTGCAAGGAGAAAGCTGGGATTAACAGAATCATTTATTCTACTTTTTCCTACCTTTGCATAGAAGTAGCTGTTGGGCATAGGACTGGTTCCTCATTCTTTGCCGTCATTTAAAAGGATGCATCTCCAGTGAGAATTTTTGCCAGATCACCCTTAAAGCACACTGCATTTGTGGCATGCCTCCAGAACTGCCTAAACACTATTTTATGACTTGTTGCAAGGATATACCAGTGCCAACATGAGACTCTACAATAACCTTTTCTCTGCCTGTGCCTTTCCACACACCTCTTTTCATCCTTCCCTCTGATCTAGACTGTTTCTTTTTCACCTCAAATCTAAAACCTAATACCCCCTCTCTACATTTCTTCTCATACTTCAGTCTGATCATAATTTCCTGTTGGGTGTGTTTCCTACCGGGCAACCAGCAGTGTTCTCTACATAGCATTCTCTTCAAGATGAATGTCCTACTTTTAAAAGACACAAGCGTGTTTGTTCAAAAACACCAGCAAAGTCAGAGTGGTTTTTTTTTTTAGCTATGAGCAAGACTTTCTGTTTTTCATAGACATACTAATAATAAACAGAATTATCAAAAAATGTTTATCTACTCTTTTAGAAGAATTTTTAAGCCTCTATCAGCAGTCTTGCACAAAGAAAAACACAAAAAAAATCTGATAAGCAGATACACTAACATATTTAAATATATATATTAAAAAATATTAAATCAATGTCACCTGAACTTACTGAACTTTCACAAAACAAGAAACTGACATGCTTTTACCTGGAAAAGCATATTCAGAGTTGGATCATCTCATACTGCAATACAGCAATGAAATATTGGTCAGTGTTACGTTTTGATCATCAGAGCAAGTGATTCTGCTTTTTGAGATGGTGTTTGCTTTATTTAAAACATGCAATCTTCATCCACAACTGCTTTAGACCTTTCTTTTACCTACTACACCATAGCAAACAAACTAACAAATCCAAGACAAAACCAAAACAACAGCAATATTATTTAGAGATAACTACCTGAAGAAAGGGAACTTAACAAGGACGTGTGTGAATCCAGTAACTTTGATGAGTTACAATGATCCTGGAACTGAGAGAGTTTAACTAAATACTAAGCATATTAATTAGCCTTGAGTCCATTCGTTTTATTCTGATGCTGCCATTGTAGTAAATTTTAATAAGAAAAAAAGTGTGATATATAACTATGTCAACAAGTACACCCATGTATACAAATGAAAGACGGGTGTTGTATCTGGGAGTGTCATAGTACCACACTTTGAAGTGAATGTTGTAGTATAACATGCCAATATTAATAAGCGCACAGTTCTCCTGCAGGTCCCAGGCTGGTAGCAAGCTCACATTACCTCCTTCTCCCTCCAGTAGGGGTGAAACAGAGTGGAAACAGCTTTTCTATTTTTACAGTAGAGATCAAACAGGGCATGTTGAAAGCCATTTCACTTTTTAACTCCTAGCCCACTGATGTTCATCAGAACATCTGGACTTTTACCAGAAGGACAAGAAGAGCAGCTGCAGCTTGGCATCTAAAGCCCCCTCCTTCCACCCTGAATGGGACTCAAGCACAAGCATGTGCTCAAATGGCCTCTACAGTGCACTATGCTCTAAGGAATGTAAACACAGCATGGACAAAAACATGCTCCAATCCTCCACACAGTGATGGAGATGATGGTGGCATAGGCTTTGACAGATTAATGTTTTCCCTAGAACAAGCTGCATAGCTTTTACCAGGCGAAGGAAGAAAACTATTCAATATTGCTTCATCATACTCTCCTGACTGACAGCATTAGTGGTATTTGCAGAGGATTGCTTCAGTTAGGAAAAATGACTACCAGCATTCCTTTGCCCTGGAAATGCTCCACTGTTTCTTGAGTTAATTACACGGCTTCACACTGTTTTAGGTGACGTCTGTATTTTCCAGATAAGCCATGTACCTGTCCCAGGTGCCTCCATCATTCTCAAAAGCAGCTTGTCAATCAAAGCTTACGACTCCCCTTCCTCCCTGACTGTGAGCTGCAAAGCATTTCTGGTTTCCCTTCCCTCTGAAACCTGGCTACTGTACAATACAATTCAATTACATGTTCTTTGTGGGAAGAGCTGGAGAATAAAAGGCAGCTGCAGGCAGAGAAATAACCCAAGGAGGGGTATCAGATGTAAAGTAGCCAATTCCACAGCAAAAGTGCTGAGTCGTATGACATTATGAGAGAGACAAATTATGTAGCTACAGAATTATAGCATTCCAGGCAGCCTGAGATTTAAATACAACTCACCCTTATCCGAGCTGTTGCTCCAGGCTATGCAAATGTACTTACAACTTCACTTACTTGACATACAATTTTTTCCCCTTAATTGTAAGTTAAGATGACATTAGTCTTTTGAAACAATACCCAGTTTGAAAACAGTTATTTCCTTGAGGAGAATACTCCACCTGACAATTTTCATCCACCTTCATGCACTGAAACCCGTATTTCTTGCAAACAGTTTTATTAATACTAGAAGGTATTTAACTGTGCAGGATGAAGGAACTCGCTCAAGACACCAAGAAAAATATTTTTTCCTCAATATAAATACAATAAAATAACTCTCATACTTCTCTTCATCCTCAGAACCTGCATGGTGGTCTTTCATACCAGAATCAGTTATGCCAGATACTAGTTATGCCATAAACCGAAAGTTTCCGCATTGCAGTGTTTTTAAAATTGCTTTAACAGTATCATGACACTTTCCTGATCTCACAATTTTTTTTAATTAATGTCATTAAAATAATCAAGCAATACAACCTACATTTATGCAGCTACAGACTGCAATTTGCATATGATGACTTATATGGAAACTATTTGTTTAAAAATGTATGCAAAATACTTTTTACACTCAGTTAGAAGCATGAAATACCACAGACCAAAGGTATTTACATAAAAAATGCTCTCCTATAAAAGTCACTTTAAACAATGAAGTGTAGTAGCCCATAAAGAAAGAAAAGTATATCCTTTATTATTTTCAGATGGATTGGTGAAGAGGTAGTAAATCACAAATTAGAAAATGGAAAATAAAGCAAGCCCCCAAACCCTTTGTTTACCTGATTCACAAACACGAATCCTAATTTTTTACTGAGAAAAAAGCCAGGGAAAATAACTAATGCACAGAGATAAATGTAAACAGATGGGGTTTTGTTAAAAATAGCCACAAAAAGTTAACAATCCCTTCTTTTGAAATCTTCGTAGTCTTGGAAAACGGTGCAGTTGAAGTTTTGACAGGAAGGAACTATCATTTTAGAAGAATAAGAGACAATTAAATCAAAGGTATTATTAGGCACAAAAGTTCCCCCTTTCCCACCCAATGAACAGGGCTTGGGTGAAGGAAAGCATGCTAAACCTCATGTTTTACCCATCTACCTTTTAGACTACAAGGATAGCTGTTTTTTATAGACCTGAACTGCTGATTTCTGCAAAGCAAAGTTTGGTCCAGAGGAAAAACAACAAAAAGCATGCTGAACAAGCATATTAAAATACTGAGCTTCAAAGTGCTGTTTGTTCACTCTAGTATTTGATCCCTCTTTGGGGAAATGCACAGTTGGCTAATACTTTCTGCTAAACTTTTTAAAACTTGCTTTCTATCCTGCTTTGCTGCCTCTTCAAAAGAACTACCATGCTCATTCAATTTTATTCAAAGACTTATACTCTTTACATTTACATTTCTTAGACTTACTTGTTTCTTTTCAGGTTTTAGTCCTGAATGGCTGCTAGTCCTTATATTCTTGAGTCTGTGCTAGATTCTTGTATTTTCTTCTCAAACTCTGATCATGTCAAAATGTGTATTGGTATTTGTTTACATAACTAGAACTGTCCTACTTTGTTTGCAGAAGAAAAATGGATGCTGTATCTAGCAAATATGTTTTTCCCAATTGATTAAAATGTGCTTCTGTTTTGACAAAAATTTATAGCTGAAAATATATTAAAAAATCCTTTAACTCAGATTTCTCTTTTCACATGCGGTTTCTTATAGTGACTGAGTTTACATCCAACAGAAATAAAGCTCTGAAAACCTTCAGTACAAAAGTAAACAATTGAGAAAGAACAGCATGAATTGGAAGCGATTCAGTTGATGTGACAGTGAGGTGCAGACAAGCTATTTCAGCTACAGAAGACAATATGCACAATTATTTGACATCAGGCAATTATACATTAAAAAGTTAGGATGTAAAATCTCATATGATCAGCTTGCCATCTTAAAAAAAAAAATAAAAATGAAAGCTTAAATAAGCATGTACAAATACCATCCAATTTCATAAGCTGCAGAAATCAGAAAACATATATAGTTAAGTCAATGCTCTCAATAACTCCACTTTTTCCTTTGGTAAGGATACAGTAGATAAAGATAGATATGGCTACATAAGTAAGTCTAAAACTACTCTGGACTTCTGTAGAAGCTTCAGTAGAATTTGATCAGCTTGAATTTGATGGGGATTCATGCAAATCCAGAACAACAAAAAAATTTTTTTGTGTTCTGAAACGAAAACCAAAATACCCAGTTACAATTCTAAGTAACAGAAAGAAATTGGAAGGCCTGGAATTCAGCCCCTACCTGAGTTCTGCTTTTCCACTGTTACACATTGTCATCCTACACTTAGGAGGGAAAGGAAAAGCAATTGCAACAACCACCACCACCACTCAAAACAAACAAAAAACCCTAAACACACCTAGCAGTATTTTCCCTTGTCAAAACAATAAAACTTAAATACAACAACTGAACAACAGTTTCTTATCTGTAGAAAATCTGGAGAAAATTCCTCTCAAATCCAAATTTGACCGCCAGTTTAAACTCAGTAGAATGACCATAACTAATAATCTATACCAATTATAATCCATTCCATTGCTAGATGACCAAACTATCCCTCCCACACTTTTTATTTTAAACTATACATACAAAGCTTGCCAGTGCTTTCAGGGAGAAAAATCCTCACCGTCAAATAGAAGAGGCAACGTAGAGAAGTTGTTTACACAAGTGGTTTGGTGACCGATTTGTTAAAATCACCTGAAATCAGGAGGGGGCAACAAAAACTGTGCAAAAGTCATACAGACATTCCCTTAGGGATTTGAATTTTACATATAAAATTCTATTAAGATTCCTTTGATATGAGGCAATAACCCTTCTTACCAATAGGAACCCAACTGGAGAGATGTGTAATTGTTTTTGCACCACAGACTGGAAAAAAGGTAATAAATTAATGACAAGCAAAAAAGGCTGCTTAAAGAGTCTTTTTAAGCTTTTCTGTTACAACTTTTACTACATACCATATGTACACATGCAAATTAAGTGGAACTCAATGAACATATGTAATGATTCAGGGAACTGTTCTATGTATCAATGGGAAATAATAGATCATACAATACTATCATTACAAAAATTGCTGTCTCCATAGAACAAGTTTATTTCTGCTAGTAGAGTATGTATTCACTAAGCTAGGAACAAAGGAAAAGGCTGAAATTTCTCCACTGCTCTGACTAGAAAAGTAGAATGTTAAGGATATTGGCTGGAGTTAGAAGAGCTACTACTTTTATGCTTCTCGGGGATGGGTTTTGAGAGTCCCTCTTCCTAAAACAAACAAACAAAAAGCAGGAGTCTTTTGGGAAGAAGTCATATACTAAGTCCACAGAAACAAAGAATAGACTAGCATAATCTTCACAAAGCTGGGAAAAGGAAAGACAATAAGAAACAGGCAAAGAAAGTAGCGAAAACCTAGTCAGGATAAAATGTACCAAGTCAGACAAACTTCATGGTTTAGAAAACAATAATGATGACAGAGATCCTTGACATCTTTCACGCCCCAGACTGTTTCAGGCAGATGAGAGAAGACAAAGGCAAAGGAAGATTTATTTCTTTTTGTTGAAAATGGGTGTTTTTCATGCCATTAAATAAAGCTTCATGTTGTTTTAGGACTCCCTCAAAACTATTGTCTCTTCTATTGCGTCTATCATTTTTGGAAGAGTTGAACTATAGCCCTCAGACAACATATCTATGGAGTAATGTGAGGAATCTGTTAGTCAATTACTTGCCCTCAGAGACAAACAAGACAGAAAACCAAACATTCAGCATGTTTCCAAAACAGCTGGGATTTAGAATCCTACTACTGTGAAGCAGCAGCAGAGGAAAAATGCCAGAGCTAAAGGAGGCAAGAATGTCAGTGCATACTGAAATCCTTGGAAGCTTACTACACGCAAGCCCTGTGGGCTCAGTACAGAAGTCTAACAAAAGCCTGAAGAAGAGAAGCATGACCACGTTTGTGACAATTTGAGAGCAGAAAGTATGCTTAAAGCCTTATAAGCAGTAAGTCATGAGGTACCTCATCAAAATGTCTATTGTTTGCTAAAACATGTAGTGAATTCCAGTTTATTTCTCAGGTTTTCCAAGAATGAAAAAGACCTAAGTTTCAGCACGATTAAAACCAAACTATGCTTGCACTACAGAAAAACAAAATGATTCACTTACCAGAACAGTGCCACGTAAACAGAAGAAATTTTCATAAAACAGAAGGGCTATTTGAAAAGTTCCAGGATTTCCTCAAGTAAAGCTTAGGATTATTTCCCTTCTAAGAGTGACTTAACATCTACTTGCGTTTTACTATCCTTTTTTAAAACACATCGGTCAAAAGTCTTTGCCTTTGGACAAAATAGAATTATTCTGTATCAGGTCTGGTTACCAGAGACCACCTCGTATCCCTTTTTAGTATTGTAATATTGCCTTGCCTTTTGTGCACACCTTAATTTGCTGTACATTTTGGTAACACCACAGGTAAATTTCGTTATGCAATAGGTGACTGGGTCTCCACCCATCTACAGAGAAATCAAGTATAAGAATTTACTTACAGTTTTCACATTCTGTCCCACCGCTTAGCTAAAACACCCTATAATCCACTGGATTTCATATACTGTGTTCTTCAGAGGAAGTATTACAACATTTTGTTGTCAATACTGTTCATATAAATTAAGAAAAATTTGGTACAACAGGTACTTTAAAAAAAAAGATGTTTTGCTAAACAGCTTCTTAAAAGTGGGTGCATAAAATCTTCTTCAGGTAAACTTAATCACCCATGCTGTCTCTAGGGCAGAAGCTAGTTACAAGGATAGGTGCCATTTCTTCACTACCCATACAGTAGAGTAGTTCTATGAAAAACCTCATCCCATCTTGCTGCTACTGGGAATGACAAAATATACCCTTTACCACATGGATGTCCCAGTGCTGTTGGACAGAGGCCAACATGAGGCAGTAAAAAACTACCCATTTACAAATCACAGCGGAGACAGAAATGTGAAATATTAATAGAAGTAGGTACACAAATACACAGGAAAAATTAACCTGCCTGTAGGCTACTGTAGATGTGTGAAAAAAACCAAAGGTAAGAAAGTACAAGATTGGAAAGACTGAAATATATAAAGGGTCAGAGCTGTCAAGCAATAATTTCAGAGAATGCAAAGCTTGTGTGTGTTTGCAGCAGGAGAATGGCAATTCCTCCATACAAACGATAGTAAAATTTGCACATATTTTTGCATTTACATTTGATTTTTGAGCTTGAGATTATTTTAAATGCAGTTGGATAGTTTCTCCCTGAAGCCCAAAAGTCATGGGGTCTTGTTTGTTTTTTTGGTTTGGTTTTGTGGTAGGGTTCTGTGGGTTTTTTTGAAGTTATATGGTTTTGAAGCTAATCCCCCCTCTCTTCCCTCTGTTTCTTTAATTGCTTTTTATATTAATACATTTATTTTTCTCTGCTACATTTAGTAACTTTCTTATTTGCCTATTAAAAATTTCACCTCCGTCTTCTTCCCCAGGCCTTAGTTCCCACAGCACTTTTCACCAAAGACTTTTTGCCAGCAGAGTTGAGTCTGTGCTGACCCATACACTGGATGGGACAGGACTCCCATAGATCAAAGGCAAATCCTTGTGACATGCTGTAAAACTGAAGATAAACTGTGGATGCCTATGTAAATTACTTTTTCCTGATGCTTTATAACAATCAAGCACATTTTCTGATCACTGCATTAACTTAAAAGGCTTCATTTTGTTATTGCCTGCCACCCTGTTCTCTTTCAAAGGTGAATTAACAGAGTCCAACACAGCAGTTGGAAGCCTGGGTGAAAAATATGATTTTTTTTAATGTGTCTTAAAACCCACCTCCTTGCTTCTTGACATTATCTCTAGTCCAGGTTGCAAGATTCCTCTTTATGTGTCATGCAACTTCAGACTTGGACCAGTACTTTGGTCTGTCAGTACGGTGCTAAAGATGCAGCAAACCATACAATCCCCTGACACTACTTTAAACCCCAGGCTTTCAATGGGAATCTGCAACTCTCTCACCAATATAGGGAATCATCCACAGAAAACCTGTTTTCTAGGTACTGCATGAAATAATTTTTGCTGCTGCTAAAATACATATATTTACATGCAAGCATATTAACTATAAAATGAGCTCTTTAATTTCATAATTTTGTTAAAAGAATTATTTTTTTTTTTCAAAAATCTTCTTTTAACCTGGCCATGAGAAAAGCCTTATGGTAATAAGATCTTATTTCTTAGCCAAATCACAGAACCTTAGAACAATTCTTCTGACTGGTAGAAGAATTTAACTCTTGCAAGAAACAGAAACAAGGAATGAGGAAAAAAGGGTTGTTTGCATATGCATGGGAGAATGAAAATGCAGTATTGCAAAGAAGGAAGGTTAAGCAGAGATCGCTCCCAGGAAAGGACCTGAAGTTATTAAAAATCCTGACCACAAGTTAACATATTTAAAAAACAGGATTATGGGATGTTTTACTGATGAAACATTTGAAGAAAGAAAAAAGAAACCAAAACCTCTTCAGTAACATGAAAATTCATTATTATCCAGAAGAGGAAAAATTTAAAAATCAGTGAAGTCAGATCCAAATATGTTGCCCCTAAACCAAACTGCTGAAAGACAGTTCAACATTTTCTATCCTAAAGATACATTCTATGCTCTTTTTTGGTCATTCAGAGAACATTAAAGAAAACCACAAATGCTTTACCTTCAAATGATCTATATATTGCAAATATGCAAATTTAAGAAAGGGAAGTAAGAAATAAAATAAAGACACTCTTTTTAATGCCTATTAGCTTTTGATCACATGTGCTGTCTTATCTACTACAGGATAGCTGCATGTTTTTCCTGCAGGAGTAACTATTCTTTTCCCCATGAACTCAATGTCATTAACTGACTTTTAAAAAAAGAGTGCTCTTCTGATCCTGTGCATTCCTAACGCTCTGGGCCAAATATAGCTAAACCAACTTCAAGTGAAACACTGAAGACAGTTTGGGCATTGTGATAACTTAAAGAGCTTTGTGCTGCCTTTGCTGGGCTAGTACTTAAGCTAGCTCAGTCGTGCTGCCTTAGCACCAGTATGTTACACTCTGGCCTACAGTGCACAGGGGCCAGAGTTTTATAAATTCTTACAAGGCGAGTCATCTGAAAAAGCAGCCTCAATTATCCTACTTCAATTTAGCCCTCATATAATCCTGTATTAGTCTGTAAAGCTCTGAGATTTGGTAGAGCAGTATGCTCAGTTAATGTTCTGAACATGTTGATTTATACCAGTATAAAACCAGAAATGAAATGAAAATATCCATCTCGAATTTAATCTCTTACCTTGCTGAGGTCTCTGTTGTGTCTTTCATCTAAGATGGATTCTTCACATACAGAATAACTTCTTTGTTCACATTAAGAAGCAGAGATAATGCAACACTGCAAGTATACAGATATGACTATTAAACAGTATTTTTGAACTGCATGAGAAATGCTCAGATGGGAAAACTTTGCAAAAATGTTGTCATCCTTATACTCTGTACTAGCAAGAATATAGCATCTGCATTTGTCTTCTATATAACTCAGGCAACAATATCCTGGCAACCACATTTCAATGGAACAAATCCAGGTAATTAAAATGACTAGATCTAGCATCCATCTCTCTTTATCATCCCACTTGATAGGCCACATTTACTTATTTGGGAAGTGATGGTCAAAAATCTGCTACATACAGTTAAGTAAGACATTATCTGTCTCTAACATAATAGGGCCTTTGATTTTGTTTGTGACTGTCCGTTTAACCATCTCTTTCACAGCTCTATCTTTCTGAGAACTTCAAAAATAAACTTTACTGATTTGGTACACATCATACTTTTAGACATATGCCTTGTTTGGTGGATTTTGTTTATACTTTACTAATAATCCTGTCAAGCTTTGTATTTTACATACAAAGGCTAAACGGATTAAATTCAGTGCACTGATAAACCACTTGATGCATTAACATCCTGCATCATGTCCGCTCACTCTAACATTTTACTAGATTCCTTATACCATTAGTCAAAACCTTGGCTTCCACATCTCTGCAACCGCACAGCTTAATACCACTTTGGAAGCCAAACTTCTGCTAAACAAAACTATGGAACTTGAGTGCAATAATAAAGAACTTTTGGATTTGCTTTCTTTCAGTGGTCATGTGAGCAACTGCTATGGCCTCTGTGCTGACATCTGTAGACTTCAGCAGTTTCTCTGAAAAGGAAAGCGAGATGAGAAGCAACTCTGAAGCAAAATACAAAAGAATGACTGTTGATCTAGTTCGCACCACTCTTGACCAAAACTGACATCAAACCGACAGTGCTGTACAAATTAAAAAAAGTTATCTTGTATCTTGATTTTTGGATGCATAAATTTAACTATAGAGATATATTGTATCTAGATCTCTACATTCAAACTCATTATCTATAAGATGAACTCTCAATGTTAGACACCATGCTATGACCTCACCAGCCTGAAAAAAACACTAGAAGAGATGTTAAAAGACAAGCCTTATGGTAACAGCACCCTCACAAGTAGGCACAACAGAGCTGGTAACCTACATAAATGCTTTATGTTTCCCTGCATTATATCACCGCACACTTACGCCAAATTCCCATAGTCTAACCTCTTACAAGTACTTCATTCTCTTCCTAAAAAGTAGCAACTTCATTAACAGAGAGGAAGTTTCTATTCTCGCGCTTGATATCTAAGGTTGCTGGTACTTCCAAAATAAGCCATTTTAGCAAAGCCAAACGCCCTGGGAAATCTCATGGGGAAGTAAGAAGGGGGAAAACTCCCCCCCTCAAGAAGGTTCACTCGTCATTCCCTTTTTCAAGCTTACCTTCACAGCCCTAACTATCACATTAAAGCCAGTTTAAATGCAGAATGTGAAGTAGATTGCATTCTCTTAATTATATTTTGCCTGGTTAAGAGACTAGCCTAATACAACAGGTCTTAAGTAGGACTAAATTTGGCTTTGAATTATGTACAAACCATACCCCTGCAAATAGACACTGATGCACAGTGCCAGTTTTTTCTTACGGAGCCACAGACAAGACACAGCCTTGGAACAGTCTGTCCACATCTGTCCACACAGTTATTCTCTTTCTCTTCTCAAAATTTACCTTGCACTTTACCTTGCCAATAAAACAAAATTATTTTTCCCCATTTGATTACATGCTCAATCACCAACAACTCTCATTCCACTGCCCATTTACTGTGCTGAAACTTAAGATATGAGACCACGGAAACCTGATAGCATTTTTCAAACATAGCAAAAGGGAAAACACACACGTACATAATATCCCCTGCTGCCCAAGTGGACAAAACACAACATGACAACAGAAATAAAATACATTGCTATCAGCTTCTGCACAGAAGACACCCTTCTAGCATTCAAAAAGGGCAAAAATATTTTCATTACAAATCATAAAGTAAAGCAACTTTTGCTATAGATCCAGAACAAATAGTTCACACTTCCCCAATTTCATCTCTGTAAATACAAAGATTGCTTGAAATGCCTGGGGTATCTCATCTAAAGAGACTACAGTGGCCTAGCAAAAAGGAAAAGATGGGAATTCAAGGATTCCTTTTATACTTTTACAAGGCTACTTTTAATTTAGCTTTTAGAGTACTTTAAGATTTTATTCTTTTCAATAGATTTTTTTAAAATTGGATTTATTGGTCTCATTTTTTTACAGAAACTTTGGTGCTTGAAAGTTAGTGTCAGTTGTTTTGCAGTGTACAAACAATTATACATGTGCAAAATGATCTGCACTAATTTGACAACAAATGTGCTGCAGCTACGCAGCACATACATAGGAAAACCAAAAAAAAGTGGCAGCACATATGCAAGGTCCAGTGGAGCAAATAGGTCTTAAATCTGTCTTGTTAGAGATTATTAACACAGAGCATGCATTCAAATTAATATGTTAAAAAAATAAGTTAATAAACTCATACTAAATATGAGTATATTAGACAAGGTTATGTTGATTATGCACTAGGTATTGCAATTCTTTAACTACATTTAACTGAATCTACACAGCAGTCGCTGCAGCATACAAAAAGAACGAGCATTACTTAATGAACTTTTCAACTGGTGGTGAACTTTCAACAAAAGGGGAGCATAAGCTTCCAGGCTGAGAAACATTATTTTTCTTCAGCATGCCAAAGCCCAGGAAAAGGCCAGTGAAAACTGGCTGTTAGGCTGTTATAGCTGTTAGAGTCAGCGATCAAAGTCACGATCACATTTTAAACTTGCTGAAAGCTAAATTTTATCAAGGTTCTCTTAAACAAGTAATGCAATACAGAGTAAGTGTATTGGTGCTATTGTTATTCAGAAGAGAACAATGGATAAAAAGGAAGCACCACAAGAGTGGTGCCAAGAGATTCCAGGTAGTATTCAAGCTGCTAAGAAGGCCAATTTCTGTTATCATTAGAGCTGAATGTGTATTCAATAATTTTGACTTGAATAGTAAATTCAAGATACAAACACTATTTTCTCTTTACTTGATGAAAAAAAGAGGCTCTCAGAAGGAGAAACACAAACATATAGAAACTACTAGCAGTAGTTCCCAGTGGGTAAAACACAGTCTTCTACTGCCACAACACTAGTGGTGATGAGAGCTACATAGCTACAACCACCAGCAACCAGCTATTGCCTCTGTGTACACTTGAAACAGAGGCACTTTTGCCTGTTGTTTCTACACATTACTGTGTAGTGAGCACTTCCAAAAGCAAGCCTGAGGAAAGACTGAACATACAGCTGAGTCTTTAGGAGAGAATTCACTGCTTCATCGCTTCCTAATAGTACTTGTATTGCTCACAGCATGTCGGACATTCTTTTGAGACTATAAAAGGCAGCAACAGATTAATTAATGTGATTTTTAGAACAGAGAAATAAAACGCTTTGAAGTAGCAAGCAACTAAAAAAGGAAATTACACAGCTATTACATCAGATGAATGACAAAGTCATCTGAGAATTGGTTCAAAATTTAGCCTGCCATATTCTTATATGAGAATATTATTCAGATACATGCTTATTAAAAAGTTTTTTGGTTCTCGTGATATTTTAGAATTCTCCTAAAGCCTCAGTTCACAGAAGAAATAAGTTGTCTCATAGCTTAATGAATGATCAAATTTCAGCTATACTTTAAGCAAAGTGCTTTTACCTCACATGGCAGAAATTTGTTTCAATACCTGTTTAGCTGCAGGTGAGCACATACTTCATTACTTCTAGCAGCTGACATGTGACGACTGCTGTGTGTTTGAGCCTTGAGAGTTGCCACCACATGCTCTTCAGTCTTCCTATCCAGTCTTCAAACCTTTCTGACCATAGAAGATGAGTTTATAGACTTCATGGGTAGCCTAGTGGGCCAGGAGCCTGAAACAAATAGCATAAATTCTACAATACTGAATATCCCATCTCACTGACCTGGCTTTTTGGCTTACATATCCATACCACATCATATATTACTTCAGTAAAGATGTATTTCTGTATAAGCAGCACATAAAAAAACCCCTAGGGAATGGGCCAGCTACAATGCCACTGCACTGATTAACTCTATTTCAGATGTCTTCAAAGATACATCTTTCTTCTCAACAGAACCATATCATTCATATGTTTAGCTCAGAAAAACATGACTAGAAACTATGGCCTTAAAATTGTTTCTAATACTGCTTGACATCCCAAACAGTGTTTCATTTTTTGGTTTACATAATTCTTCATGATTTCATCTATCTTTATTTACCTTTCCTCAGCTTTCTAACTATTTTCCTCTGAATAAATAACTTCTTTGCACTTTCAAGACAACATGGTTTTCAACTTTTGATTAAATAACTGTTTTTCCAATTCAAAATCTAGAGCTCACTGTTAAACTCAGAACTGTGACTTCTCTCAGAAAATGTGCAAATTTGTTTTGACACATAGCAATCTATCCCCAGAGGGCTAAAACTTTGCTATAAGCAAAAGGAGTATTTACTGAAATAAATCTAAACCAATATGGCTTGTCTGGTTCTTCTACAGTACTCTTCCAATAGCCAAACCATTTTACATGCTGATATATTGGTTTCTGCCACAGATACAAAGCCAGTGAGTGGACTCAGTATATTTACTATGAACAAAACCATACACATGAAAGCACCACTGTAAGATAAGGAGAAACTGAATACCTGAGCATAAGATCAAAAGATTATCTCAGAAATCTGAAGTGTTTGCTCAATTGCAAATTATTATTTTGCTTCACAAATTAAAACCGCACTACACTGCTAAAATTGCTTTTGCAAGGCAGAGATTATAAAAATAATTTAGATTGTTGCAAAAGGAATTTACCTAAAAGATAGTTAGAAAAATAATAAGAAAGTCACAAGAAATTTATTTTGCACCACATTTATGTCTCCTCCAGCAAAATCAGTTAATGTTAGGTCTCTTCTTTCAAAGTCAACACAGTTTTATATATCAGTAAATGCTTTGAAAATTCTACCTGAAATATGCAAGTGCTAATAAAAATGCTCTTTGTTTACAGCATGAAACCAAGAGCTGGTCAGATTTAACTTTGTATCACAGACTGCCTTTAACTCAAGTGAAACTGAAAGACTTGATGAAGAAAGATTTATTTTGCAACTGCAAGCATGATTTCTGAAAATACACCCACTGAGAATAGAATTATGAGACCTGCCTATCAGGTTGTTCTTTTTTTAAAATCTGTAATGTTAAGTGCTACTGTATTCTATTGATTTTACTTTCCAGGTTTATTTGTGTTTTGGAGGACAACAATTGAAACGTTAATACAAGGAGCCATTTAAATACTTAGCTTTTGTGCCAGCTTCCCAAGTAAAGATTTTGTTTTAAAAGTTGTGAAGGTCAGCTCCATAAATCCTCTTCAGCTGAAAGCTGAGGGATGAAAAACATTGGGCCGAGACGTTTTGAAAGACAAATATGTGATTAATAGATCTTCTCTTTTGGCATAATGCAAGAAAAACCAAACCCATAAAGTCACATGTGATTATTCTATTTATTTCCTACAAAACTCCAAAATTCAATTGCTTAGGAAGGTTCTCAAGGCCAGACAGGACTGGGAAAGACTACAAGCAGCATGGGTACAGGCCCAGCCAGTGCCATAAGAGAAAGCAACAAAGATAGACGCTAAATGCTCCTTCCTTTTAAATACTGATAATATTAACTAATCTAAATCCACTGAGAATGAATACATAGGTGACAATACAATGCCAGATGAATGTCTTTAAATTGTAATTGTTTATAAAAACCAGAGCACTGATATAAACTGTACAACACATACAGAAACAGAAGTGTGCAACTGCACTAAGTAACACCTGCTTAAGGGACTTTAAGCACAAAAAGCCTTCTAAATATCAATTCCTGAGGGCCTAATTTTACCATTTTGGAATTATTTAAGAATAGGTTTTGTTAGACAGTTTTTGGGGATATAACTATTACCAATAGCATGCACTATCTGTGAAGACCCTTTCACATGCTTGTGTTCGAAGGTATCATCTCCAAGGGAAAATTATTATAGCATTTGTCACCTGAAAAAAGTAGGTTCATAATAATTCAAGTCTCATATGTCATTATATAGTTAATAAGAAGTAATATTTTACCCATGCTAAGACAGGAAAAAAGTATTCCCACTCAAAGAATCTTTTTCGCTATTTGCAAAGTTTTATATAAAAGTCTTTATACAAATTTCAGATTATGTAAGTTTGATGAGTGTTCTACTTGAAACATTTCAGCACATTAGTAATTTCTAAATTTATTCATGAAGTTGTTTGCTTCCTTAAGATATTATAGCTTCAATGAGATCAATTAAACATCTATTGCCCATTCCACTGCATGCTAAAGTCCTACAAATTTACATATTCATCAGGTAATGCCTTTGTGCAAGACTTATTTCTGCAATCTACCTGCTGAACACCTGCTCTCCTACCTCATTGTTTTGAAAAGGATTTAAACCTTTATTGGGCATTGTGGAAACGTCTAAATTTTCCACTATCAGGAAGCTGCAGCTGAGTTGCTTGAAGAATTTGTACCCCAGTTTACAATTTTTCTTCTACTGCTTTAAATACTTCTAAATATTCCTACCTGGTATGAAATACAGATGACACTTGACCTTTGATTTTGGTTTTAGTTTGAAAACTAAAGTTCACATGGCCTGGGAAGATGGCAGAAATAAATTATTCTTACTTATCACTCAGTAATGGTTGGATTTTCCACTTTTCTTCTACATTGTTCTGACAATTCCTTTGTTTTATTTGATTCTTCCAAGAGTAGAGGCTGTATTTTGAGATCTTTGCTGTTGCATAAATAGAAAAACATTATTTATCAATATTTACTTTAATGAAATATACTTTATTAAAATATGTTCTTTCTCCTTAAAATATAAGGCTGAGCCCTCTGAGCACAGATGCTTATTCTATGTCTAGAATGCCACTTTGGTTAGTTTCCAGTATTTTTCCAATTGCTTATTTGTTACATTGCAGTTGATTAGACTTAACCAAACAATATTGAAGTTCTTACTTCAATAAACTCTAGTTATTTCTGCAATCTCCACTGAGTCATGCACAAAGAGTCTGCTGGAGACTGAAGCAAGTAAGTGTCATCTATGTCCCTTCGATAATGCATCTTCATACTTTTAAATATCTAAAATAGCTTTACTCGGCAAAGCTATCTGCTTAGTAAAATTATTTAAGTCAACTTCTCTCAACTTATTGTTACTGACTAAATATATCAAGAGGGAGCATGTTTATACTGCAAGCTCTTCAGGACAGCAACAGTATTATTTTTACGGTGTCAGGAACAACAATGTTAGGATCTTTGTGCCCTACTGTTAATTAAATAAGGAACTCTGTTGCGTAAGATAGATGGGTCTGTATGATCAAAAGCTAGCACTCTGCTTGTTTCTCCGTCTCCCTCCATTATTTATTGAAGTTGTTTGGATTTCTTTTAAAAAAGGAATAACAAAAATGTCCTATATATTTTTTTCCTGAAAATGACTGAAGGACAAGCTTGCATAGCTTCCCTTTACCTTAAGTAGAAGCAATGCTGATGAGAACAAAAACCCATTTCCATTAAAATTCAGATCACATAATTTATCATTTATGTATAGCTGTCCTAACAATAGTCTTTAATCAAAAGCATCATCATTAATATCTTATATGGCAAAACACGAAGGACAGAAAAAGGTAAGTATATCTAAATAAAATTTTCCCTTTTGAAACTGACCTTTGAAAGTAAATAACCAGTTTTCACTACTAAACACTAATTTACACAGCCTACAAAATTAAGACAACAAGAAATTTATTTAGAGGGAAGTTCAAATTTTAGTATATGTCCTTATACGTTATGGCGGTAATCCTATATTTAAATGAAGACAAGGCAAATTAATGCCCGGAATATAGACAGATACATACGGATATACTGGGTGGATGTAGGCCTCATCTGAAGCAGAAGAGAAGGAAAACATAATGATGCTTAGAACTTAGAAATTTCACAATTCACATTTTCATACATAGGTAAAACTACTCAGTCTTTACAGAGAAAAAGAAAGCAAGCATTATCCCCCATTACAGAGAAAATGCATACATCTGAGGTCCCATCCACTTAGTGAAGTCTGCAAGAATTTGGTCATTGATTTTAGCAAAAGCTGGATAGAGCCTCAAGTGACCGACTACATGAAAATTACTTTCCTGTTCACAGCTTTATTCACAGTTCACAGAAAAAGAAGAGGCCTTTCAAGATATTTGTTACAAGAAAGAATGCCCCCATTCACTATTAAATATTTTGATACTTATTATCACAAATTTACCAAGGAATGTTGCTATTGAATGTATTATTCTCAACAGCCAGATCCTAAGACCAGCATGGTACTTTTTGTAATTATTATTAGCTATTGTGAGCAGCTCTTATTTATCTTATTCTTCCCCTGCCTTAGTTATGACTCATTTTCTCCTCTGAGAAAAAAAGCAGGAGTAGTTAAACAGTGGATTAAGTTTTTCCCTTTTCTGCTTGAGATGGTTATTATCTATCAAACTGCTTCCTTCAGGAAAATACAAACACATATACGTCGTGTTAATGGGTGCATGATAGGACAAGTAAAACATAGTGTGAAAGTGTCTTTTATCAGCTACAAATAAACTTGTAACACCAATTGGCATTGTTGTCACTCAGGGTTTTTGTTACACTGGCTGTAACACTATTGTATTGCTATAAAAAATTCACCCCATGATAATTATGAAGAGGAGAAGCATTAGTCTGCTAAACAGCAGTTCCCTCCTGGGAAAATAAAACAACAAAAAATATCTATGCAACAACAAAAACCAAAACAAACAAACCCCAACCAAATAAAAACCTCTCTTTGCTATAAATTATCAGTACCCAATTTCTAAAATCCTACTTAATTATAATTTCTGTCTTTATCTGTTTAATACACAGATAAACCCTTACATTCCTGTTTTAGTTACAAGAACTTAGGTTTAAATGTGTTACAGATTTTGCAGCTCAACATTAGCCTAAAATAAAATCAAACCAAAAAACCTCATACATAAACAATTCTCAGAAAAGGACTGTCTCAGGAAAAATTACTTTACTGTAGTATGATTTCTTATACATCTGATGCTTTGCAGCACTGTGCTACTAGCAGATTGTTGAACTCTCATGGTTCTATTTCATCTCAGTTTCATCACTGAAATCCCACTGAAGTCAACAGAAGTGTGCTGAGGCAAAGATTTTTTGGCTCATTTACTAGTACTCTGCTAAGCAGTAAAGTCAGGAAGACTATGCGCAGGGATTGGGGGGGAGGCAGCAGTGGCAGGGAAGATAGTTAAGCATTAAATTATTATAAGGTGTTTACTTATCCCATCATAATAAGCTCCATTTACAAATGCTTAGTTTACCAAAACTTATTTATAACTCTAAACCTGTGAATTTCACATGAAAGCTTTAAAAATTTTCTTGACAAACATATAGGCAAAAAATTTGGAATTTAATTTTATTGCAATAGGTTTTCAAATTTTTCTGTGGTTTTTTTTGTTTGTTCTCTGTTGGACTTTTTGTTCTGTGTTTTTGTTTTTTTTTTTTAACTATTTTTACAAAATATTGAGAAATAATTTACTCGTGAATATGCAGCAAAAAGAAGAGGGCAATCAATGTAACAGTTGGAGGATCAAACTTGTATCTTAATTATGATTTTATAAGTTACTGCTTTTTATTTGAATCTTACAGTGGCTAGGTCATACAAGGCAAAGAGAAGGCCACAGATTATAACTGGATAGACTGATGTCTTTCATGTGCCATTTGGTACTTCTACTACATATTTCATTTAATTATATCATAAGTTGTTATTTTCATAAATAGCTTACCATCTGAGCATCTGCTTCTTCATTCACTCCAACTGCCTGCAGATATTGTTATATCTGTGCTGCAAGGTATTTGACTATTCAGTCTCATCATCTTAAAATCCTTGTCTGATAAATACCACTCTTAATGAGGATTCTGGAGTCTTTCCTATAGAGAACACAGTCAGCTTTACTAAGCCTGCTGGTATTTTGGACTATATTGAGTTGCTACTCAATTTGCTCGACAGGAGGTATCTTATACACTAACTGACAAGTTAGAGGAACACAGATAAGCCTTCAAGCATACAAGCACTTCTCTTGGTCTCTGAAAGCCTTCTCTTTTTACATGTATCAGTATAATAAGAGATTATTGTTGTAATCTTTTTTTGCAAAGGTTGAATAAGTTTGTCTGGCCTTAAGCTTTCATAGAGGCATTACCATTTTTCACTGTGTGTTGCAATAACTTTTTCATCTTACAAGTCACACCTCAATATGTTTGAAAACAGTTTCAGCTATATGTAAACACCTTGAAACTGCCTTTCACTGTTTATTATAAAACCATGGTAAATATCTTTAAGCATAATCCACAATTGATCTTGTCTTTCTTATTCTTTTTCATAGATGTCAGCTAAGAGGCGATAGATATTATTGCACTACCGCTCTCCCTTCTTCCTCCATTGCTCATCCCTGTATCCTCAAATCTTCTATATGCCTTCAAAGACCTTACTGATACAACTGAACGCCTCCATAGTATCTCCCACCAGGCTTAGACCTCTTCCTCCTGTAGTCTTGGAGAAGATACAAATGTATAATTATTAAACACTGAGTGTTTCTGAAACTGTTCACTATTTTTCCAGGTCTTTGTTCCCAGGAGATAGCCTCTACAAAATGTATTTAGTATGCATTCTGTTTGGTTAGTGAAATTAAACAGCAGCATAAACAGTGCTTTCACACACATCTCTGTGGATTTACCTGTGCCACCTTCAAGGTCTTAAGACTCTTCACTTTGTAGCCCAGAAGTCTCTACTTCTTTCCTCCATTCAGCCATTACCATTTAGCCTTCAGTAAGCAGCCTACCCCAATATATTTGGAAAAAATCAGATTGTTTAAAAAGGCTCTATCATGACTAATGCCCCTTTGATGTCCATTTAAAGCTCCTAGATGTTTGCAAAGACAATTAAAACTATTTTTTTAATTAGAAGAAAAAGTCTTATAGTCCCTCCAGGTGTGACCTTAGAGCTCCTTCACATGTTATATTCAGACAACTATACTCACAAATGAGAAATATGCTGTACAAAAATAATAAAAACTTACAACATCCAGCTTTGTTGAGCAAGACTAACTGACAGAGATGACTCGGACATAGTTCTGAAAATCTGTCTTTCTTCTTTTAATATTAACTCTGCTGTTTTTCTCCACAGGCATTTAGAAGTTTGAAAGACCAGCTCTCACCTGTTTTCTACAACTGGAACTCAGGAGCATGGCTGCAAATGACAAAAAAGTCACATATAAAGGATAAACACAGATGAGACAAAGAAGAGTGAGAAAAAATTACAAAAGTTTCCACAGACATCAGATGAGGGGGATCAGCTCCTTCAGAGAGAAGTTATGTGAGGAAGAAGGGACCAGAAGTCCCAAAGATACTTGTTTACATTTCAACTGGTATTCACAGGTCCCCAGAGGTGCTTTCAGCATCCTGTGCAGCCTCCAACAATTGCAAATTCATGATTCTATAGTGCAATATATTTAATCCATAACTGCTCCACCTTTCTACCCTTCCAGAATGCTAAGATTTGCAATAGTTGATAATTTTCTGGAGGATAAAAGCTCGAAAGCAAACCTGTTCAACATCCCAGTTCCTTCTGTGCATTCAATATGGCATAAGATGGAAAAAGAAAGTTTCGAAGAGTTGGGATAACATCAGAGAGCAACACTGATCAAAGCCATCTGCACACCTCGCCTCTTAAATTTGGACAAGCATTACTGAATTTTCCATACTAACAGCAATGCATTCTCATGGGCTTTTACCATGAAGCAAATATCTGGCCAATTGTAAGTTAAATAAAATTCTATGCTTGTGCTCCGCACTTGTTGACTGCTTAGTCACAGGACTTAAGGAGACAAACAGACACCACTAAGGTAATAGTTTAAAAAAAAGGTGGGGGGAGAAAAGCAAACTACTTAAAATAAGCCAATAAAACGGCATCCCCCAAACTGGGAGGCATAAATTTTCACTTCAATTGCATTAGTTGGCAGAGAATTGAATATTCATAATATGCAGTCCTTAAAATTTACCAGGTGTGCAATACCCATGGTTTGTATACTTTTTGTTGTTCTTTTGCTAGAGCCTTATGCACAAACTTTAGTCAATTGAAAAAAAAACAACCAAAACCAAAACAACAACAACAAAAAAACAAACCAAAAAGCCCAGGTCACCATGGACACAAAAGTTAGCAGGCATTTCCCATGATATTTTGTAAACCATGAGGCAGCGCATGCATTAGCAGCCATTTACACACCAGTGTTTAGCATTCACATGAATAGGCATGGCAGAATCAGAAGAGAGGTTAAGGCTATGCCACATCATTCATGCTTTCACAGGTGCTTCATAACTGAACTGAAAATTCAGTTTCCAAGGTTCATTCCAGAAAAAAAAGACACAAGCATAAAAACCAACAATCAACAGCCAGACAGCCCCAAACATACTCCTGTTGATTTTTAAGATGTAAAATGAGGCAAGGCAAAGTCTGCCACAAGCATACACATAACATCAGTGTCCCACTATTTTCATGCAAACATGAACACTTACAAGAACAAAATGGGTATGTCAGATCCTATCTTAGAACAGACCTAAATTTCTAACCTTAAGACTCTCAAACTCGAGCCCTCAGCTTCCCAAACACATCTGACCCCTATAAAACATCAGGGTGGCAATGTCCAAGAACAATAACAAAATTGGCTCCACCACCCTTCACTACCTCCCTGCACCACCCTCTCTCCACCTCCTTCTTCAACAGACCTTTACTCTCCACCTCCATTACACATATATGAGGCAGGGTTTCTCCTCTTTCGCCTGCCCACAAGAAACCAGACTCACCCTCCCATCCCTCTTCAGAAAAGTCCATCTACGCTACTGCTTTGTTGTCCCCATCTTCCAAGCTTTCTTCATCTGGGAAACAAAGCCATTTTAAGTAGTATTTGTTAAATCACAGTCAGCCTCATTCCTCAGAGCTGACCTAATCAGGGAGTAAACATGGTCCAGACAAACAATACAACAGATGCCACTACTCTGTATATTCTACACTGCTGGCTCCAGCTTCTTGCCTGTAGAAGCAGCTTCCTGTCACTTCCTACCCTCCAGCAAGGACATTGGCTTAAAGTCACCTTTACGTAAGAACTTTTGCATTTAGAAAGCAGATTTAACAAGTTGGTTAGCATTTCATAAGCATAACAAGAAGGTGTGACCTTTAAACATTCAGCATAGAATTTCATCCATTTCCAGGTGCTTTTCTCCCCCCTTCATCTGCTCAGTAGTAGGCTTGTATTTTCCAAATACAGCGCTTGCAGCACTGCATATAACACTGTATGCAATAACTCTACAAAGTTGACAGAAGTTTGTGAATATGCTAACAAAAACCTTATTATTTTGGCAGTCATATAAAGGCACATAGACAACATAGACAACAAAGACAACACTGATACTGCTGCTCACAGGGCACCCAGTTTAGTTCAGGTATGCATTTAGTTTTTAGGAGGTGCAGTAAGTTGCCCTACAGTCCACAGTGCTTAACTCCCATGTAAACCCTTTTCTCACTCAGACTGTAAAGCACCTTGTATTCCTAATCTTGCCTCAAAAATATTTATCCTTTCCATTACACATAATGCTTTGGTCTTTCTGATGTCACACAGAACGCATACTGCATAGAACATGCTACGTGCATTAGCAGAAAATATAGACTAAATGAGTCAGCAGGCTTCAGTACTGCCTGAGCATGGTCCCATCTTCTTCACAAAGAAGCAGGGTCAGCATTTGCCTTTGAAGATTTATGGTTTTGAACTGTCAAGTCAAGATACAGCATACTTGCTGGATGGTTCTTGAATTATTGTTGTTTCTGAGTCTTCAAACACAGACATGAGAAAATGCTAGAAAAATACTGTTGATTTGGCTATCAACAGTCCATAAAAGTCAAGCTTATTGCCACACAGCAAGATAATGTAGCCATTGCCCACTTATGCATAAACTATCCAGACATTCAACCACCACAGAATTTCAGGTTGTGGTTTTTTTTTTTTTTTTAACAGAAACTCAGGAATTAGAAAAATAATACAACTTCACTTAAGTAGTATCAACTTGCCAATTATTCCTCAGTGCTGTACCATCTGCTCAGTACTAAACCCCCATTCCCACTTGCAGTGCTGCAAAAAATGTCATTAATTATCTGTGAGTTGAGTTCATGGTCAAGAACTTGACTCAAAGAACACAGCACAAACCTTAACCAAGCTCAGAAGGCCATGAGGACAGGCATTGTAGAGAACCATGTACAGACACACCTCACTTTTGGAAATATGCTATTAAACTAATTTATCGTTTCTTCAAAAAAAAGTTGAATGAATGAAAGAAAGGCAAAAGACTTGTTTCCTTCCTTATACAGTTGCTATGTATCCATTTCAATAGTAAAACAACCCATAGATAATCCATCGTTATCATTGTCAGTCTTTCCAAAATCAATGGAAAATTCCTACCAATTTTGTTTCCAGTCAGAGGTAGAGCACCTGCATAATACTTTTCTTGAGATATACTGATCTAATCTGTTTGCTTTTAGAAAGTTTATTGCAGATCATTAGATACATGGATTTGGGAAGACGTACCACATACAGTTGCTTTCAATTCCAGGAATCCAAGAAACTTATGTTTTTAAGTGCCTACACAAATGTTTATAAGAAACCCCCCACCCCCGCCCCCCCCCCCTTTTTTTAAGGTTCAGAATAAATTTGGGGAAAGGAAGGATTTTAAATGCACTCTAACTTGTTCCACAATACAAGAAGCATTTAAAAATCCTTGGCAGTAAAGCACACTGATTTTATTTTAAACAAAATTTTTGGAACAAAATTTAAGTTACCAAAACAAGAGCAGCACCTTGGATGTCATCCTTTTCTGTATAATAATGAACTTAACTCTTCCTTGAAAACTACTAAGGAAACATATGGCTAATTTCACAGAGAAATGTTACAAACCAAAGCCCTGCAGAGGAAAGTAAAAATAAACAATACCTTCTTCTCTTCACTCATCCCATCAGAATAGTAACAGAATATAAACTAAGCAAGAGAGCAATTGGTTTTCCTCATGGAAAGTCTCCAAAAGAGTCACAACTGAACTTTACAATATTAAGAGAACAGAAAAGATCACAAAACTCTCCCTATAATTTGCTATGAAGGTGAAGTAAAGCTTGTCATGTAAAACTTAAAATTATGTGTAATTATTTTTTTTTTTTTTATTTTGAAAGAGTGTACGCAATAGGATTTCATTATGTAAGTACAAAACTGCTTGGTAGCCATTTGAGGGCAATGTGCAAGGGTCTGGGGCAGGGGGAGAGGGAGAGGAAGGGGAACAGCAAAGCATAGGATGTTACACAAAGGATCTGTAGTGCTATCTGCTTGAGTCTAATCAATCAGAATAACTTTGATCTCACAAGGTTATGACTAAAATCATTATTTGTATTTTTGCAGATTTAATACCTACCTCTGAAAGCACTAGAGATATGCTCCTTTTGCAGTCTGCCAGGTATAATTCAGCTGCTTTCCCACATAATTTAATGTATCTCAACTTTTTTCAGTTACTGGATGATTCAATGCATGACCTTGCATTCTTTTTCACCTAGGACACTCCAAATATTCACTGCAAGAAGGATTGTCATCAGGAGAGCTAAATGTGCCATTGTTTACAATGGTGTTCACAACTGTACCTTGGGAGCTAAGAGCAATAATTTAAACAAAGGCCATTCATAACTTCGATGTTGTTAAGGTTTGGTGAATCCCTCACCATTGTCCCCGATGTCCCTTTGAGCTACGTTTTCTGCAGGAGAGACACAAGTTTACAGTAGGGGCCCTTCCCACGTTAGCACTGCTGGGACCACCAAGTTGTGAATTTTGTGTTGCTTAAAGCCCAGCTACTATACAGTCCTAGTCAGTAGTCAGAAAAGATAGTATTTGTCATTAGCAGCTGTCCTAAACTGATTTTTCCTTTTCTGGGCCTTGCATGGTCCCAAGTCTTCCACACTGTACACCATTTAAACCTCACTAAAGAAGTACTTACCTCCATGCCATCATCTTCTATCACACTCAACTATCACATTACCTTCACACGTTTATGCCTACCTCTGTTCTACAGCTAGTATTACTCATCTGCACATTGAATATAAAATATTATTGAAACCAAACAGAAAAATAATTTTCCACTGATGTTATCTAAACAAAACCCAAAGATATCTTCAGCATTTTGAAACTAAGAATATTTCAGAATTTATAAAAATACTGGCTTTTTTTTAAATAACACACTAATTGGCAGTACGTTTTCTGACTTTATATTATTACAACATGACAACATTCCCATCCATAAAAGACAAAAGCTTCTTATCAGTGATCAAAATATACTGTCTGCTCGTTAGGATCTGTCTCCAACTTTTAACAGATATTTTTACAGTGGCACAAAGAGCAGTCTCACGCTGCTTCAGGAGCCGGAGATACTGGGAAGCACAGTGCTGATACGCAAACTGGGCCCACCCAAGCTGTGCAGGCCTTGGAGCAATGTAACTGCACTTATAAAACATCATATAATCCCTGCCAAAGTTCTGATCACAACCGAAATACATACCATACCCAAGCTCTGCTGGGTACTGATAACAAAACAGTTCAGGCCTAGTCTGCATCCACCTAAGGTTCCAGCAGCACTTCCTAGCCTTCACTGAATTCCACATCAGCTGGTGTTTTCTCTTGCAAGGATATACACACAGCAACCCTGAAAAACGCACATGGCTCATAGGGTCACCTCCCTGAGCTAGTTGAATTTGTTTGGATAGTTGTCAGGAATCTAAACTGCCAATTTAACTAAACCCCACAGCTTATGTTAAAGGGGTAGCCAGCCATCTAAGAAGAGCTAGAATTTTAGTCAAACAGCTTTCAAACCTGGTTGATTTAATTGAGAGGCAAAAGTGCTTTTAAGACACCAACAAACTCTTTATGAGTTGTTCCAGTTTGCCATCAACAGGAGCAAGCAAACATTTGTGTTACTCGTGACTTAACAACACTGTTAGTATTCACTTTTCTACCAGCAAAAAGATAATTTGAAAACCAGATGTTCTCCTTTTTAGCAGTTCTGTCTAATAAGTACAATCACAAATATTTTGTCTGAATAAATATTGTAACTAACAGTTTGTCAAAAAAAGATTGAAAACTAGGCACTGAGATGTAACAACATTGCCTCTCAGACTGAAGACAGGAGTAAAATATTTGTCGCAAGTCAATTACACAAATTATTAGTGCATCTAAATGGTTTAAGTAAATGTCAGAAGTGCTATTAGGTGACATGAGTGTCAGTAAACACCCTAACAAAGCACTGTTTAGCGTCTTACAATAGACATTTGTTCCACAGCTCAGAAGTCTGCAATTTTGTCTCAAAAGCTTTGCTAAACTAAAGAAAAACACTGTATCCTACAAAATTTAACAGTTTACCATTTTAGCCAATAAAAATTTTATCTAATATAAGCAAGCAGATTGAAAAAAGGAACTTGAATTAATTCAAGTAATGAGGACAGGCTAGAACTGTGTTTATATTTAAAAAGGAAAAATTTCCTTAGTAAAACGTACTGATTTGGAGAAGCTTCTGATTTCTATAAAATTGTCCACAAATTCAATACAGCACATCTTGGGGAAAAAAGTTTTAAACATTAGAGCAATATCCACTTTTGTAAATTCTTCCTGTCACTGTCTATCTCAGCTCTCCAATAAAGGTGTAGGAAAAAAAATCATACTATGGAGTAGCAAATACCATAGAAATGATACTTAAAAACAAAAAAACACACCAATAAGACATTGTTTCAACAGAAGCTACATATATATAACCATGCTGTCAATCTTGCCTTGCAGAAGTAACAGACAAGATACAATTAGGACTAATTTTTTTTTTCTGAATGCTTGCCTATTATTATTAAAGTTGATGAGAAAACATAAGAGCAATTGTTAAAAAATACTATCATCTGACCTTGTAAACAAAAAATGGCTAAACATCTTTTTTCTAGTCGTGTTCAGACAAAATAACTACACTTCAGCACTGGACGTCCTTTGCATCCTATCTCACAACTGGATGTAAAAGTGGTTTGAAGAGAAAACTAATGTGATTCCAAGTTGTTATAGAACACCCAATAATGTAGACATGTTACCACGACCCTATTGATTGTATCTAACTTTGAATTTGGCTCTCTGAGACACATATTGACCCAACGACCTTCAGAGACCCCTTTCTTCATAAATTATTCTGTGATTCTGTGAAGGAAATATGGCAACTTTTTTTTTTTTTTTCCCCCTAATTTATTATTCTTCTATTTCTACCTCAATACTGCCCTCTGCTGATATTTAACCAGCTCGACTATTTGCACGGAAAAAATGAGAGGCTATCTTATGTGAATATTGTAACACTTTTCTGGCAAAGGAAGGAAGAAAACAACTAAAGAATGTTCTTATTCAGTAATATTTAAATCAGTACAGCAGGCTAAATCTCTAGGTTTACATCAGAGAACATAAGCGATCAATACTTTTACCAGGTCAGTTTGGAAAATCTCTCTATATATATTTACCAGCAAAGTAGGTGTCTTCTGCCTCATGCAATAAAAGTTTAGGACACCTCACAGCAGCCTTCAGAGCTACAGAACCACCACATCCGGAGCCTTCTTTGCTATCAGCCTTCCTTGCTACAACAACAGCAAGTCCATGCCAGTAACTTGAAGGAGGAGACTAAGGGTATTACAGAGAAAACTCCCAAACCTGGAAGATCAGAGTGATCAGAAGAATTAGCAGCTATTCATGTCCAGCTGCCTGAGCTATAGATTTACACATACAAAACTGTTGTGCAAGCAACAAAAAGAACTTAGTAATCTTATTATAATCTTTAGTAAAGAAAAGATTTTGATGTAATTTATTGTCGTAAACTCTTGGCAGGTTCCACTTAGGAAGGCAACATCAAAAATGCTTTTAAGACACAGTTAAAATGGGCATATGTAAGAACAAAGCAGTACAACAGACAACAGAAAGCCAGCTTCTCCAAACACTTGTCAGGAGTATGACTGGCTATTTTAGAAGTTTCTCAGTTGTGTGAGAATTAAATTTTATTAAATCTGCTACAAAGCTTTGCAAAAGGATGTCAAAGTTTTCTCTTCAAAATTTTCAGACTACTTTAATTTCGAAGCAAAATTATTCTTTTCTCCAATGCTTACACTAATGTCCAATTTTTGAAGCATTCTACAGAAGTGTTTTGTCTTATTTTAGACATATCATTGCCAAATTTGTGCATGAGTTTGTATTCCTACTGTCTCAATGGCCAATAAGAGATCCTACTAAACTGACTATTCCCTTGCTAATGAGGAATAATAGCTTATTAGAAGTCACTATGACTGAACTTTTCTGAGGGGAAGTAATACAGTTATTTTTATATTGGAGTTCAGATATTAGGAGAAATGTTTGCAGAAGTGACGTTACCAATTACATGTATATGAATTCAAAGGATTCATGGCTTTCACATCTCCTGTGATGGTGTATAAAGTCTTTCATAAAGCAGCATCTGTTTACAAAGAACCAAACAGACTGCTCCGTTTACATGCCCATGGTGAAATACAAATTACCCTAAAGAAAGGTAAAAAGACATCTTTTTCTGTCTACTGCTGAATGGGACATAACAGCATTAAACATCAGCAAGGGAAATTCAGACTAAGCTTTCTGAAAAAACTTTTAACAGCAACGTTAAGCAAGGAAACTGATCACAAGGGCTGAAGGGATTCCATCACTACAGTTTCAGACAGATGAATATCAGTACTGTATTCCTTGTGTACAGCTTCTGCACAAAATGGCACAGCTAAACTAAGAAAGAAGCATATATTCTTAAAATTACACTAGAAAACACAACCACCCTTGGCACTATTAAGAAAGGACTCAGTGTTAGAGGTACATATGACTAAAAAGTGAGAATCTGAGGCAGTTCTTCCAGACTTGAGTCACATAACTGCCAAATGTACTATGTCTAACAATTTTCTCTACGTGAGTTGCCTGGTTTGTTGCTTGAGTTGTGTCACATTTGATTAAGGCAAAAGATTTATGGATGAACACTATTTAGTTATTAACTAGTTAAAAGTGTTTCTCTTAGAAGTTTGGTGTTTCTAGCACATTATGAAATATCATACATTCACTTTGAAATTGCAAAATAATCTGTTGAGGCGCAAATGAGAGGCCCCCTTACCCAGTGAGATAATAACCAGGAGTAACTTGACAAAGTTGCATCCTTCTTCATTTAAATGATCTGATCCGTATGCACGCATAGTCACTTGACTGATATAAATAAACTTTTACTCATACTTGCAGAGGCAACATAGTTCTGGGAGTTTCTTTACTGGCTTCTGAATCAACAGAATTCTTGACTAAGTTCCAGCAGCAGCTCTATTAGTGGTGATGTGCAAGCCGGAAAGAACACAACTTGCCTTTACATCCCAGGCTGAGCCTGCAGATAGAAACACAGTTTTATTTATAAACACTCTGCATCATGGATGGCAAGTCCAGCAGCAGAGGACTACAAGACACTAACAGTACCACTACTGCCCTTTGGCAAATGAAACCAGCTGCGAACTCCAGGCAGACATCCATGTGCAGCTTACTGAGAGAGGCCAATTTCATTCCTCACACTATTCAGTTTTACTCACTTTGAGGACGATAGATAGTGTTCTATTAATATGCAAAACCAAGAATTTCCAGGCAGTTTGCAATACAGCATGTCTAGCCTGGTAGCTTGTTACTCTGGGAACTGTAGCCTAGACTCCATTAGCAACATGGGTTGAGAATATGAAGTCCAGCATATCCCTGTACAACCAACCTGACATATCAGGGAATACCGATTTTAAGAGAGACCTTGAGAAAGGGGAAAGAAATGCCTGAAAACTTACAACTGTATATCATTTTTCTTTCTAAATGCTGTTACCTGCTTCTGGGAAGTTACAGTTAACAGGTACTTGTTCAGTTAAATTACTTTTAAACGGATATTCATTGCTGCTCACACACCAGTGTTACCCACCTGCCACATGGTTTCAGGAGTTAAGCAAGAAAGTATACTCGGAGCAAGACATGGAAATAGGTTCCAAATTATCTAGTGAAACAGTGCCTAGAATACCTCCTCGCATCTTAAAATAATATATGCTTCTGGAGCATGAGAGTTACTGTTTCTCTTCCAATCTGAGGCCTTAAGTCAAGCAGATAGCTAGGCATACACCTGATCAAGTTAAGAATCAGTGGCTCTACTTGCATGGACCAAGTTAATTGTAAACTTAAGTTACATGTTGATAGAAGGTATGAAAACACTTTTCAAGTATGGCATCCATCCACACTACTTCTCAAATAACTGAACAAAATGTCCCTGGCCTTCCAGGAAAAATGTGGAAATAAACACATCAAGTGCTAGACAGAAACACAGAACAGACATTTCTTAAATAAATTAATAGCTAGACACGCATTGTGCTATTACATTGGAGTTTAAAAGTAATCCGATTTTTGTCTTTCATCCACAATGTAGGATGATAAAAAATAAAGTGTTTTCCATTATTAATAGTAAGATACATTTTAAAACATTATATAGAATCATTGGCATAAAGGTCAAGTTTTTAAAGTTCACTTTTTCTTCTTCAGATGAAATAAATGACAGAAAAATATACCTACTTCAAAACTAGTAATTAGATCCAGTAGAATAATAGTTTCCATCTTGAGGGGAAAAAAAATTAAAATTACTGGATTTTTTGCCCATACAAAGATTATTATTTTTTTCCCCAGGATCTAAAGTTATTAGTGTGCTCAACAAAAATTAATGACATATTTAAAAAGTAAGGAAGAGTTGTTAAAGAAATATTAGAGATGGGGGGGAGATCGNGGGGGCATGAAGTTATATGAAAATACACAGGTGAGAACATAAAGTAAACTTTAAAAAGGTCCCAATATCTGTGACAATTAATGCTGTGGTTAAGAGAAGGTACTAAAAAATACTAAAAGCTATGTATTCTAGCAGTGTTTCTATTAAGGTCAAAGGAAACGTCCATGAAATCTAAGTTTGTGGATACGTAAATAGACAGAAGAGCTAGGTTACTTACAGTATATTAAGTGTACACATAATGTATTATATAGTATATTATAAAATATATATTAAATATAATATACACATGTGTAAGGAAGGGGAAAATACCTATCTGTGCATGTGTACACATACTTTATTTCAAAATACAAATATTTTTTGACATTCCTCATTTAAAAAAATTGGTCTTAAAAGATTGTGGAATAAGCTTTTAATAGCTTTATATATTTACTCTAAAAATACTAAAAAGACAGGTTTCAAAAATCAACGCAGGACCCAAACTTCCAAGCTTGTGTCTCCTGTTTACATCTTAAACTTTACATATTCAGAGCATCTACACAGGCAGGAACTCCAAAGCATTTATCAACTAAAATATTAATCATACCCAGCTTCTGCAACATCCATGACATCCAACCTTTTCTTTATGCAGACTTAGGATTTTGTTCTCCATGTTTTCAAGCACATTAGAAACGGGCTTTAAGTTTTCAGAAGAATTCTGTGTGCTGCAAAAGAGATTTATATCAGCTTCTAATTTTTTTTTTTTTTAAACCAGATCAGGGGTATTTGCAGCCACAGGCTATTGAACAGATCTTTCAGATCTCATTTGCCAGGCTAGAGCTCTGCCCACAAAAAGTAAGGGCATTGATCTGTTTAAACATGGTCACTTTAAGTGCTTAAACAAAAGTGGAAAAGGTTCTGTAGAAGACAAAAAGAAGGGAGACATAGAAAAGTAAATCATCAGAGAAGAGACTATGGATGTCAGAGACATGAAAATTAATTGTTTTTTTCTATTTAATTTCTATGTATAGAAGTCAGTATATAGTTTATATTATAAATCACATTAATGAAAAGGACGCTGAAAACAACCAGCCACCCCCAGGAAACAGAGAAAGATTTGTTGACATATTCCCAAAAGCTTTCTTCATCTTCAGGCTGATTCTCAGGCTTCAACCTTCCTGAGAATTTCAGCTCAAGTGTTCATTGTTATTTTTGGAACTGACTTCTACACTCAAGTACTTGCTTGTATAATGTGTTTTCCTTTCCTTAAACTTTCTGTTAAAAACTTGGTTTTTAGAGAACATGCACAGATTTCAGAATGAAAAGAACGGTTTTAACAGTGATACAAAGCAAGGAGGAGATATTTTAAAGAAAATTTAGTCCTTCTACTACTTGCCTAACATTTTCAAAAGACATTGATTTCTGTACCTATTCTGTAGTCTTTCGTTACCTTTGATTTTCAGGAGACAAATAACATTCCATTGAATATGAAGAGCATATTTTATTTTAAGCATTTTATGTCATTATTATTTTATGTCAAAATAGCTATCAAAAAACATTCTATGAAAAATAATTTTATGAAAAAGACTAGAAGACTGTGGAGATACTAGATGTCAGTGCTCTTGGGTTAGCTACTAATATCTCTGTTAAAACATTTGGTAATTTTGATCTGTATGTTGAACAATTTCATTTCAAAGAACATGGTATCAGAACTCAGGAGTCCTCCTGGAAGAAAGCTTTGGCAAAGAAGAGCCAGTGTAGTCTCCATCTCAAACTTTGTTTTTCTTTTTAAAACTGTTGCTCTGTTCAAGTGCAAGCTTTTGTAAAACAAAGTATTTTAAAAAGAGACAAAATAGAGAACAGAAAAAATTCTGAAGTTGATCTAAGTAAGAAAAAATTCATCTCTCTCTAGGTGTAAATCTGATTCAAATCTTTAAGCAATTAAAAATTGCTTAAATTTAAATTTTAAAAAATTAAAAATTGCTTAAAAAGCAGTCTATACTAGAAATCAGTGATACTTTAATTCTCTACATTTCAGGACTGCAATTTCATCTGATACTTTTACAGTCCTTTGTATAATCCTCACATGTCCTATTAATTGCTGACATGCATTTTAAATCTGTAATGCTGTTGCATAACCCCTGAAAAAGCCTTCACCAGGAAGAGAAGGGGGAAAAAAAATCTGCTTTTGCTAAGTAGCTCTTTGCATATGAGGTGTTTATCATTCAAATAAAATTTAACATTGACAAATTATATCATTGATATCATTTATCATTGGTGTTTATCAGTCACAGCTTCATGGAACAAGTAAGCATATTTTTGACATGTTGTAACATACTAAGGCCAAAGGAAAAACATGACTTCAATAGGAAAATGAAAGGCCATGATTAGAAAAAATACTAAACTCCACAGTATAAACCCAAATCCTCTGTAAACAGAATGCTGGATAGTGATTCTGAAAACAAATCATTCTTTTTGTTGCCTGAAGGTGGCAATAATGATACCACACTTACAAAGCACTTCATTGACAGGTTTATATTTAGAAACTTTGTGGGTTTAAGCATTAAAAAATTAACTTTATAGAATGGCACTTGTACTGCTAACTTTTTATGGAACTAATTCATTTTCGATTAGTCCCACAGAGGACAGAATGAAAATCTCCTGCATCCTACAGCTACCTCTGTAGAGTTTTCTAAGAGAAACTCTATAAAGCAAAGCAAAACCAAGAGTGTACTGTCTCTGTGGTTTTGGGGTTTTTTTAAACCGCACTTTTATACCTACTAATCAAAGCTAAGTGCAATACATAGAAGGTAGAAGGCTATCAGTGCAAAAACTACCATGTGTGCCCCCCCCCAAAAAAAAAAAAAAAAAAAAAAAAAAAAACCCCTTAGGAAATTGCCTGAAGGANCCCCCCCCCAAAAAAAAAAAAAAAAAAAAAAAAAATCACCCTTTGAAAACCAGCCATGAACCATACCAGGGTCAGACCAGGTTCTGCATCCACAGAGAAGTAAACAGAAATTCTTCCCTACACCCCACATGAAGAAAGATGCTGAAAACAAGTACAGCTATAGTCACAGCTCCACAATATTCCCGAGTACAGAAATGTGACATTTTATGCAACCCAGGCAAACTACAACCAATGGTATAGTAAATAGAAATAGACCTGCACAAAGCGGAAATGCTTGGCGTGCTCCTGCTAGGTAAGAGGATCTGCAGGGTAACAGTTTCAAGTCTTACAGAATGTACTAGAGTATTTAGAACAAGTCTAGCATTACACCATTTTTTGCGAAGTTACATGCACCTTTTAGGTTTGCAGGGGACAAGAGTTTTTTTTAACACTAGGTGATGATGCTAGAAATTAAAATTCAAGTTACTTTACTGATAATGTTTCTGATGCTAGGAATTCAAATAAGCATACGGTTAATAGAAATGAGAGTGCTAATAAAGACTAGCAACCAGCTCATTGAGAAATAGGGATTAGAAAGAAGTCAGTAATGCAGTTAAACATGAAGTGAGCAGAATGCACCACCCATAATCCAAGGGGAAATGGTTAGCAAGCTGCTACACCATTTAGATGCACACCAGTCTATGAGGCCGGATGGGGTGCACCCAAGGGAGCTGGTGGAAATGCTCACCAAGCCACTTTCCATCATTTATCAGCAGCCCTGGCTAACTGGGGAGGTCCCAGCTGACTGGAAGCTAGCAAATGTGACTCCCATCTACAAGAAGGGCTGGAAGGAGGATCTGGGGAACTACAAGCCTGACAGTCTGACCTCAGTGACAGGGTGGCCAAGAAGCATCCTAGATTGCACCAGAAACAGCGTGGCCAGCAGGATTAAGGAAGAGATTGTAACTCTGTACTCAGCACTAGTGAGGCTGTGCCTTGAGTACTGTGTTCACTTTTGGGCCCCTCGTGACAAGAAAGACCTCAATAGGTGCTGGAGTGTGTTCAGAGAAGGGCACCAAAGCTGGTGAGGGGCGTAGAGAACAAGCCTTATGAGGAACGGCTGAAGGAACTGGGACTGTTTGGCCTGGAGAAAGAGAGGCTCAGGGGACACCTTATCAACTACCTGACAGGAGGTTGTAGCAAGGTGGGGATCGATCTCTTCTCCCAAGTAACAAGTGATAGGACAAGAAATGGCCTCAAGTTACACCAGGGGAGGCTTAGATTGGATATAGGGAAGAATTTCTTCACTGAAGGGGTTATCAAGCATTGGAACAGGGACACGGTTGAGTTGTCATCCCTGGAGGTATTTAAATTACGTGTAGAGGTAGTGCTGAGGGACATGGTTTAGTGGTAATTTGGCAGTGCTAGGTTAACGATTGGACTCCATGATCTTAAAGGTCTCTTCCAACCACAACGATTCCATGAATAAGCATCTCAAAATTTTGTACTTTAAATAAAAAAGCACTCTCTCTCCATCTTCAAATACACAACTTGCTTGCAAAACACAAACTATCACCCCTTAAAGCTTTTGCTTGCAAAAGAATTCTTTAGATTTAGGTGACTAGCTCAGGAGCAATTATATTTTAAATAAAGCAAATACAGTTATGTGAGGAAGTCTGAACAACAAAAAAAATTACTAATTCTGGCAGCATAACATAATACAGTTTTTAGTAGCTATGCAAAATGTTTCTTGGTCTATAAAAATACTACGCCTTCAAGTAAAACTTTAACACAAAGCAGTAAAGGCCACCCATTCTTACAGCTCTGTCTTGTTACATTTCACACTTGTTTATTAAAAGTAAAAAAGCTAGCTCTGTAGGAAAAGAATACCTACAACATCGCTCAAATTACATTTAATAGAGCCTGCTTCAGCATTCCTTGCAGCAGGACAGAAATTCCTGACTCCTTACTGTAGCAAGTTTGAGATACACAGCTAATTCAGTGCCCTCTGGAACTAGCACAATATTAAATCACCTAATAAAACAATCTATATACTTATTAACTCCATTTTTACCACTTTCTAAACCAATCAACCCAGCATTTTACTCAACCTGCTTACTATCTCAAGATACACACACCCAACTGTTCTAAATGGAAGCTTATATATTTAAGCATACACACCTCAAATATAAATGGTACTTTGCCTGCTAAGAGTAGTGGTCAGGTAGGTAAAGGCCTTTTTTATTATGTTCTTAAAATAGCTTACTTAAAATCGATTTTCTTTTCTGAAAAAGGCTTATAATTTTATGTAGTAATACAGTTTTTAAATATTATTTTTCAGTCTCTGTATAACATATCACAAGTGGAAGTTCAATTTGCCAGAGATTACATTCTATTTATATCAGAATTTTTGATATTGATAACAACCCAAGTTTAAAAGTACTAATTTAGATTTTCATAATAAAAAAATTCAATAAAAGACTGCAAGAAGAAACAAGTTTCTTCTTGAAATGTTCCTAAGCACCCAGAAAGTAAAAAAAAAAAAGCATTTTTCACTAGAACAGTATTTTATAAAGAAGTTCTACATACCCAATAGTGATTTATTGTTATCAGTGTATGTGGAAAAAAGGAGTCCTCCTGCTTCAAACCGTGTAATAGTCACTACTTTGCATAGTTGCCTTTTTAGTCCAAATTGCTTCAATATGAATTAAAATATCTAAAAAGTAGTTTCTTTGTGAAGAATCAGCCTATAAATCAGAAAAGTAAGCTTAGGAATTCATTAAGTAGCATCTTGCTCTGCACAATGTCGTTTTTGGCATGTTTTTAACAAAAAAAATGCACTTTCTTTCACTGCTATTAATTTCAATGTCACTCTGCTCTTCTGCCACAAGCAAAAGTTTCTCTGCAAAAGGCATTTATGGCACATACCTACTCAAAGACCTATATGAGTGGGAGAAAGACTGGTAACACTTCTTTGGACCAGCTCAGTTCAGAATAATTAGTACATAAGTAAAAAACAACAGTTGAGATTCAAAATGCTAAGTAATTAAAAATACAACTTGGTTTGACTTCAGAGAACAGGTGGCACGGCAAGTAAGCTAGTCACTACTACTATAATATACACTATTACAATAATTCACAATTTTTAAAATCAGATTTAGTAATTTAATGCTTTACAGTTGTGACTATCAGTTCAGTCAAAATTCTGTAGTATGTTGGTGGTTAGCTATAGGACAAAATCAAGTTTGCTTTAGATTTTATCAGGCTGCGTAAGTAATATGTCACAGATTTATTTTTTTTAATCTTCTTAGTAGGAATGTGCCAGAGGATCTTTTAGTCTTACTAGCCATTTTTTTTCTTGGTACAGCTTTAAAAATAACCAATTGGCCATATGTTACTATGCATGCTGTGTTTTATTCAAATACATCAGTGTATCTGCCATCATGATGGGAAAAAAAACAATTTAGGACCCCAATTTTGTAATTTCTTCTTTACTCATGCACCTCCATGTGGCTGAATGCCTCACACAAAGCAAGTTCCAGGATCAGGGCCTAGATGAGAATTTTATCATATTCGGTATTGGTAATCAAAAACACTTAGATAACTTGAAAATAGTTGGTCAAGCTGTGGCAAAAAAAAAAAAAGTAAATACATATTAAGAATATTACACCACCTAAGCTAGTCAGATAATACGTATTTGGATTTACGCATTGTTTTTCCACAAGGATAGGGAAAATCCACGCATTTTAATGCATTTGGGTGGACATCTTCAGTGATTTTAAAATGACACGAGGAGAGGCATAGCCTGGTGCAAACCTATTCACTGTTATATGTGTGTGTGTGTGTGTGTGTGTGTGTGTGTGTGTGTGTATAAATACGCTGCACTATCTCTCAGCATTATCTATGTATATATTTCTGTAGGTAAGTATGTGATATATATATATATATATGTATAAATTAGCGGGACTAATACCTNTTTAATGCATTTGGGTGGACATCTTCAGTGATTTTAAAATGACACGAGGAGAGGCATAGCCTGGTGCAAACCTATTCACTGTTATATGTGTGTGTGTGTGTGTGTGTGTGTGTGTGTGTGTGTGTGTATAAATACGCTGCACTATCTCTCAGCATTATCTATGTATATATTTCTGTAGGTAAGNGGCCGCCGTTGCCGCAGCAACAGGGCGGCGCGCGCCCCGCCTCCAAGCCTCCTCCTCACGCCCGGGCGCCAGGCGGCCCGCGAGGCCGGTGCGCCGCTGTGATTGGCTGGCCGCGCCCCCGGGGGCGGAACCATGCCACGTCCCACCCCCTCGGCCCGAGCACGTCCGGGTCAGGCGGTGCTTGTGGGGGGAAGTGCGCGCGCGGGGGGCCCGTTGCGTGCTGGCGGCTCGGCGGCGGAGCGGACGGTGCTGTCGCCATCATGTCGCGGGGGTCTATTGAGATCCCTCTCCGGGACACCGATGAGGCGAGTCGGGGGCTGGGAGGCGGCGGCGCGGCCTGGTGCCGGGGAGAGGGGACGGAAGGGGTGCGCGGTGTGATGGGCGCCGGGGCGCGGGCGTTCGTCGCCTCCTCTCGTAGTTTTGTCCTGGGCTGGAGGGGCAGTGTCGCTCCCTCCCCTGAGAGGAACAAGTGGTTGGGGTCACAGGTGTGTCGCTTTGCGGAAAGAAACCCAAACCTGCTTTCGGCGGTGAGCGGTGCCTGCCCTCTGCTAGCCGTAACCTGGCCGTCCTTGCCTGGTGGCTCGCTGGAGAAGGCGAGCAGCTGGGGACAGTCAGGCAGGCTGTCCGGGGTCCTTGGGTACCGCACGTCTGTGAAGAAGGGGCACCCCCTTCTCCCGCAATACGCTCTTCAAGCATGTGCAGCCCTCAGGAGTGAAGACCCTGCTGGGAAGAGTAGCTCATCTTGCTAGTTTGTGCTTGCCTACGGTGGCCTTGTCTGGCTAAAGTCTTGCCTTAATTCATTAGACGCTGATTTTTCTGACTCTACTGATTTGTAACAGCACACGTGTTCCTAAGTCAGCATATATATATATACACACACACACAGGTAGGGCAGTGGGTCCACTCTGTAAAGTTAGTGTGAGTTTAGAAATTTATTTAACTTTATTTAAGGTAGACTGTCATGAGCCAGGGTTAAAAATATTTAAGAGAAGTATTTGGAAATTCACAGGGTATTATAAAGTTTGAAGTTAAATCACTGCGTAACAGATACTAAATTAATACTGTAGCTAAATAAGGTGTTGAAACATTCTGCGTGTAGGTTGAAGAATGTTTTTTGTGAACACATGTATCTATACTCTTAACAAATTACTATATGACTGCCATTGAGTTTTTAAGTCTAGCAAAAGGTACTTTGCCCTTTGTCCGTTACGTGTTGGAGGGCTTTTTTCTCTGACAGAAATTCCTGTCTGAGGTGTCAACGTGAATAGTTGATCTTGGTGCTGCTCTTCAGGTTAAGGCTAAGACTACTTGGATCCTGAAGTTCTGAATTAATCACTAAAGATTGCTATAAAATACTTTCTGGGGTTTTTTACTGCCCTTTTTTAATTTCGTTGGTATCTGCTGTGTTGGTAATATCTATTTCTCATTAATAACTATTTTGGTTTGTAGATGAGGGTTGCCCGAATTTAAAAACGTCATTATCTGTCAGAGAGGAGTTACTGTGCAAGACAAACTCGAACTAAAAATACCAATAGCAGCAGAAATGTTTTTGCTGGTACTCTCAAGTTTTGCATACTTAAAACTATAAGCCCTTATAAATTGGGTTGCTCCAATCCAGTCTTCAGAGAAAGAGTCCCTGCATTGGTAGTCAGGGTACAAGCCCAGGTACAACAACTGCACCTCTTCCCTGCTGTAAAATGAAATTTTAAAGTAGATGACTAACATGAAAGGCAGTGTGACTGAGTAGCAAATGAGCTAACAGGCAGTTAAATTGTGTTCCCAAACATCCCACCTTGGGAGCAGCTGTCCATTTTTCCTGACTTTCCATATCAGAAGAGTAGATCAACATGGGAAAGTAGTACTTAGGAAATAATGCCTGCGTGATGAAAAGTTGTTGATGTCGTTTGCTCACGGTGACTACAGTTGTTAATATTCAGAGATTTATTCCATTCTTTGTTGTGTTTGACATTTCAATAATCTCCTAATTTTCTTGGGCATAAAGATGACTTTACAAAATTTCAAGGCTCTGAGGTAGGTTTTAGGTATTGATTCTCTGACACCTGATTACTTGAAAGATTTTGACTGTATCCGAGATCTTTGTATTATCTATACGAAAAATTTTAAAGATTCAATGGTGTGCAGTCAAGTTGGTTGTTAGCTGAACTGTAAAAATTCTAAGCCTGAAGTGAGAGAAGTTGTGTTAGCATCTCTGCTTATTCCCCCTGACTACTATCCCAAACATTGGGCTGCCTTGTCTCTGGTATTTGTGAGAGGCCATCACTTTTGTCTTGTATGGAACACAATACGTTATCACTTCTTTCTTTGTCCATAACCTTGGTTAAACACAAATAATTATGTTTTGTGCTCTGAAATGTCCAGCTTCCTTTGACCTCAATGATATAACATTGTTAATGCTTTGTGAAAATAAAATCTGTATTGTTTGATTCTAGGTGATTGAGCTTGACTTCGATCAGTTACCTGAGGGTGATGAAGTTATAAGTATCCTGAAACAGGAACACACTCAGCTGCACATATGGATTGCCTTAGCGGTTAGTATATATATAAATTTTATATTTAAATATTATAATCACATAATCAAATAATAATTTTCACTCCCTTACTTTTATGACCAGGGATAACTGAATTCGGAACTGGAACTTAATGGGCTTATTCAGTCACTGATTCTAGGCCAGATATTTCTGATTTGACAAATGCATATTAAGATTCTAATTTCGTCTTTTTTCATGAAACAATGCTGTTTGAGGCCCGCTTTCTAAGATTCTTTTTTTCCTCAATCCATGGTTTGTGCCTCTGATTTTGCACTTCATAAAAAAGGATGTGGCAGTATCTATACTATAAGAAAGTATGGTGAAATGTGCAAAAAATCAAAGAAGTTCAGGGGAAAACCAGTTGATTCTTCACTTATTCGTGAAGATTCGTGTTTCACTGTAAAAATACTAAGTTGGGATGATGACAGAAAAATATTTGGTGGTATTGGAACGCCTTTGTGTGATTATCCCTACGTTTGTCTGATCTATGTCTGCATTTTGGAAAAAGAATCTGTGTGACACCTAAAGTATCAACTTGGTATGTTACTTACCTGCTGGAGTGCTATTGTCTGCTAAAATTGTATGTTTTATAGCTGGAATACTACAAACAAGGGAAAACAGAAGACTTTGTGAAGCTGTTGGAAGCTGCACGCATAGATGGTAACTTGGACTACAGAGACCATGAAAAAGATCAGATGACGTGTCTGGATACTCTGGCAGCATACTATGTACAGCAGGCTCGGAAGGAGAAGAACAAAGATAACAAGAAGGAGCTCATCACGCAAGCCACCTTGTTGTATACTATGGCTGACAAAATTATCATGTATGATCAGGTAAACCCAAAATCTGTTTAAAAATCCATATTTATAAATTATTTGGCGGTAGTAAAGAAAACAAGTACCGTTACACTAAAGGGAAGGTGAAAACTGCTCAGGCTTTAAAGTCTGTTAGTGTCGTACATGTAAGCAAAACTTGTAAGTATCTGAAATGTGTGCGGTGCCACCAGGAATAATTATGTCCAGCTTGGGACACTTGATAGAACTATGTCAGTCAACTTTTGGGGGTTAGGAAGGGAGGATTAGTTGTTATTCTCTTGCTCGATAACATGCGAACTTTAGAAGTGGATGATAAAGGTCCTTTTTATTTTATTTTTCTTCTTGATGTAAGAGAAATAAATTAAATGTCGAAAGCATTATAGCATAGGCAGTTATTTTTTAATGTAGTCTAGTCTTCATATTTTGCAAAGATAAATGTACCGCAAATTTTTTCTTCTTATCTAGAATCACTTGTTGGGAAGAGCCTGCTTTTGTCTCCTTGAAGGTGATAAGATGGACCAAGCTGATGCACAATTCCACTTTGTGCTCAACCAGTCTCCAAATAATATTCCTGCCCTTCTTGGTATGAGTTTATGGATACTTGTGTAAAAGACTGATCGCTCCAGTTGAGTTTTGGAATGAATTGTGTGCTTAAGAAGAGGGTGCCTATGTGAGTAGAGGGAAGGAATATGATAAAGAAGTGTGCGCTTCTTACCAGAAACACATGATGGAGATTAATTTAAAGTTGGAAAGTATACATAGGTGAAAGAGCTGGGAATAAGTATAATGCTAGCTAGCATCTTCTGAGACCTGTAGGCATACACGCAGTCCAACTACTTATATTTCCCTGATGATGCCAATGAAGTTGTATACTCTGTCAAAGGTGAAGATACCAGCAGTGAGGGGTCAGCAGGCTGTAACACTTGTATTTTAATTTGTTCGCTAGTTAACCTAGTCTTAGTAAGTGTCTTTCCTCTAGACCAGGGAACAATTAAGTTTCTGCAGAAAATCATGCAAATGTAAATTTACTGTGTTTCTGTGCTTGAGTGTTTTGTGTTTTTTTTTTTTTAATATACTTGACATCATCAAAGATAGTGAAAGTTGCAGTTGTCTGAATTTTCTGTGCAGTTTTTAACTGTAACTTCTGAAAATTGTCACAGCACAAGTTTACCAAGTAATACTTACGAGCTTCTGACTTATAACTGCTTTGTTTATATTTGTGATTTATTTGTAACTGGTCTGTTATAACAGGTAAAGCGTGCATTTCTTTCAACAAGAAAGATTATAGAGGAGCCCTTGCCTACTACAAGAAAGCATTGCGTACCAATCCAGGTTGCCCAGGTAATACAGAAAGCGTTTGCTAGTGGAAGTATTTGCTGTGCTTGCAGACTAACTCAAGTCTTCCTAATTCAAATGGCTAAGGGCTTTCTTGTGATCTGTATCTGTCAAAAAAACCCCCAGCCCTCATTATAGAGGAGTTCAGGTGTTTATTGGCTTGAGGCCTTCCTTAATTATTAGAGAAGGAAATTATGTTTGGGAAAATACTTGCTTTTTTTCCCCTAATTATTACCTTTTAAAGAGCTATTAGAAAAGGGGAAGTTGCATGTAAGAGAAGTTGTAATTGTATGGGGAGTGGGGAAGCTGAACAGACCGTTGCAGAACCTATCTGTGAGCTCTTGGAATAAGGGTTAAGAAAATGATGTATTAACATTAATAATGAAACAAGACATGAAAAGTAGATTTCTACCTGTAGTGCATGATGTGCGTTTTCCTGGTGTTGTATGATTTTCTTAATGGAAAAATCTGGGAAAAATATCAGTAACAGCTATAAAAGCGATGGATGTGATTTACAGATATTAGTTTATGGTATTTGCATTAGAAATGTAAATACGTAGTGTCTCTTGAGAGATGTGATGTACTTTGCCATAACCTATCTCAGAAAGAATTTATTACAAAGTTGATATGTATTCTGTAGTCTGGCTTAATGTAAGAATCATTGCTGCAAAAGTGGATTTAGAAATATAAGCCTTAAACAAACATCTTTCATTCACTCCCCTTTTTCATGCAGACACAATGTGAATTTTCTGTATTTCATCTGTACACAATCATGGAAGTTAGAGGATGATAAACAGCATTTTGTTAGCAGTCAATCAGTTGATCATTTGAGGAGAAATGTCTAGCTAACCTGTTTATTTGTCTGTGTTTTCTGAAGGTGTGCTAGTCTCAGGTAAACTTACCCTGCCTAAGAAATTTCCAGTCCTTTCATCTGGCAATTTTTTAATACATTTCCATAAAAGTAATTTTTAACTATTTTTAGTATCAGAGTCTTTTGGAGATATAGACCAATGTTCTGAGGTGTATAGAGAAATAAAGTCTTGCTAATCTGTTAGTATTGCTGCCAAGTGTGGGAGGCTGCCTTTAAAAACAGCAAATCTTTAGATAGCTTTACAAGTTTTAAAGAAATATTAAAAATTCTGCTTTCACTTTAGTTGATGTCTAGCATGTAAAAAAGCCATAAAGTTGAAATTTTGGGAGTCTGAATGGTGTCATCTTGTTCTCTAGCTGAGGTTCGATTAGGTATGGGCCACTGCTTCGTGAAACTGAACAAGTTGGAGAAGGCTCGCTTAGCATTCAGCAGGGCTCTGGAACTGAATTCGAAATGCGTAGGTGCTTTGGTTGGACTGGCTGTTCTGGAACTCAATAATAAAGAGGTGAGTCTGACTTGCAAGAATCCATACTCAGTTTACTTTCTTCTTACCTGAAAAAGCAAACTTTTTGTTCTTTGAAAGGTAATCCAATTTTTAAAAGGGGTAATAACTTCTGCAGTTATATCATTTTAGAATGATGTTATAGACACGTACTTGTGATGTGAGCAGCACATTCTCAATAACTTTATTCTGTTGTTAACAATCTTCACCTGTCTTGCTCATAGAGGGGTTGAGTACAGCAAAACAGTGCTGGCTTAACTATTTTAATTAAAATAATAAAAATCAGTGATTAGATACATGAATGCAGGTCCAATCACTTAAAAAACGCAAAAGTGCTGATTTCAAAATCTTAGTTTAATGAGTAATAGTTGTAATATGTGTAATAGCGAGCCTTACTTAGTCATTTGTGACTCTGTGAAGGTTAACTAAATGAGTTTGGATGCTCTGAAAGTCCTCAAATACTTGAAGACCTCACTTGCAATGGCGGCTCTATTCCAGAGCATTAAGAATTATTTTTTTTAAAAGTATCATGCTAATAGAAAGGTCAAGATAAAAGATGCACTCCCAGGTGATTAGTCCTGGGCTTTAAGGAACATAAGCTTTCAAATAAGTGTTAAAGTTGTATTCAAGCTACTTTGGCATGCATACCATGGGGTAGACCAAACAGTAGGCAAGAATGAATTTTAACTAGACTGATGAAATTATGATGAAGTGGTGATCTTACTTCTCTAGATGTTGTATCACTAGAAAAATACACATGCTTGTATAGCTTAATTGTGATCATAAGATCTGAGATGGTTAATTCACGCTAAGGAACTTAGCAGTGGAGGATGGGACCTTTTAAGTGTTTAAAAAAAACCTGTTACATAATTGTATGTTGCTAAAATTTAGTGTTATGCTATCTGTAGAACACGTAGCTCCTTAGAAAGATCTTTTGTTAGCACAGAATGTCTGAAAATTACTTAATTTACTATGATGTGGGGAAAAAACATAACTGTTAAGACTTACATGAAGAATTCCGAAAAATGTGGGCATGAGAGTTTTCTTTCCTAAAACTACAGAGATAACCAAAGATAGTCTGAAGTCAAATTTTAATAAATAATTCCATGGGTGAGAAATGAATGAAACCTGGTATCTTTCTCCTCTTTTTTCTCTCCTGAAAGTCTTTTGAGTAAAGTCAAGGGACAAGCCCACTCACCTTAAGCTTTGAAAAGCTGTAATTAAAAGCTGACCCAGTCAAATATGTTTTTTGTTCTTTGTAAGAAATATATTATCTGTGCTTTACTTTGAACTGTTTTCACAACTTGCACTGCAAAGTGAATATAACTTTGAAGAGTTGACCTCGGGGAGGGAGATCGCTTTCTCTGGGGGAAAGATTCTCTCTGACTTGCAAACTACTAATTGACATCTTTTCTGTGCTTAGATATTTCTAATGTTTCTCGCTCCTAGAAGATGTTATGATGTCAAATCAGGGTTGACGTGACACTGTGTTCTCATTGAGGTCTGTCTTATCGCTGGTTTTATTTAATGAAAGCGCCTAGAAGCTTTGAGACCTCTAACCATGTATTTGATTTGGTTGAAATTGGACATGAGACTCCTATTATCAGAGAACTTGGACTACATACGTAGTGTGATTATAAAACATCTTTGCCTTTTGAAAATTAAACCAGCAATTACTCAGTGTCTCCTAATCAAGGTATATTCTTATGCTGGGTTTGGAAAGATAATGCCTTTTCAAACAGAAATAATGTTTTTCAGCTGCCTGTTGGACTTCATCTTATGTCTCAACCTCGTAAAACCTAGTCTGTTCAGTAAGATAGCTTTCTGCTGATAATAATTGCAAAGTAAAGCACAGATGTTACATGATTGCTAGATACTCTTCTTGGTGTTTCTGTTCAGAAATAAATACAGATTTAAGTTGACATGCTCGTGATACAGATCTCATGGATGTCCCAAATAAATAGCAATTATTTTGTCAGTTATGGATTTGAACTTGTAGGTAAGTCAAGTATGTATGCATGGAAAACTTTCTTTGAACTGTAAAGTTTCTTTAGAAAAGATTAAGTTGATACAATGATATCCCTATATAAACACCACAAACTTCATCCCTTTTTTAAATTAGAACTTAAGTTTAAGTTGTTCTAAATTCAGCATCTGAAGTTCCTGTTTAAAATTTGAACATGAGAATATCTTAATTTCACTGTTGAACAAATTGTGTAAAAGGTTGAAAACTAAACCAGACAGGAACCAGGGACATTGAACAGTAGAAGGAAAGCTATGAGGGTGTGAGTGTGAAATGTCAAAGGACACCAAGATTAAAGGTTTTGTTTGTGATTTTTTTTTTCCTACAAAGTCCTGCTCTGCTTTTTTTGTGCCTGTGTGGTAGCTTCATTTCACGTTTTCCATCTGTATGCTGCAGGGAGAAAAGCTAGTAGCTGAGTTTACTTTTTTCTGTTATCCCAGCAAGGTTTTATCAGAGTTTGTGCAGCAGCCTAGACTGAAGAACGGTTTTGAATGTGTTAATAAGATACAGCTATTGAGATGCTGCTGATACCTTTCCATGTTTCATTTAGGCTGATTCCATCAAGAATGGTGTTCAACTCCTCTCTAGGGCTTACACAATTGATCCCAGTAATCCAATGGTGTTGAATCACTTGGCTAATCACTTCTTCTTCAAGAAGGTAAGAGGTCTATGGAATTTTACAGTTAAATGCTTGATAGCCTCTGAACAGCAAGGATTCTGGCATTAGATTCAATCTCATTTCATCAGGCTAAGTGGTGCCTAATATGGAACTGTTAATCTAGATGGACAAGTGTAAAGGTTTTGAGTTAAATTTTGTATAAACTTTTCTCAAGAAAGGCAAGAAAAGGTACACGTATTTCTTAAGTCAAGGTCACCTTCGTGTCCTGAAGGGCTTTTTATTTTGTTTTGTCATTCGGTTTTTTCCTCTCCCCCTCCTCTTCCATGATTTAAAATATGAAATAGAGAAAAGAGCAGTAACCACTAAAACTAAATCTGTTGTTATTAATTTATTCAGTGCTATGGCTAACGTTTTCTTGTGTCTTCCAGCTGACCTTGTTTACGTAATAATTCACTCGACCATAAATAAAGTGAAAGCTTTCAAATTTCATTTAACTTCCTTTTTTTCAGGACTATGGTAAAGTACAACACCTGGCTCTTCACGCTTTCCATAATACAGAAGTTGAAGCAATGCAAGCAGAGAGTTGTTATCAGCTGGCTAGGTCTTTTCATGTACAGGTAGGGCAGTTTTAAAAAGCCCCCTTTGAGGTTACGCCTGAAAATCTGTGTTATAAAAGTTCATATGAAGCTTACCTGTGAAAACACTACCTGTTCTTTATTTACTTCTTTTTAATTAGGAAGATTATGATCAAGCTTTCCAGTATTATTACCAGGCCACTCAGTTTGCCTCATCTTCTTTTGTACTTCCATTTTTTGGATTGGGTCAAATGTACATTTATCGAGGAGACAAAGAGAATGCGTCACAATGCTTTGAAAAAGTTTTGAAAGCCTATCCTAACAATTATGAGACTATGAAAATCCTTGGATCTCTTTATGCGGCTTCAGAAGACCAGGAGAAACGGGATATTGCGAAGGTAAGTTTTGCTTCTGCCAGCGTCATACTCTTACATACAAGAGCAGAACTTGAAAATCAGACTGTACTTTAACGTGCATAAAACTCAGGGTTACTTGGCTATAGGTATAGAATATTTAATTTTGGCTGTTGTTAGAGATCATCCAAACTGTGGAGAGTCACAGCTTCTGGACAGAACTGAAACTTCTACTGGGCTGTGGCTAAAGCAAGTCCAGGAATTTTGAGAAGCCCCAGCCTCACATTTATGTTTTGTACTATGAAAAGGGCCGAATTCTTCCCATATATGTTAAAGTTCTCTGAAGATAGTAAGTTAGCTAGTGGTTTCCTTAAGACACCAAATTAGCTAGTGATTTCAAAAGAAAACACTTGTCTTGGCTTATTTCGAAAAACCATGTTAGGCTTTTTTTAAATGGAAGGAGTTTTAAATCTAATGTTGGATAAATAAATGCAAAAAATATTAGACATAACTTTTCTAGTTTCTCATGTTGGTGTAACAGTTTCTGCTTCTCTAAGGCTTTATGCAGGTGTTATGTTCTACAGAAAAAGACAATAATGAAGGAAACGAATGCAATTTTTTTGTGACCAAGTTGTGCAGATATTTACAGTGTTTTCTTTTGCAGTATGGTGTATCTTTCTAGTGTTAAGGCTAATATCTTCACTCTTTCTTTTGATTTTATTTATATTTTTTTCAACAGTTTGTGTTGAAATTATGCCACAAAGAGGCATAATTATTTTCTGCTGCTTTTCAGGGACATCTAAAGAAAGTCACAGAACAATATCCTGATGATGTAGAGGCATGGATTGAGCTAGCCCAAATTCTGGAACAGACTGATATACAGGTATTATTAATATAAACTTGGTGAATTATGTGTGTGCTTTTCATAAGAGCACATAGAGCTCATTCTCTTATTTCATCCATCCACTTTCCCTTTCTTTGTAAAGGGTGCACTGTCAGCCTATGGTACAGCCACACGCATTCTGCAAGAGAAAGTACAGGCCGATGTCCCACCAGAGATTTTGAATAATGTGGGTGCTCTGCACTTCAGGCTGGGAAACCTAGGAGAAGCAAAGGTATGTAATTACTCAATGTTTGAATTGAGTTTCTCGATCATCTGGAAGTTTTCCTGTAAGAATATTCTGGAGTGCTTTAATCCTTTTTTTTTTTTTTCTTTTTATACTTTAGAAATATTTTTTGGCATCACTGGATCGTGCAAAAGCAGAAGCTGAACATGATGAGCATTATTACAATGCTATCTCTGTAACAACGTCCTATAACCTTGCCAGACTATATGAGGCGATGTGTGAATTTCATGAAGCGGAAAAGCTGTATAAAAACATTTTAAGAGAACATCCTAATTACGTTGATTGTAAGAAACGTTTGGTATTTTAGTTCCACAGTCCTCCTTATAATACCAAAAACCTTCCCGTTTAGAGTGTCTTCTGGTCTCATTATATCTGTCTTCAGTTTTCATAGTAGTTTTGGGGTCTGCTTACCTACCTGCTATTTTCCATACTTTTTTTTTTTTTAAGGCCTGCGTCATCCTTATAGTCCAGTTTCCAGCTTTAAGCCTTCTAATTATTGATAAATCATACTGTACTCCAAAAACCTAGCAAAATGAGCTTATCTAGACTTGCATGTCTTTGCTCTCTGTGCCCACCAAAGCTTTAGCACCTCAGCATTCGGGTACGATCAATGCCATCTATTTGACATACACGTGCTCTGCAACTCTACCTTTGTGGGTGAAAACAGAGGCCCTTTGGGAGAATCACTTTATCTTGGACCTCGGCGTTCTTCCAGGGAAGAAGGGCTGTTGAGGGTGTTAGCACAGCTTCTATGTGACATCCTGATTTTTTTCCTCATTCTGCTCTTCTTCTTGCCACTAAGTCGCTGACCTGTGATATTTGCGAGGTGGTAGCCCTTGCTCAGAAGGCTGCAGCACACAGTATGCCCCAGCCTAATCTATAGCCTTTTCCCTGATTGTTTTCTGTTGTTACCTGCTAACTGATACTCTTCCCAAAGTTTCCAGAGCTGGGAGAGCTGTTTAAAGTGGAGGGATGAGTATTACGTAACTGATGTGTCCTCCTCTGAGGTTTCTCAATCATCTTTAACTTGTGAAACCAATTAAAAACATTTACATTACTTTAACTGTTAGGAATCTGAAATTTCTGTATTGCCATTGTGGCTGGATGTTCCTCTTCACATGGTGTGTCTCATTGTGAATAGACTGGGAAAGGTGTCACAATGTTTGCTGTCCTTAGCAGGTCAAGAAAAAGATTGCTTTTGAAATTCATGCATGGTCAATATTTTCATCTCGAGCGACTTTAACCTGTTTCCCAATTTTTATTTTATTTTGTATTTTTATTTTTAGGCTACTTGCGCTTGGGAGCTATGGCCAGGGATAAAGGAAATTTTTATGAGGCTTCTGATTGGTTTAAAGAAGCACTTCAGATAAATCAGGTTGGTGACCCTTTAAGTGTTTAAAGCACTTGAAATACTAACTTAACTTAAAATTTTATTTTCCTTTTGTTGCGTTTTTGTTTTGTTTGTCCATGTAAACTAGAGGAAGAACTACTGTAATCTGCTCTCTGTGTTTTGTGTTTGTGGGTGTTTTTTTTTTAATGTGGAGCTCTATTTAAGAAAAATAGCATTTGATAGTTGGAAAAGTAACCTTGCAAGGGAAAACAGTGCTTTTGCAACTTACAGTGAGTCTTTATTCAGGATCATCCAGATGCTTGGTCTCTGATTGGCAATCTTCATTTGGCTAAACAAGAGTGGGGTCCAGGACAGAAGAAATTTGAAAGAATATTGAAACAGCCCTCCACACAAAATGATACTTATTCCATGCTGGCTCTTGGCAACGTCTGGTTGCAGACTCTGCATCAACCTACAAGAGACCGAGAAAAGGTAATGGGTGTCTGTATGCCCAGTGTGCAGTTTTATTTATTTGATTTTTGTATGCTGTTAGCCACTCAAAGCCTGTTCTTGATGCCTATTTGGCATCTTAAAGTCCGTAAAACTTCTGAATAGATCTTTTAATACCCTGTTATAGAAATGAGTGATCAATTGGGATATTTCTCTCTGCAGGAGAAGCGTCATCAAGACCGCGCATTAGCAATCTACAAGCAAGTACTCAGAAATGATCCAAAGAATCTGTATGCTGCTAATGGCATAGGTGAATACTAGACTTTAATTTTCCTTCAGAGGAGATGATATTATGTTTCATGCTTTAATATACAACTGTTTTTGCAGGGCTTGAATGCTATGTACAGGGAAGAATAGCCTTCATATGGCAGCAATGTCACTTAGTTTTTGATGGGGATCTTTATTCATGCAATGCTTGTTTTGTTTGGTAGGAGTACATAGTACATGAACCTGGAAGCTTATGCTGTGCATGCTATTTTCCCCTTAGGAGCTGTCTTGGCGCATAAAGGATATTTCCGTGAGGCTCGTGATGTTTTTGCCCAAGTGAGAGAGGCAACAGCAGATATCAGTGATGTGTGGCTGAATTTGGCACATATCTACGTAGAACAGAAACAGTACATCAGTGCTGTGCAGATGGTAACATCTCTAAGTTGAACTACATAATATTTCGGGTTAGATGACTTCTGGCTGTTTCTCTGCTGTCATGGCAGCTGCAAAAGTTTCTGGATAATATTTTAACAAGTTATAGGTCTATTTCTAGCATGCTGTTGGCTGTCAAGTCTAGATTTAAAAACAAACTGTCAAATGTGGTTAAGGGGTAACGAAGCACCTACCAACGTGTACACTTCTTGTGAATTAATTTTTAGTCAGAGAAGTTTAAGTCAGTGTAGTTACTTTATGTGATTTACATTCAGGTGTTACTGAAGTAAATACAATTTGCTGCTGATATTTTTTTTTAATAGCAACACTTCCTATTTTTGTTCTTGCAAATGATTTTTATTTGTGCAATCATGCTGTCTGAACAGCTGACTGTGCTGTGATTTCTTTCACCACAATTAACCTCACAAGGTAATTCATGTTGGAAGAAATCTGTTGAGGTCATCTGGTTCAACCTGCTCAAGCAAGCTAACTTCCAAGTATCAGCCTATTCTAACTAAATTGACTTAGTTGAACAAAAGCATGCAAGTAAGCTTAATAATAATAAAAAAAAAAGTGTGTGTTGGACAGGGCAGAAGTTCAGAACAAACTTGTTTTTTTAAGATTGAGTCCACATCGAGGCTCAAAAGTACTTAATTCAGAGCTATCCTGAAGCTTTTTGTGACGGTTATAAGGAGGGGATACTGGGCCTTTCTTACCTGATCAAGACCTCAGTAGTTGCTGTCCTCCAGGGAACTACTGTTAACAAGCTTTGGTAGCACAATCAGATTCATTCTGCTGTGTTTGAATGGGGTCTGTTGTTTGTTTTTTTTTAACACATCTGTTTTTATTGACAAAAAGCCTAATGAAAATATAATTCTAGCAATTTCTTACACAGTGAATTACGATGGAAAGCTGGGTATCATTTTCACCTTTTGACTTGTCAATTGTACTTGTTTGCTACTATATTTAAGTAAAGGTGTTAGTAGAAATGTGTTTATTTAGTGAGGTGTTTTATTGTTCCCTGGATTCTGCTATGCAGTTGGTACAAACCACAGTCTGAAAAATGTGATATTGGACTCAAAGGGAGATGAATTGAATTTAATAGCCTAGCTTACTGCTGCCACAAAAATCACTCTAGTGAGTTCTCTGCCATAAAGCATACAAATCCAAGGCAGACTTAAGCTAAATACAAAATCTTTGACTCTAAAGGTGAGTGAAAATTGGGCACTCGCAGCACAGTGCAGTGACTTCGGACTTTACAATTCAGGGCATTTTCTGTATTTGAGCTGGAAATAAAAATTACTCTGTATTTCTTACTGTTTTGGAGGTTTAGAAAGGGTGAATGATTTCTTGAGAAAAGGGTATGTCAAACAAAAGGCGCTCATTACTGAAAAGGATAAGTTTCATAACTGCCTGAAGCTTTAATTCTAGACCCACAAAACCTATGGTAACAAGTCGCCTTTTACGCTTTAGAACAACCAGATATCCCTTGGTGTGCCAAGTTATTCAGCTAGGTGGACAAAACAAATTTGACATTGAGTTATCTGGAAGGTGTGGATTTCTTTTAAGTAATTGCATCAGATGTATGGAATTACTACATTAGATATATTTCCATTTAAAAAATGTCTTGTATGAATAAAGAAAACAGATTCCCCACACCGCCCACTCCTCATACTGTGGAGAATAATTGTGTGCTCTTAAAATGAATCATGTTGTTTGGACTTTATTGCAATAGATAGTACTTGCAAAGTATTCGGTTGTATTTTAAGACCTACAGAGCCTCCTGGACTGCTGCCATTTTCCAGAAAAATCAGGTACTTGCTATGGAATAGCAGAAAGAATTTTCTGGTCAGTGAAAAGGAGGCATCCATGTAGCATGACAGACTTGTTTAAAAAACAAGCGGCACATTAGCAGTAATGCTCTTGAGGAGTAGAAACATTTGCTGGAGTTAGCTAGCCAAAATAACTGACCACTGTCACCTCTTAATTTGTGGTTTGTTTTGTGTTTGTTTTTTCCCCCATTTTAGTATGAAAACTGCCTCAGAAAGTTCTATAAGCATCAAAATACTGAAGTATTGTTATATTTGGCCCGGGCTCTCTTCAAATGTGGCAAGTTACAGGAATGCAAACAAACTTTGTTAAAGGTACAAATATAAAACATCATATATCACAGAATAAAATTACTGTAAGTTGATGCATGTTTGTGTCTTTAAATTTGCTAGTCTGATTGAAATAATGGTGCTTATTCTCTGTATGTCACTTCCGTATACCTCTGTATCTCGTTGTAGCATAGCTTAAAACATACTTTTTGTTTACAGGCCAGGCATGTAGCACCAAGTGATACAGTCCTTATGTTTAATGTGGCTTTAGTGCTACAAAGACTAGCTACCTCCGTCCTGAAAGATGAAAAAAGCAATCTAAAGGAGGTGCTTAATGCTGTGAAAGAACTGGAGCTAGCCCACAGGTAAAGCTGATTTATTTTTAGTCATGAAAATCTATTTTGTTGTTCCCTTACAGCAAATTTGCAGTATAGGCCACAAATCTGGTTAGAAGAATGAGCAGTCATCTCCTGTGAAACACTGTATGTAATTCTAGAGTTTCTAGTAGGAAAACGAAGATTGGGCCTCGCAAAACTAAGTATTTAGACTGTGCTCCAGAGCCAGTTTTGTTTGGCCAAGTGGCCAATGTTTATTTCTGAAAGGGTTTTGTATTACTGTGACCAAGATGCACTTCTTCCTGGAAGAACGTATTTGAAAAAAATTTTGAATGAAAGTTGTATGAAAGCCTTTATTTTGTACCCATTAACTAAAAATTCAGATGCCTGTCATGTTTTGGAAAATATTTAGCATAATCAAAAACGTGAGCAAGGAATTGCTTTCTTCATATGCACGAGAATTTAAGTTCAGCCTAGCACAAAACCACTTCATTTAAAATGTCTCTGCAATATGGGAAGAAACTGTAGCAACCTTGAAAGTAGAAAGTAAGTTTTGTTTACATGAATTGGAGAAACTGTTTTCAAAATACCGATCATCACAGCTTGCCTGTCTACCTGAAGGTGTGTTGTGCTCGCAAGGGCCTGTCAACTAGATTCAAGGAGGCTGTTCTGGAAGGATTTTTAAAAAAATAAGTTTTCCTTCCTTTTCTCGTGCTGGTTTCAAGCACTTAAGCTGTGACAGATAAGGAGTAAATCTACTGGGGTCAGCAATTTACTTATTGCTAGGAGCCAGTAAATGAAATCTTAGAATTCTCTTTGGAGTTTTTCTGTGTTTTTGTTCCACTCTAGAGTGGTTTTAGAATGTTTTACATTTGGAGAGCTCTGAATGTACTTTTATACTGTTGCATTAAAACTAGCTGCACACAGAGAAAATTGGTGAGGTTTGCTCATCTGTTGAGTTTTATAGGATTGTAATTCAGGAGTAAATGCTTTGTTTTAAGGCAAAATTACAATAACTATGTAAGTAATGCCATTTTTGCTTTGTTTTGTTTGTTGTTTTTTTTTCCAGGTACTTCAGTTACTTGAGTAAAGTAGGTGATAAGATGAGGTTTGACTTGGCACTTGCTGCTACGGAAGCCAGGTAAAAAAAACAAACCCAAAAACCCAAAAAAACAACCAAAACCAATCAAACAAAAAAACACCAAAACACAAACCTACAAACAAATCCAAGTGGAATATTGTTTTTTCATAATAAAACTGGATTCAAAAATTTCAACTAACAGTTTCTTAGAACAGTAGAAATACAAGTGCAGGGTTCCTCCCTATTACTGTTTCATTCTTTTCCTGTCTCTGCTTTCTAATATCTTTGTGTAGTCTAAAACTCTCAAGGTGTGGTGTCTGCCATTAGCCAGAGCCTGCAAAACTTTAGCTGTTTCAATGGCAAATTTTCTATTGGTGAGAGTGTAGTGACGTTTATTTAAACATCCGTAGCTCTCGCTGTTTTGACTTTAAACATAATAATCTAACAACAGGTTTGCTTTAAGGGAGATTTTTTTGAGGTAGTTCACGGGTGAAGAGCATGGGTCAGTTACTGAAACGTGAGAAACTTCTGTTTTGCAGAGTCTAGTCTGCGTTCATTTTTGTTCAGGGTGATGAGTTTGTACACAAGCCTATTCAAATCAGTTTCCTTGTAAGCCTAGTTCTTAAGTTTTCATTTATTGCACATTCTTCTAAGATTTTCATATATCATTTTTCATATAGAAATAACATCTGTTGGCCATCACGCTCTGTATGTCTTAAATGGGTATCATTAAAACACTTTGTACAGAGAAGAAAAACTTAAAAGAAATGTCATTGTAACATTAGCTAATAGGATATTGAAAGCAACTCAGTTAAATGTTTTGTGAGACAAACACTCTATGCAACCTTAATTCTAACACAACTGGTTTTTTTAAGATAGAATTTTTACCTACCTTTCTGATTAGGTTTGCTAGTATGTTGTGATTAAATACAAGTTCTTATTAACCATACGTCTGAAGCTGTCCAGATTGGTTGGGATGATTCCTTTTGTGTTTGTGTGGGTGTTTTTTGTATGCGAATTAGCTAAATTTTAAGCGTGAAGCGATATGTTCTGAAATGATATATTGGAATTTAAAGATAAATAAGCTTACTAGAAAGTACTGTAGTTAACTCCAAAATCTGTAGCACTCTATTCTTCTATTGTGCTATTGCAAGTAGCTTTTTTCCCTTGGTGATATGAACATAGTGTTGTGATTCATGCCTGGTATAAAACTGTTTGTTCTTGTAGTATGTGCCTGCAACCTTCCTTTCCTTGAAAACATTGCATGTTACAGGCAATGCTCTGACTTACTGAGTCAAGCCCAGTATCATGTGGCTCGGGCACGCAAGCAGGATGAAGAAGAGAGGGAGCTGCGTGCGAAGCAGGAGCAAGAAAAGGAGCTACTTCGCCAAAAACTACTTAAAGAACAGGTTTTATTCTGTTACATTCTGTGTAATACATGTTTTCTTTAAAACTATACTTTATTTTTAAAAAGTATACCTATTGACAATGTGTATGCCTGTGTTGCTCTGTGGCGGTAGCTGGTGTTACTGATAAAATGGCTGGTAGCTATTTTTCTTAATTATAGTAAGTGCTAGCAGAAAATGTTATAGCTCTCAGGTGGTACTCACTCCTTCTTCCCCATGGCCTCAGAAACAGATTTTTATTTCTATAATGAAATAAAATTCGTGTCCCAGAAGGTCTGCCATGAAATTTCTGTACTGGCAGGCGGGATGAGGAAGCACTTGGTGCAACAATTCTTTGAGACTTTTGCCTACTTTACCATAGGTTTGTAGAAAACTTTTTTTTTTCCCCATGTGGACCTTCTGCTATGACATAGACTGTCAAACTTGCAGTTTCTTGTCAGCAAATAATTTATATGCCTGTGATTATAATCACTGCAATGCTGTGAATACAATAGTAATGGTTGGTTTTCTCTGTTTCAGGAAGAGAAACGCCTAAGAGAAAAAGAAGAACAAAAGAAACTTCTGGAACAAAGAGCTCAATATGTGGAAAAAACCAAAAATATTCTGATGTTCACTGGTGAAGTAGAAGGATCAAAGGAGAAAAAACGTGGTGGTGGTGGAGGCAGGGTAGAACAACTTTTTATATCTCCATCATTTTCCCCTTCTCTTGCAGTAGCACAGGCTTTTAATTTAAAGCTCCTAGGCTCCACTGGATGAAATTGCGCAGGTTTAATACTCAAATATAAAAATTGGAAGCTGTACTTCCAAGCATGGTGGCATCACCAAAATCTGTCCTATTCAGTTGTTAAAATAACAGAAGATTATTGTTTTATTATGTGCCAATTTGCAATCAAGTTCTTAATTACATCAATCTAGAGATTATGGGGAAGTTGGGACAAGAAGGTCTGTATTTTCGTATTTTTGAAAACATGTTTAGGTAAAGTTTCAATTTTGAATTGTTTTCTGGCAGCTTTTTACTTGGAAGGTGAATAATAGGCTGTATTGTCGGGCTTTTATTTATTATAGCGTTCCAAAAAAGGAGCAGGGGAATTTGATGAGTTCGTCAATGATGACAGTGATGAAGATCTGCCCATGTCTAGAAAGAAAAAGAAGAGGAAGGGCAGTGGTAGTGAACAAGATGGGGAAGAAGAGGAGGGAGAGAGAAAAAAGAAGAAGAGGAGGAGGTAATTAATACCTTAATGTTATTCTCCCCTGAGAAATAGTATGGCTTTTAAGTATATTCTAATATAGTCTTTTGTAACAGTTTAAAAAATGAACTGTTGTCGAGAGTTCACATGATTAATTTTTATTTACGCATGCACATTATAAGACTTAAACAGCCACTCTGCAAAAGAATTATGAGTAACACTTGATCACCTGGACACTTCTTGATATTTTTGCATGTGTTAAGTTGGGTTTTTTATGTTATGCTTTACATCATATGAAATATATTTCTCTTTAAGACCCCAGAAGGCAGATGAGGGGAGTGATGATGAAGAACATGAAAACGGTCCAAGACCTAAAAAACGACGTCCACCCAAAGCAGAGAAAAAGAAGGCTGTAAGTTAAACCCTGAATAACTGCATCGCTTTCTAAATATGCTTTTGGAGTTCAGCATCACTCTAGTCAAGAGAGATCTATTAATGTTGAAAATTATGACAAAACTTCTTGTAGCGAACTGCCTTTGAGCTTATTTTTGTCCTCCTGCCCTGTTGCTATAGCTGCTTCAAGGATGAAAAGGTTATTTCCAAAGCCATCTAGAATTAAGTGATAGTAAATGGAAAATCTTGATCTAATGAGTTTAGAACAACTGTTAAAAGCATCTCTGGTTTTCTGAGTAAATATGTTTCTACTCTTCGGGACTGTGCTTTAACCAGCCACATGAACAGGCAACCCTTTGTTTTTCCCCTATATAGCCCAAACCAGAACGTCTGCCTCCTTCAATGAAAGGAAAGATCAAATCAAAAGCCATCATTTCATCAAGTGATGATTCTTCTGATGAAGATAAACTCAAAATTGCTGATGATGGGTAAGAACCTCAATTTACTTTGTATGTACTAAAGTTTCAATGCATGCTTTTAAGAGAAACTGCAGTGTTAACAATGAGATAACACAAAGATAATGAGAAGCCTTTCGCTGTACTCGCAACATGACTTTCCATTGCAGATTAATTCCACTCGTTCTTCTCATTCTGATAATGGTAGCATTACTCAAATCCTGGTTTCTCATTTTATTTTGAAGCTAAGAGTATCATCTTTTAATACTGGATTTTTTTTTTCTTTCCCCTACAGACATGCTAGGAATAGCAACAGTGATTCAGATGATGGAGAACAGCAGCACAGTAAACGCATTGTTTCTGATAGTGATTCTGATAACAGAAACAAATCCGGTAGCGAGGCAGGCAGTCCAAGGAGATCCAGTGTCCGCCCATCTGAGGAGGATTCTGACAGCGACAGGTCGGCTAGGAAAAGGAAGCGGTCAGATTCGGAGCAGTCTGACAACGAGTCCGTACAGTCGGGGAGAAGTCGTTCTGGTGGTTCGGAAAATGAATCTCGCCCGGCTTCTCACAGCGCTGACTCAGAGAGAGATTCTGAGAGAGGATCTGACAACGAAGGTTCTGGCAGAGGGTCTGGTAACGAATCTGAACCAGAAGGATCCAATGATGAGGGATCTGAAGGTGGTTCAGATGACAGTGATTAGATCTAAATTACAGACCATCTTTTTAAAATGCTCTTGTAAATATATTTCAGTTACAGGGAAAATCCAATTTTTATATTTGAAAACTGTGATTTAAAAAACCCTTAATGTTTTAGTAAACTGTTGTGAGACCTTCCTGTGATTCTTCCTATTAGCAACTAATGGATGTTTCTCTAAGTTGGCTTATGGTGTATTCTTAAATTGAAACTGCTGTAGATGAAGAACAGAATCCCTGTACTATAATCAGCGCACCAAGGATGGAATGCATGTAAAAACTATGGAACATAAAATCTCTGTTTAGGTGGTTCCAGTGTGGCTAAGACTGTGTGTTCTGTGCTTATACATGCATAGATGGATCTTAAAATCCTACCAAATGGAACAAAGAGCTGTGGATATTTATCTTTTTTCCTCATCCTGAATAAAGGTCAGTAGGGAGGTTTTTCTTACTTTCTATTAAAGATTACATTTGCCATGATGCAACTCCTTATGTTTCCAAGAGTTTGTTCTTTTGCTTCTGTTTTTGTGTTAAATCAGGTGAAAAGATGCAGATATTAAAGAAATTTTATAAAGGAACTATGCAGATGTAGGTGAAATATTTAAATTGGCAGGTAAAAAAAAATCTTAGATAACTCAGTATTACTTGAGAAAGGTAAAGCTGCCAGTATCACAATAAACTGTTCCTGTTTATTTGCTTGGAGTGATTTATTTTGCCCCTTAAAAGGGTATAAGCAGAAAACCTGAAAATGTTAAATTTGACAAAGGAATGTGTTTTGAGGAAGTGGTCTTAACTTTATTTTAGCTTAAGTACATGGCTTTGGAGTTAAGGCCTTTGATATAATGTATTATGGAAAAAAAATGAAAAATTGCTGTGTTTGTAGACTAAAGTGAATATGATTTCTCCTTGCAGTTCTGAAAATATCAATATTTTGCAGCAGTCAAAAAGAATTTAACTTTTTTCATTGGTCATCAAGTCCTATGTTAAGCATTTGCTACAAGATTATGTAGATCTGAGTAGTTTATTACTACTGGCTTTAATAGACTGTGTAGCCTAAACTGCTGCTTTTTTTTCAGAAGGTCCGGATTGTCATTACTGATAGCTCACTTGAAGTACTAACTGCAGGTTAAGTTTCCCATGCTGCTATTTCTGGTTTGCTGCGAGCATTAGCTGTTCTCATTGTGTATGGTTTTTTGATGTGTTTATGGGCTGCTGGTAACCATAGCAGACAAAGCAGAATGTAGAACAGTTGAGACGTCTCTTTCCGTGGCTCACTTTTGGTATCAAGTTTCTATATGTGGTCTTACCTAAAACTTCCGTGCTTGGTAACGTTCAGAATAGAAGAATAGCTGTCATGCTTGTTGAATTAGAGCAAAACTGAATCTTAACTCGGTCATCTTGTTGATACAGTCACTTAGGTGGAAGATTTGCCACAGCCCAAGACTGGAAACTAGATAGCTTTGAAAACAGGCACTTGAGGAAAACCTCTGGCCCTTGTAGAAAGGGATTCTTCTGTCAAGAGCATCGTGACCCAGGTGCTCACCTCTTTCAGAGTCGCAAAGGAGGCAGTGGATAGATGAGGTATGTACGCTTGATGTCACACTGCTTCACTTACGAAGCTATGAAGATGAGTGAGGAAATTAATGCAGCTAAGAAAAACTAATACATGCAAGGTGGAGCACTGTCAGCAATGGCAAGTATGAGAGTAACCAGCTTTTAACAATAGGAAGGAAAAATAAAATGTACAGCACTTTCTGTGAGATCTAAAAACTTTTTTTCTGCCTCTAACACATCTCCACTATCATAGCCTTCTCTATCATGTCATTACTTCTGTCTGTCTTATGAAAGGTCTGAAGGTCTTGGTTTGGTGCTGTATGTAGCAAAATGTATTTTCTATAGGTAAAATTTAGCTCTTTAGATAAGTGCCGAGTCTTCAGATCTAACATCCAGTTGGAGAGAAAGATTTTCAGTAACTGTAAAAATAAAAGGGGTTTCCATAAATCTGTTGTCTGAGGAGTAGCATTTTTTGAGCTTTCCGCAATCAGAAAGGAGGGTTGTAAGAAGAGGTTAGGGACTTGAAATGGTTTGAAATACATGAGGCTAATCAGCAGGGAAAGAAAGGGGACGGGATGTTTTTGCTTCCCTCTTCCCCTGCTTTTACAGAGCAAAAGGGGGAAAAAAACCTCCAAGAGTCAACTCTTCTTTTTTCTTTCCTTTGATTAGGAGGGTTAATGGGAGGATTGAGGTTATGTAAAAAGTCACAGGTTGTTGTAATTGGAGAGAAAGCTGTGTTTTAGCTTAATTCACATTTTCTAATGCATTTTTTTTGAAAGTGCAGCGGTGGAGTAATGTTGCCGTCATTCTCTCTTGGCAGCATTCCTTGTGTTCTGAAGTAGATGGTTGGCTTGCAGCTATTAAATTCCTTTATTTATAGCAGTAATCTATTCCAGAATAAAATGCAGGGAGTTAGAGTTTTAATACTGCCTTGCTATAGATGCATTTTATTCTTAGTTTCTGTTACGCATCCACTAACAAGTTGCATGACTGTATGAAAAGTGTTTCCTGTTTTGCAATATTGCAGCTTAGCATTTTGCTCTCCTCACATGTAAGCATGTCTTTTCTACACTACAGTAGAAAAGGATCTTGCAGAATTTGTTGTTAGCAAGCAGTTGATTTTAAAAAAAAAGTTATTCCTGAAATTTATAGACTATGCCCTTTACAGAACAAACACTTCAAATATAGGTTAAAAAATTAAAGTGGCTGAGTTTTTCTGTGCTTTGAGGATTTTCTTTGTGGGGTGTTTTTTTTGTGTGTGTGAGGTGTGTGTTTGTTTGTTTTCTTTTTTCTTTTTTTTAAATCTACCTGATCAAGTTTTTCAGAAACTTTTCCAGGTCAGTACTTGGCGGGAAGGAGTAGCTGTCACGGCTGAGTAACAAGGCATCTGTGTGTAAATTAATTCGTTCTCTTTATAGATGTCCACTGAGGCTAATTTAACTCTGAAAACAACAGTAGTCTATCCACGTAGAAGCAAGGTGCAGGAATATATTTGGGAATGTGCTGCCACGGAATGCTTTAGAGAAGGCAAGACTGTGGGAGCACTACAGCTAAAATTGTATCAGTTCTTTTTATAAGGAGGGGCCTCTTTCTGGGAATAAGTTGCTTTCCATGTTAAATACTTCACTGTTTAGAGCAATGTTTGTTGTAGCGAGGCCTTTTCCTCCTGCGTAGATTTAAACTGCTACATTAGGGGTTGATTAATATATATATTTTTATCAATATATATTAATCATATATTTGATTAATATATTTATTTATATTAAAAGCTGTAGACTTTCTGAAACAAGTTTTCTCCCTGCTTTGTTTTGGCAGTTTCTCTGCTCTTACGATGTTGTCCTCTGATGATCTACTTGTTCGATAGTAATAGCTAACATACACTAAATGAATCTTGAATTCAGAAGTTACCTGGAAAAATTCCTACAGCTGGAGCTGCAGTCAGCAAGGGCAAATTCAGTATTAATATGGGTAACAAAACAAGTTGACAAAATGGATGTGAAAAAGGGTATGTAACCAAATACTTATTCTTCTCATGGTTAGTGGTACTTACCACTTTCCTAATAAGTCTTCTATTATTTAGCTAAACACTTGTAGTTGACCCTACAGAAGAGGATTTGAATTGGAGACAGAATCTAAGGGAATACCAAATATGGGGGTACTTAGAAATTCAAAGTATGTGTACTGAAAATGCGTAGTATTTCTGTCCTACATGTGAATTTCAGTCTATGCATCTGCTCAAACTTTGTGTGGTTTATACTAGAAATACTTGAAACTTAAGGATTTTTTAATCTTGGCAGAACTTACGGAAGGTAGAGTTGTGTAGTCATGCAGTTCATAACCTGTCTTGTTTTTTCTTTGGTCCGTAACTACTAGGGAAGTTAAGAATGCTCATCATAGTTACATTCTTTGAATTGAACTTATTTTATTGTCAGGGATAGACCTGTCCCTCTGGGTTGTTCTCTTCCAGTTTTTTAGTTTTTCTTGTACCATTAGGCAAAAACTCCTCCTTTCTCTGCAGCCTCCAGAGATTGGGACTGGCTAAGTATTTGGCCTGCAAACTATGTCACGTTGGCACACTTGGTTGAGTTTACCTTCTTCTTACAGCTCCATTTGAAATAATACATGCTAGAGTCCATATTGCTGCTTCTAAATATCTCATCCTCATTGTGTGTCCCTGTATCTGATTGTTCAGAGATGTTGCGGTGTTGCTTCAACTCCAGATGTGTTGTGTTGAGCTCGTGAGCATATGAGCGTCTTGTACCTTCCCACCCATTCCTTGTTGATTAAAATTACAAATGCCCTGCTTTAGCCACAGTTTCTGCTTAGCACCTTGGAGTGAGTGTCATGTGGTATTGACTTCAGCGGGGTTTCCTGTTGCCTTAAAAGGGTCCAAGCAATGCTCTAGCTCTTGAAAGTTTTTTGAACCCTTCAGAGTTCAGGCTGTGCAAGTACCATCTGGTGACTGCAACAGCTAAAGCATTCTTGGACGTATTGAGGAATATCGCGGGTCCACTCTGGCTTTTAGGACTCAGATCACTGGTGTCTAGTCAAAGGTGCAGTTTACTGGTCACACAATACCTTCAGTGATGGAAACAGTCTGGAACATTTCCTGCTTAGGCCTCTTTTCTAATGAATAAATGACTTTCTAATTTAGGTCAAGGAGCTAGTAGTAGAGAATCTTTATTAGCTGATCATTCTGTAACAATAGGACAGAGGTGACTGTAGTTTAAGAAGAATCTCTTGCAATGCTGTATTCCCTCTGGCTATTTCCATAAATCTATTCAGAGAAAATTGTCTTCAGTGTTTTCTCACCTTTGCACCTGAAGGTTCTGGCTATACAGGCACTGCTAAATCAACAGACTGCTTTAAGCAGGACTCTTTCAGGCACAGGCAAGATACTAATAAATACCAGTCTTGACTCTTCTTGCACTGGTGACAGTTTGCTACCAATTTTGAAGATGCGTCAGAGAATATGAAACATCTTTTTATCCACCTCCACTCTTTCAAGACAGATAATTCTATTTTGTTCCAACTTTCAGTAGAGTTTGAACTGCTCTAAACTGGCTCTGCTGTCTGTATCTGCCTTGCTGTACTAAATTATGTCTAGTATGTGTCCCATTCTCATGGGAGTCTGTGTAAGCAAAAGGTAACATTCTTCTTTCTTGTGGGAAGCTGTCCTAGACCAGCTGGAGAGGAAGAATTATTGCCAGCAGTTATTTTCTAGCACTGAAAAGGAAAGAGAAATTATGTCTCATTTGGGTTTGCAGGAACTAGGCATATTCATGCACAAATTCAAGTCAGTGATTTTAGTGAAAATGATCTTGATTTTCCAGAGACATACACTTTTAACCTCCACCGTACCTATTTCTAAAATTCAGCAAGGACATACTTGTTAAGAATACTTGCAAATGGTGGTTACAGACTACTTCTGTGGCCTATTTATCTGCTTTTGATGGTGTCCTAGCAGACATCCTCAACTTGTTCACTCTCCTGATGATTTACAAAAAGTTGGAATTTGTCTCAGTATCGGAGCTTACCTCAGACCTTATTTCTTTCAGTTCACTATCACTTAGATGAGTTGCTATTAAATACTCCTTATGGATGCAGTCTGTGCTGGTTAGGCAGTAAAAAGCATTTCCCTAGGTGGATACCTGGGTGCAGTTTCTGCCTGGTATTCATACAAACTAGTCCTCATCTTCATTCATCTGTTCTGTTTTGTGCTCACTGCATCAGGGGAATTAATGTGCACTTGCAGGAGTCTTGACCCACAACTCTTTCTTAGAGTGTTGCTCGTCTCTTTTCTTCAATGTGTGGACTGTTCATGGTTGATGCAAGGCAAAAGAGCCTTACAGGCATTAGCTGAGGCGTTGCCGTAAAAGCAAAAAGCTATTACTGGAAGGGACAGGGAAGGAAAGAAATAAAAAGAAATGATGTGTCAGATCAGTGCTTTAAGAAGATACTATTTATGGTCTTGCTACTTAATTACTTGGGTCTCCGTATCTCTAACTTGGATCTTCTGTCTTGGCTTTATTTTGCTCGGCACTTACTTATTCGTAATTATGCCCGAAGAGACACTCACTTTGCCCACGAGTGTTTCAATTTCCATTGTCTTTAAACAGTGCAGGGGAAAGGATTTTTTTTTTCCCAGTGCATATGCAAGAGCTATTGATCTATCCAACTGTAGAACCAGAAAGTGGAAATTGTAACAGTAAAGTCAAGTAAAATATCCATTAAAAAAAATGGGAAAAAAAATATATCACATAAGACATCATCTAGAGACAAAAAATCATTCGCACATGAGAGCAGCACTCCATGATTGCAGTTGCAGAGGTATTTTCTTACAATACGTAGCAGCGTTATTGCTGGAGTTATACGCATTCCTAATGGAAGCAAAGTTTTAATGGACTATGCAGAGAAAAACATGCCTTGGCCACCTCTCTCGAGTGCCATGGTATATTTTCATCATGCATCTAAGCTGATTTGTCCAGTTCAGTCGAATAGTGCTGCGATCCGCGAAGAACCCAAGGCTGATGTCAGCTGGCTGCAAAGCAAGCTTGTATGTAAGAGAAAGGTTGGTAACGTCTATGGTATTTACATAGAAATGACTCTCAGTAAAAAAAGAATGGCAAATTTTAAATTGTTCACTGTCTTTGTCTAAATTGCCGACAAATATTAGCAGTTACCTTCAATTGTACTTTTGCAGGATGTGCCACTTCTATATTCCAGCTGAAGTGATGTAGTGTTTCTGTTTTCAGACATTTTTGTCTTTGATGTTACTGTTAAGAAACGTGTAAGAAGGCACAGTGGACAAAGAGGTGGGCTACAAATTGTTCATCAGGAGACCTGAAGTTCACGTAGCATATTCTCACTAATACCTATGTGCGGAGGAACAATTTGTGTGACTTGACTAGAATCTAAGCTGCTTTGGGCCAGGATGATTTCCTACTGAGTTGTACAGTACCTGAAATACTGGAGCTCAAACTTGTTGACATCTCCAGGTGCTATTTTAAAATCATATTTATTACTAATTTTTATGGTTCTTTTTAATAATAATGCAGTAATATTTTGCTGAATTATTGTACAATTTGTAACCATTTTATTTTCTTATATTTAATTAGATTATTGAAAGCATGTGTGGCAAAAAGAAAATCAGTTTACAAAAATAGAATAATACAGATTGGGTCAATGATTTCACTTCAATTCTGGCTGACTTACTCTTTCTTAGCTGTTAACTTGCAACAAGAGAACACAGTCTAATGTAATTCATGTCAGACTCTTTTTGTATGATTTGCAAGGTCCAAATGTACAACAGCCTTTTTCTCCTCCTTCATAGGGGAAAGGCTAGTGAAAATGATCTGGTTTTGGTTTTGAATGGTTTAATTTAATGAGAAGAATATAAACACATAATTTTACTATTACAAGGGTTGAAGTTCTGGCCAAGAGTATGACTTGCAAACAGATTAGGGCTAGAATTGGCTTCCAGAATGAAACCTTTATTGCTAAAAGCTGATCTTCCTTGTTGATCCCCGTGTTGGAAGAGCTAGGTTTTGGGCCAGGCATACCTTGATTCAATTCCTCTCTTAAGTAAACTGCTAGGAAGCTGCTTTGCTTTTACAGAGTGCTTGCTGCAGGCAATTAATCAATATCTTCTACAAAGCTTCAGCGTAGGCTGTGGTTATAGTTGCACAATTGCTGAGTTTGCCAAATAATCATGTGTTTATTTTGTTTGTGGAAACTTCCCGTGAAGATTTGCTTTAAAAAAAAAAAAAAAGCCACCCCAAACAACAACCCACAAACCAGTCATTATGGGGGATGGACAGGCAAACACACAGGATGTCAAACCAAAATCCCACAAAGATCCCTCCCCAAACTCCAGCGTAGCCCCAATTAGCTTGTAAATCACTGGGAAGGCTGAGAGCTAACTTACTCCAACAGAAGTATCATGCTCTAGGTAGCTTTTCTGGTGTCTAGGGAAAAGAGAAGATCCTTTCCTGGTGCCTGGAGCATACTAAGCATTATCCGGTGCCTGAGGTGACAGAGACTTGTAAAGTTCCAGTTCCTCTGGTATTTGGCAGCTGTAGCGCTCTGAATCCTTGGAGGTAGCTAGTACCAAGGGTTCCAGCTGTACCTGAGGAACCCTCATTCCCTGATGGCAGGGGCCATGACAAGACGTGTTTCAGCTTCGATATTTCTTTCAGAATTCCTTGAAGAAGCTACCCAACTAAACAACTGCCTAGGAAATTTCTCGGTGGTGTGAGTTGTGCTTGGGGCTGGGTTATGGAAATGTTCATCTCATCTTCTGGACCTCTTGTAGCTGAGGCTGAAGTTACGTGCTTCCCAGCGGGAAGCAAAGCTGTGATTCACTCCTAGTGGAGGCATCTCTGGCTCTAGTGGAGGCAGAGAAATCCTGGGGAAAAGCTCATGACCGGCAGCAGCTGTGCTTGAGACAGTTTAAAAGAGGAAAACTTAGAGCTGAACAGAGAGGCGTAGACTTCACATCAAGGATACTTAAATTCTGTTATGTGGATTATCTGGAGAAGCTTTGTTAGACAAACCTACAAATTCACAGATGACACAATCAGTGAATCAGAACTGCAGTAGATGCAGCCTAGTGAATGTTTCTCCCTAGACTTACGGGCTTATCTTAATACTTAGTATCCTTCCCTCTGCCTTACAATTTGATTTAGTTTAATGCCCAATTGTAATCTTTCCTATGAATTCATTGGTCAACTCTCTTACGATGCTGTTAATTGCTACAAATGCATCATTCTAGTAATAGTGAAGAGGGTGCAATTCTATGATCTCTTTTTGAGAATTAGTAAATCTGATATGGCTCGAGCCGTACAAGTCGAACAGCAAGAAAGGTTATCCCGTAGCCAATAGATTTCTTTTTCTGAAAGTAGAAATCTTTCAGATTTACATCCATCTGATGGGGGTGACATGTGGAATATGCTTTCTTATATATGCTCTGAGGAGCTCATGGGATATATATTTAAACAAAATTGATATTATTTTACTATTTTATTATAGTTTTACTATAATTAATACATAATCAGTATAATTTTACTATTGCTATTATTATTTTTATATATTTATATATACTTGATATATATTTACAAACTTGAATATAGGAAGTTCCATCTCAGCATGAGGAGTAACTTCTTTCCTTTGAGGGTGGCAGAGCACTGGCACAGGCTGCCCAGAGAGGTGGTGGAGTCTCCCACTCTGGAGACATTCCAAACCCGCCTGGACGCCATCCTGTGCAACCTGCTGTAGGTGGAGCTGCAGGGGCATTGGATTAGATGATCTCCAGAGGTCCCTTCCAACCCCTAACATCCTATGATTCTATATTTAAACAGAACCCAAAAAACAAAGCTAGCCAAACAAAAAATCAACACTGTGAGCAGGATTCAACAGCACTTTTACCTTTGAGGGGACGGAGGCAGGGGGGGTTAGAAGAAGACTTGTGCTCGTTAAGTTTCTTCCCTTTCATGTGAATTGGTGTGCACCTGGCCTTGAGAGGCAGTGTTGTAGCCCCCGGCAGTAAATATGGTAAAGCTGCACTTAATCTTCAGACTGATGTTTAGAAACTTGTTACTTGGTGATATTTTTATTTTATTTATTTTATTTTATTAACAAAAGCAGTCAGTAACAGTAATTTGACATCTGAATTGCTACTGTTTACCTTCATTTTAGCCTATGGAGTTTAGAGATGTAGAAGGGCCTGCTCTTGCCACTTTAATTAAGGGAATTACAGCCCTGATTAATGTCAAGTGGAAAATAGTTATTTTGAAAGCAGGTTGGAGTTGCACAGAATAATCATGAAAAAAGTTACCTTAGAGAACAGTCATGTAGAGCGAGAAAAGAATTAGGTAAAAATCCAGCTGAGAGAAGAAAAGGAGGAAAATTCTAAATTTAAAAAGTAAGCTTCTTAATCAAAAAGTATCAATATAGATCTAGTGATTTTTGTCACATTACAAGATGACTTTACCTACTTCCTACTTCACAGGAATTACTTTTGATTAACACAGTTGTACCTGAGAAACAGAGCATCAAGCTTCTGTATTTGGTATAGCCAGATTGTTTGATCCTATTTCTTGTTTTACCTGGTGATTTCTCTAAACCCCACGTGTAAGAATAACGAAAACCACTCGCCCTCTTTGGTGTTTTGGGGTTCGGTTTGGTAGGGGTTTAGCGATTGTTTTGTTTGTGTGGGTGGGTAGTGGTGGGTTGTTTTAAGTGTTTAGCCCTTGTAGTTGCAGTGTGAAGTCTGAAACAAGATCCCCCAGAGAGGCAAAACTGGAAAAGGCAGAAAAAGAAAAGAAAAAAAAAGCCAGAAAAAGAAAGAAAACCAAGCCAGTCTTTACTATGTGTCAAGATTTCTCATGTGAACCTTCTGGATTTAGGTTTTGATGGACTTATTTCATGTTTCTGAATGGTTGGGGTTGAAAATGAGAGAGGAGGAGACAGCATGTCTACGGGGTGATGCGTGGGGAAGTATGCATGGATCTCTTTTCCTTTATGCTGATTGTGAATTTCATAATTCTCTCCCTTGGACTTGGAGAACTGTGTCAAAGATAGAGGGCAGCAGCAGCTGAATAGGCTGTAGGGAAAGCGGGGGGCTTACATGTGAGGCTGAAAGGCAGAAATACTTACTTGAACATGGCAAAGAACAGAAGGGGAAAGAACATGGGCTACAGATGCAGAAATACAGTGCTTTTGAGAAAATCCTGAAGTCTCCAGAAGAAAAAAAAAATCATGAAAACAAAAAGACAAAATAAGCCTGCGTGTAATGATTACCAATCCAATAAAATGAGCATTTGAAAGGATATATTTGAAAATGCTAATTTTAGAGACCTTGAAAGACATTACGGTCAATATTTTCTTTATGTATAGTGCTATTTTTATTTTCCTCATGTAGAGTTATGTATTTCCTGCCTCACGTCTTATTTTTCTTACAGGTCCCATATCTAAATTTAAAATGCTCATCATAATGGGTTACTGTAAATGCTGTATAGAGAAAATTCCCATGTTGAGTTCTAAGTTTCTTTCTCAAAGATGAGACAATCTAGGACTGTGATCAAAAAAAAAAAAAAAAAGAGAGAAATTTAGGGTTGGATCAATTAGATTCTTAAGTTTTCCTCTACCAACAAAAGCAAGACATGATTAAGCGACTAAAAGTTGAAGATAACTTCATTCACAGAGGAAATAAGGTGTAAACTCGAAATAATGAAAATGGGTAGAGATTAGCAAAGTATGAAAGTCTTGCTGTTCCCTGCTAGTCCCCAGAGTGGGGCTTAGGTTTTCCCAGGCACAAACTTTAAAAGAAATGGTAACTTCGGAATGTTAACCAAATGGGCTAACTCAAACAGTTTGAACTTCTAGCAATTCTAGGGATCTAGACATTTGTATTTCTAGAACACTGCTAGAACCAGGAGGTTCAGCTGGTTCCACCACTACAGTTTTAAACTGGGTTTCGATGCATATTCTTCCCCAGTATGTTCTCACATTTTTGTTTTGTCCTATCAAAACACAATAAACGTATTTTTAAAAACTTAGGCTTGATGAACCAACAGGCACCTATTAATGCCAGTGCTTTTCAGGGAGGGATGTGCTATGCCTTCAGCAGGTGCCAGAACACTGATGTGCCTAATCATGGCAGAGCGCTGTATCACACTGTTGTGTACAGTGCAATTATCCGTTAGTATGGAATTATGGCAAATTTTGTGTTATATGGCCAGGTGATTTAGACAAATTTCTTTTATCTTCAGACATCTGAAAATTAGTCGTCTAGACACCTTCTACAGGCCCATGGAGGCCCAGGAACTGGCATTCCCAGAGGGCAAATCATCCTGTCCTAAGCTAATTATCTAAGGTAGATGGAATGAAACACTTTCTGAGGAACCTGTTTCTGTCTGGTGCCTAAGGAGCGTATAGATGTCTAGACACTCAACATTCGGATAGCTCAAGTAAGAGGAATCCCACCCAGCAAAACAGTCGCTCAAACGTTATCTTTGTTATTCGTTTGAATGGGTTTCCAATTTTAGGTGTAATTTACCCCTCTCCTCCCTCCCCCAGGAACAATCGGGTAGGATCAAGTTTACATGAGCCTTGATCGCGCTCTGAAACTTAAAGGGCGATTTCCAAGAACAGAGTGCGTACAGTTGGTATCCATTTACCAGTTGCCTTCATGTTTTGGCTTTTATGATTTTTTTTTTTTTTGTTGTTACATTTAGGGATTTTCCCAAATTGTATTTTAGGTATGCTACGTCAGCAGATGTCAACAACCCAGCTTTTTCTCACCATGTCAGTTAAAACTTAAGAACTGCTTCTTGTGCATCTCCCTAGCAAACCAGCTGCTGACAAAACCCAGGTGGACCTCTCGGGCGTTTTGCGGTAGGTACGCAAAGACAGTTTGGGGTGTAACTTACCCTGATTTACAGCGCTGCGGTGAGTGGGGGGCTACTCCTCTGCGGGTGCATGTGCTGGTATGACAGAGGCCTCAGGCTGACCCGTGCGTGAGAGGGAGCCGCTCTAACGCACGCACTGAGTTCTATAGAAAGCCTGTGCTTATTCTAAGTGTTTCCAGGGTGTAGCGTCTTACTTCTCAGCTGCTGGTTATGTATTTTACTGCACAGATATGTGGGTTACCAAGATTCAACTCACTCTTTGTTATTATCCTGAATGTTTCCTATTTAAAGATGAAATCCAAAGTTCATATGACTTCAGAAATGAGTATTACCTGAATTAATTTTGTTTATATAAACAAACAATAATATTTATATAAACTTATTTATAAATAAGTGGGAAGGAAAGGAAGTTTGAATCAATTCAGTTTCCTTTTAAACCAGATCAAGCACGTGGTCTTCTTGGAGAATATGTAAAACATTAACTTATTTGCATGTTGGCCCACTTCCTGAATGGAGTTCTTTTTCAGTCCTTTTTGATGATTACTGTGGAGTTTGCACTGGCAAGCATTCAGTAAGGACAGCTGATAGAATAACGTATACTTTGATATGGTTTATACTACTGATGTATTTTAGCCACTGGACTGCTACAATCAGTGTACTCCTGCTGATCTCAGTGGGCCTCCACAGGTTTAATCTATTGAAGGCGTGTGCCAAAATGCAGGGAGAGGGGTGGGGGTTTTGGCTTTTATTACTTTATGATCGCTATCAACATTGTAAATCTACTGAGCTATTTATCCAATTGAATTTATGAATGGACTTCCATCGTATCGGAGTAATTCATGGTCTCGAAAGTTAATCGAGTTGCTACTGTCATTACATCAATTCTGTCGATGGAAAACTGTGGGAAATTGCAGGTCACCATGGAAACATTCACTAGACCAAAATGAAACTGCTGTATTGATCTAGCGAGTAACGTAATTAGTTATCTACATCCTCCTGAAAGTGCAGTACACCTACCCCAGCTCTCATGGCTGTGTCACGCTCGGCACTCCCTCCACAAGTGTGACTAGGCCTCTACTTTAAAACAGTTCCTTTTTGTATGAAATTGAGACCATCCAACTCTTCCCAGATTGGCTTACTGCAATACATGTTTTGAGAATATTTAAGGTTAAAGTGTCAGCTGTACAGTTCACGCTGTTTTGTTGTGTCGGCACTATGAAGGGGGATTAGTATTAATGCTTCCACTGTTAATCAGAATCTGAAATATTAACTCAGCAAGCAGCGTAAGCTTCAAATAATTGAGTAACTGCATGGCAGTTGTCTAAGAGGAACAAGATGAATACAAATAAAAGGGGATATATATATATATAAAATATACATACCTATGTGTATATATACACATATAGAAAAAACCTAAGGCCTTAAGTACTTCCCCTGCTCGATGCATCTGGCTGGGAAGGATCACAGAGATGGCCTAATGCGCGTGCTTGGCACCTTGTTTATTACTTTGCTGTGGAGACCGACTGTTTTCTAAAGGACCAGCTGTGAACTGGTTCTCCAGACTTGTATTTGTATGATGTCACCTTATCACGGAATCATAATGGCAGTGCAGTTTCACAGGAATCTGCAAAATTAATTTCCTCAGAATGTAAATTCCCAACACAAAAGCGTATTAAAGTTTGGGCTTACAATTTGACTAACATATAGGAAAAATGTTAAAAGCCCAGTTCCAATTAAATGTATTTTCAAGTATCTGGTCATATCCTGGGTCCCTGAGCTGATGTGGGTGTCGGTACTAGCCCTGGCTAACAGCAGCAATTTAGAATAATTTTAAATATTTAATTCAAATCTGCAAGATTCCTCTCTGAGAAAGGCCAGTCACCCAGTATTCTACACTCTAAAATGATTAACTCTTCAACTGTCTATGAAGTCTGAAAGAACATGCAATAGTCCCTTAGAGGGTTAAACAAAATCACCATAGGAATGCAAATCAAACCTTCACCTGTATTTCAATTTTAATAATGTTCTTGCTAACCTACCCTTCGTTTCTCAAATTTTACTTCATCCTACCAAAAACATCTGCTTTATAACAGGACAAATTCTATAAACTCTTCATCCTCCCCATACTTTATCAAACCAGTTAAAGATCCTTTGTCCTTTCACAGACTTACATGTTTTGCACAGCTTCTTAGATAATAAAATACTAAAATTCTGGGGATACTTCACACATTGTGTCCTTCGGGCACTTTCACTGCTAACAAAAACAAAACCTAGAAGTAAGATTTACATTGTTATAAACTTAAAAATATTTCCAAGATAAAAATCCTGCTTAGATGGTTGCTTTCCTCACTCCAGCCTGGCAGTTACGCCAAGTGCAACTCTGTTGTCATGGCTGCTTAGTCAACTTACTACAAATAACATTGCACTAGTCTCCAACTACCAGCTGTATGGAATCTGTTGGAGGAAATGGATGTGGGCTCTACAAAATGAATCCAGATGAGCCTGTATCACTTCAACATCACCACATTAAAAGCTGCGCCGTTCCAGGAACTCCTTCTACCTAAAGAGTCTTACCCAGTCCCTGAACCTCAGAGGTAAAGGAAGGCCTGGTTTTGCGTAGAGAATTCTTGGCTGTTTAGAAGTGATGCTTATTCTGTAGTACCTGATAGGAGCGGATCCAGGGAGATGCTGTAACCAGCTTGTATCTTACGAGATAGCAGTTTTTCCATGCAGCTATTCTTGAAGCAACGACAAGCTTTCTTTGGCTGTCTTCTCTTGGTTGTTCGGGAAGCAGACGCAGGAGGACTCTGCCGAAATCTCAAAGCTGTATTGATATAGTCTCCTTTAAATTACTGTTACCGGTTCTATTAAACCCCAATTTCTGCAACTATAGATGTGCTGTACAACTCTTTTCCCCACTTTCCCGCTACAGTGAGCAGCTTGTCTCAGCTGCTCACTGGTTATTTCTATTCTCTTTTTGAATACGCAACGTACGAGTAAGGTATGAGTTTGCAGATGTGTCTATAAGCAAGTTATCCCCCGTGCAGAGACCATACCTGGCTGTAGAGGCAAGCGACCGCTGATTCTTCTGGTCTCTGGCCAACAGCATTCAAGACAAAAAGCAGCAATGCTGAAGTTACAAGAGGCAGCAATTTATGTGAGCTGAGGGGAAAAAGCAGCTTCACCCAAGTGCATTTGATAACAGACTACTCTATCTTCGTGTGACATCTCCACATATTCTGCTACTAGTATCACACTCTAATTTTTGTTTTCCATATTTGTTCAAATCATAGTTGTGTGAAGTCACTGGTTGCAAAACTGGCTTGTATTCAAAGCAACTAGTTACTTAAGCAATTAACATATTTAATAGTCTCACACAAGGTGAGAATATTCCCCAAATACTCGAGCCCAGGCTGTTTTAACCACTGTTTAACACCTCAGCAATTCTGTGCAATTTCAACAAGGGGGCACACATCACCACCACCATCCCTTCTCCTCCGTAGCCAGCCTCCTCCTTCCAGGAGGGTGCAAAGTGTTTATTTCTGCTTTATTCTCTCCCCCACCCCCTCCGTTATCACCCTTGCTTCCCTAGCCGAGTGTGGTACTGCGCCCCTTCAGCTGCTAACCTGGGCCGGACACCCATCACTCCTTCCCAGGAACTCCTGCGAGAGTCCGGCTCAGCTCCCCAGCCTGAAGGGGGCGAGGTGGAACTGACAACACAGGGAATCCTTGGGAGCTGCCCTATTGCTACTCATCGTCTTCCAAAGTATCAACTTCCTCCTCCCAATTATTTCTAGTTTAGGGGAATACTCGTGACATACTCCAAAGCCCCTGCACGCAGAACGACTCACCAACACACTTCTGTCTGCCACAGGGCACTTGGAGTAAGCACCAGTTAACAAATGTAGGTTTCTCCAGAGTAAGCGCTCACCTTCACTTTGCTGCACCGGCTCTCTGGTAATCAGTTTTGGAAAGTAAGCATGAACTGGCAAATAAACTCATTTTTTATCAGTCACTGCAGCTGCTACATTGCAACATAAACTATGATAATACCTGAATGATACTATGATGCACCTGAAATACAGATGCATTTGAAAAATTTACAGCAACTATTATTCAAGACTGCACTGAAATTCATTGATTATCTTTTGGATTTATTCACTGCTCTGCAAAGAGACTCCAAATCCAAATCTTGTAAAGTCAGGTAAGTCACACTTGCAAAAATTTTCTTCTGTACCCTTGGCAAAAGTTTTGGTCTGTAGCCAACCTCCTCCCCACCAACCCCGTAAGGCTTCTTCCTGCAATGTCCCCCCCAAGAAAAAAAAACAACAGCTATGAAGATATTTTGACTTTTAGGAACATTGATCAGATCCCTTTCCTGAAATATCCAGATTTAATGTAACAAAGCACAAGGGACAACTGCAGCTTGGCAAACAAATCTAATCTTCTACTGGTATGAAGAGTAACAATAAAGAGCAGTCTATTACAATTATTTTTTGGAAGAGGCGAGAATTTACAATGACTGGTCATTTTCAAAACCCAAGCTGTCTGGCGCAGATCAAATCATTTAAATGGACATGCTGCCAAGTACACCGGGCAACTCCAACATGTGGAAATGAAGTTTCCCAAATGGTAACTGCAGCCTAGTTGAGTATTTCCAAAGGTAAACTTCAGGACTGTAACCGGTATGAAATGCACTTAATATGCCATTTTTTTTCCAGTCCTTCTATTGAGTGTGCACTTATGTTATACCTAACATTTTAAAAAATTAATACTAATAAAAGCCATTATCATTGATCAGTTATATTACTTTAATTTTGACTGTGACTTTACTATTTGAGTACACTACACTGTTTACATTTGAAGTACAATGCAACTCAAAAGTCACACAAGAGTTAGACCAAATGAACACCCCTCCCCTTTTCCAGGTTGACTTCATCACAAACACTGTAGTCCAGCTCTAAAAACTTAAGTTGCTGAAGATCAAGATGCTCCCCCTTTCCTTACTTATGGAAATACCATTTTACTGTATACACTACAGCTATACTTAATTTTAAGAAACCAGATCTGTTCATACCAACTGCATGTAGATTGTACAAGTGTCTCACAATGCAGATTAATGCTACAGTTTAGTGATGTTTTCTACTGCGTACATTCTATTCCACGCTTTTGGTCATGGTTCTTACAAGAGTTTTAGTCTTACCCTAGCAGAGTGCCTAGCTCAGGGACTAGTTACAAACAAGCAAAGCAGCCAAGTCTCCATACGCAAATACATAGATTGCAGTAATTGCATTTTAGACTGGGCAAGAATACAAGGCTTAGTTACACTATTCCAACTATCTACAGTTGCCAGCTTAACCTTCTCCAACACTTTGGCAACAAGCAAGTTGCAGGTTCTGGTTCTAATCTCCACAAAGTTTTCACTAGAAATCGTTTTTACTTGCACCTCCTACTTTTACTTTTCTCTCTCACCTCTACAGTGAATTTAGTTGAAACTACCACTTAGGACTGGTCTTTCATGACTTGTGGTTCCTCCCCGTCTTAAGCTCCACAGCAGCAAAAGCTGACGTATGTGGAAAGTAGCACTACAGTGGCATGTACCAGTAAACTCATCAGCTCTAACAGCGAAGTTTAACACAAATGAAAACAACAGAAACACCACCCTCTTACTGAAACAATACTGTATTTTACTACACTGCATCTTGCTACAAAGTTTGCAATTCTCAAACAGAACTTGTAACAAATTAAGATAAAAGTGAACCTTGAAACTATACTTATGTTGCTCTATCCCAATAAAGGGTATTTAACTGCACAACCTTATTGAGTATACAGGACATCCACTTGAGAAGCAGCTTTGACCAAGAATGGACATGAATTGAGGGTAAACCCTGCAGCCCTAGCATCAACTACATTACTCTATAGGTAAGGAAGTATTTCCATAAATTGAAGATTACTCTGCATCGTGACTGCTAAGAACATACCTTAAAGAACTTTTTTGGAGGCCCCACAATGCCACTGTTACACAGCAGTTGCAGCTGTATCAAAAGCTGCCAAGGGGCTTGAGGTTGGGCGTTACACGTAGTTAGTGCTTTCCTCTCTCCATCCAACTGAACTAGAATACACAGAAGTACCCTGCTCTCCTCTTTACAGCTAGATATGCCACAGTCGTAAAACGCAGAGACAGTGTTTAAGTGTCATGGAATTTTTGTTGGCATTTGCAGGAGTTAAATAGCCTTTATCAGTATCTTAATTTGAGGGCACATTACTGAGGCATTTGATGAAACTCGCTTAAGGTATCTAACTTACAAGTCTACAAGAGGCCAACTCCTTCTGTGCATTACCTGCCTTTCACAGCAAATTGCCTCAAAATGAGAACAGCAGAGCCACTCAAATGCCAGCCTACCCCTCCCCTTAAAGCAAGCCCTTTTACGATTCCCTAGTAGTTTTCTTGTGCTCCACTTTTTCCATCTCCCACGATGCAGAAGACAGCATGTAGTCTAAAGCCCTTCCAGCGCTGGCAAAACCAACTTTCAGTCAAGGAGACGCTATTGTTTTGCCATTACATCACCTTTTAACAGTTAAAATCCAAGTATCAATCAGGAAAAAAATTCACTAGGGACAAGGTTCTAGGAAGTAAGGTATCTTGAGTATTTAATAGATGACATTTCAAGCCTGTACAATGCAACATAAAACTGTTTTGGGGGAGCAAGGGGGGTTGCCAATTTGATTTGAGAAACAGGCAGCTCAGTCAGTGCCACTTGATTAAAACACATGCATGTGACCCAGGGAAAAGTTCAAAGCACTAGAAGTTAAAAAGCACATACTCACTGATAAAGCATACATTGGACCACAAGGCAAACTCCTACCATTCTTCAGCAGAATTTTTAATTTTCCTCCTGTCACAGCCAATCTGTGGTGTCTAATCTTGTCTGTGACCTTATTTAGAATTAATTTGCATGTTAAGACAATTATTAGAAAAAGAATCTTAAGATGGTCCCAGTCTAAGTCAACTCCCACTGATGTTTCCTTCCCTAAGTTAACTAGTTGTCAGTCAAAGCTTTTCTACTGGGAAACATTCAGAAACAAGTCAAGTATCACAATGTTTATTGACAGATACAAGTATATAAAATCAGGGCATGAACATGTGTTGATAAATTAAGTAGACTTAATTTCAGTACTATAATAGAGGGACCAATTCAAATTTCTCACCATGTCATGTTTCACACCCAAAAAAAACCTCTTCCAAAGGGCATTAAACCATCTCTTCAGCTGATCAGTTTTTGTGCAAGTAAACGGTTTCTTTTTAAAAGACTTGTGCACTTGCCCAGGCTCAAAGATATTAAAACCTAGCACATAAAGCCCATTACTAGAGGTAGAAATACAGGCAATATACTATTACGGCAACAACCATCGATTACAGTTAAGGATTCTCTGTAACAACCAAATGGATAATCAAATATTGCAACAACTCAAGTATTACACTGAGCAAAGTGCATTTCTACAGTATTCAGTGTTGCTATTCAGTTTTCTAACTTAAAAACAGCCTATGATAACTGGCAGCAAAGAAGACCCTTGCAACAGACTGCTTCTGCTCGAGAACTTATGATGTAATTATTGCATGCTGCTAATACACTGTTACCTAAACATTAAAGATAAATCTAAAATATTTTTATTGTAGACTATTAAGACATACTACAAAAACCTTTTGCAGAGGATATCCTATTGACATACTTCTGCTTTAAATATTGTGAAACATTACAGCGGAATGAATTTTCGCAGTGGTTAGGTCAAATGCAGTTACATCATAGCAACAGTATGTTTGCACAATTTAAGGCTTTGGCTGGTTCTTTAGTCAGCTTCTTCTTCAGATTCTTCTTCTTCAGCAGTTTCCAGCCAGGTTAGCCACTGGTTTACCTGCGGTCACACAAAATTGTTTTAAGGCAGCAGGAACTATTTCCCCATTATGTACTTCCACAGAACACTGCCCCCGCCCCCCCAACTCATTTTAAAAATCACCTTGTTCATCTTGCCTTACTCCTTCCTAATTAAATACTCCAGGAAGTTTCTAGCTATTAACAAATTTTAAACACTGAAAGCATTCTCAAACACTCCAGTGCAACAGAAAGTTTACCTGGAATAAAGCTTTGCCTTTCCCTGGAAACTCTTGAGTAATATCTTCTTTCCACGCCAAGAAAGCTTCTTCTTCAATGATCTCCATGTCATAGAAATGAACAAAGAAGCGCAGTAACATGCCTATGGAAGCAAATTTCGACTGTTAACTTCATAATCTTCCAAATAGCTAACTTGACCAAGAAATGTAGCAACAAGCCTGAAAGCCACCCACAAGAAGCAAGCAGACAAGTTAAGCTTTGGAGACCACGTTGATGCACTTACCTTTTGGGAAGTTGTTGTTGTAGCAGTGCACCTGGAGCGCATATAAAGCACTCACTTGCAGATCAACATGGTCATGGAGGAACTTCTGCATTACCGGCTTGAAGGAAAGAAGCAGCTGTTTTTCCTGCTCTAGCTGCTCTTTAGATGGAGCAGATGAAGAATCCGATTCGTCACTAGGTGGGTTTACTTCACTAGAAATATACTGCAAGAAACTGGACCAAAACAAAAAAAAGCACCAAGTTCTGTAAATTGATAAGCAGCTACATTCCACATTCTAAAACAGCAAGACAAATACTCTTCAATTTGCTAGCTATTATGAGAAATACCCTCCTGCTTTTACCAGCAGTTAGGTGAATGCACCACGGATTAGTATTGTGGCTGTGCACTGCAAAAATCCTGTTTTGTATCTCTTACAGCTCTCCAGCATTTTAGAAGAATACAACAGAAGTCTAGACTTCTCAAGCAAAAGCAACACTTCCCACTGGTGCAAGCCTAGAGACCTGCTTTTCTTCTTAAATACAATGGGTGCTTAATACAGGTTTATCTCCCTGTGTAGTCTTTCTGCACAGAGCTACGTCAGGTTTTAGAGTTAGTGACCTATTGGCAGCTTAACAAAACGTGCATAAACTGCATCAAAATGGCAGCTCACCTGGTCATCAATATATTCACAAATCCCTTATCTACATGAAGTTTGGGTGAAATGTTATCTTTAATCCACTTATAGATGGCTTGAGGGGATGGATCTGATTTTATTTGCTTTAGTAGTTCCTTCTCCAGTTTCAGAAGCGGGAACAAGAAGCTAAGCCCCTTCCCTTCCAAGATCTCCAGCATGCGGTCCTTGTTCTGGTCAATTTCTAACAAGTAAATAAGAAAGACACACTTGGAACTCTGGTGCTAATCAAAGCCTATCAATCATCAACAGTTCATAGGCCTAACCACCTCTTATGAAACACCATTCTTAAGAATGACAGTTGACTGCACCAAAATGACCTTGTATGTTATTTTACTCTGGTGTAAAGAACTAAAGGAAAAAGCATCTTGCATATACTAACACGAGCTGTCATAAGAGCTGCGTGATCAACTTACCTGGTAACATTTTCTGCATATTCACTTTGCTTTGTTGGAACAATTCTGTTAGCCATTCACGATCTTGTAACTTAGCTAACTGTTGAAGGCAGAGCAAGAAGAGAGGGAAATGGGTGCCACTTTCCAGCGGTTGAGCCAGCTCAGAAATGCTCACCAGTTCTGAAATAATGGCACGGGCTGCGAACTGTGCTAAGTAGGATTTCACCAATGGGATGTCCACCTCCAGTTTGGGACACTGGTCCAATACATTCAGGAATGCCTAAAGAACAGTAAACACAAGTTGAAGTTCTGAAGTAATTCTGCTCTTGTGCACAGTATGCTCTTACTACATAGGACCTTCTCATTTCTTTTCTGCATTAAATCACTTGCCAAGAGGTTCCCCATTTCCAGTTCCTAAACTCCTGTACCTATATTTTTTCCCTTTCATCACTTCTTATGCCCCCCACAGGTTAGTGTTATTTTTACCTCCTCAGGTCAACAGGACTTAAAATTGCACACTGCCTTTACGCAAGCTGAACATCATGAACAACCAAGCAACAAGGATTGTGAGCCTATTAGATTGCAGTACCTGCATGAAGTTGTCACTTGTGGCTATTCCCTCCTGCTTGAGCAAGCTGATCAAAGTACTTGCTTTCTCTTTGTCCTCATCTGATCTATCTAGCGATTGAATGATTACTTTGCTCAGCATCTCAGGAATGAAGTGTTTAGGAGCTCTCATTTCTCTCACAGTGTTGACAGCATCATTAGCATTTCCATTGTTCAGATACTCCGTCACAACAGCTTCCTATCGGAACAAAACTCTATAGTTAAACATTCATTTTTCAAGAGCACGTACAAGGCTTCAAGAAGCACTATTACACACTTACAGTTTGTTTAAGTAGCTCTTCTTTAGAAGGAGGTGGTTTCTTGGTGGTCTTTGCAGGCTTTTCTTGTATAAGCGGTGGATTCGTTTTCAGACCAAGTTGAGGAGGCTGAAAGACATTATCAGAATTTGTTTCTTTGCAGTACATCTACCTACATTTCTACCAAGTTTAACAACACTATGTAAGAAGTCAGATGGAAGTTAAATTAGGTTTTCAGGCATTATTTTCATATATCCTGCTCTGTGCAATGGAAGCCCTCTCTCCCTCCCCGTATTAGAAACCGATTTAAGTTTCACATGCATGAAAGAAAATTTAAGTATAGCCAACAATATACAGCAACTTTTATGTTTACCTGTCCCAAAGGTGGTGTCTGAGTGCGTGGTGGTTGAGCACTGGGAGGAATCATAGTTATCTGGGGCTGAAGCTTTGGCACTTGGTTTTTATTCATTAGAAAAGACTGAGCAGGTCTCAGGCTAATCTGTAAACAGGCAAGTCACAAAAAAGACTCAAACTGTTTCAATTATTCTGACCAAGAATACACAGCCATGGACTCACACCAACCGATCCCACCGAAGCACGACTTTTCCATTTCTACAATGTTAACACTCAAATACAGATTAAGCCACATGTGCACTGAATTTCCCCCAAAAGCACGACTCGATGAATCACAACTTGCTGCAAGTTACTGATATCTAGTTCCACTGGTGTAAAGATCTGGAATTGCTCCTTTTAGATGCAGTATGTTAGAGACCCAAGAAGACACTTCGCATGTTTGCTGATGTATTTTACAGCCAAGATAAAACTCTACCAATTGCTCAGAAATCAGGATACTGGTCTGGTTAAGACTCAAAGTAACAGTGCCATTTAATTTGCTTTTGACATTTTGCTGATTAGCCAGTTCTAAAAAAAAAATATTTTAGCCTGGTCCAGCACATCAGGGTTTCTAAAATTCTGGATTTTTTTTTTAAAGTTTTTGTTAAATGTACTGTATCAATATGATGCATGGGAACTGATGTCAGAGTAGTGTTCTTGGGGAGGTGTGGGGGAAGGAAGGGACACCCCAAGAAATTGCCCTCATATCTCAGTGTCGCTCATAGGACGCTGGATACCCTAAGGAAAGTGAGGGGTAAGGTGAAAGAGGAAGGGACAAAGGAGGAGGAGGAGAAAAGAGTACCAGCATTAGTCCTCATAATAACGCGTCTTGCTATAATCATTGGGCAATATTCAGAATAGGCTTTAAGTAATGTAGGCATGTAATGTACCTCATCTGCATTAAGCTGTCCTTTCTTAGAAAACCGAGGTGGCATATCCTTCGACTGTCCTTGTTGCTGGGATAAGAGTCCCTGATTCTGGTTATGGTAGAGCTGGCTTTGCCCCTATTTCAGAAAGGGAGATATAGAGAAAGAAGTGCAGATGATGGAGTGGCGTACATCATATGGTGAGTAGTACCAGAGGGACCAGAGGAACAAAGATTCTATTTGCCAGGAAGGGAGAAAGAAGGAGCAGGGGTGGTGGGAGAGTAGCATCTATCCCTAAAAAACAGGGCTATCTTTTATTTAAAACACACCATTCTGACCCACCAAAGCCACATGCACCTTTTCTTGCAGTAAAAAGTGTGTATTCCTTGCATCTCTTGCACAATTTAAAAAGTGGTTTAGAATTTTTGTTTCAGCTGAGCATCAGTTCTTATCAGAATGAAATCTGAGGAAGCCTTTTAACATAAGCAGACTATAATCCATAACATACGCATCTGTAGAAGAGCTTCTAAACATGCTGAAGTCACCCTGTGGACAACATCTTCCTTACCTGACTTTTCAGAAAAGATTTGCCTAGTTCTCCAAACTGGGATTGAGCAGAAGGCATGAGGTGACCCCCATGGCCATTGAAAAGTTGGTTTGAACGATGGCGTCCCATGGTGGGTGAAAATCTATCCTGAATAACCCCTGGACCAGTACCAATTCCGCTACCTGTATTATTACAGAGACAAGAGACAATTTGAGCTCTCATTCATTAAAATATAGCTGCAGTTATCCCATCAGCCTTGTACTTCCAGTGTACCTGGCATTTGTCCAAACATATCAGCAAGCCCTCCGAGTGGGTCCCTGTCAAGTTTCATCCTGGGTGGCATAAAGGGTCCCTCCAGAAAGAAGTCGCTTCTCATCCCTTGAGACATAGGAGCAGGAATAAAAACTCCCAGATCCTTTAAAACAGGAATTATAATTTTGATCAGTTTGGAGTAATAATCCCTGAGGAGCTAAAGTTTTCAGCCCTTTAACTATAAAAGTCCATCTATTTTAACCCTTAACTCCTTACCGTCACACTCTGAGAAATGCAACACTTACTTTTACTGCATCTTGACGGATTTGATTGATAGTCTTTGGTCCATTGTCAAGAAAAGCTTTGCGAGGAACCCAGTTGTGTTCTCTCAACTCCACAGTATCCTTGGAGAACAGTAATTGTTAGTAAACGATTTGAGACAACTTTCTGAGAAATAGGAAGTAGTAAGCCATTTTATCATACCTGCAGCAGGAAACGAATCCTTGCTGGCAATTCCTTACTTGACATCAAGGAGCGCATACGGGCAAAGTACTGATCCATTAAGGACTGGGGGAACAAAAAGTGATGTTACAAGTGAGGGCTAATTCTACTAATGCCTTGAGTATTTTCAGGAAAGGTGACCACATTCAAGACATCTAAGATCACATAATAGAACAGATCACCCCTTCCTGCCATGTCTATCTCCTTGATGGCAGGACAGCTTAAGCATTGAGACATCTCAGAGTTTAACATGAAAGCCTGCCAAAATTTTCATTACTATGACGCCATTTTAAGTTTACATTCAGAACTTACAAGTCAAGGTCCAAAATATATGTCAGATCACCCAGTTGGGTTCAGAATAGTTCCTCACCACATCTTTTCAAGCAGCATTTAGAGAAACAACATTCTCAGGTTCATTAGGAGGTCATAGAACTAACTGCATTCTGAGAAGTCACTTTAAACCATTACAAAGATTGGCTCCTTTCTTTATGAAGAGATTTGAATTGTTGGCAGTCTAGCTCTCCAAAGGCCAGTTTCGCACTTATGAATAGAACACTGAACACAGAAGGTTCAGGCAATTAAAGTCTTAGCCATAGACATTAACTAGTTTAACAACTGCAGTGTAGATGTACATACCTTGGCTTTTGCATGGTCTAATCTAGGTCCCACTGTCCTCATTATCTGACAGAGGCACTCCAAATCCTCCCCCATATCTTTGAGTTGGACTCTCTTCTTCTTTTCCAAAAGCTGAAATATTAAAAGGGAATTAGGTATTTAATGTATTATAAATGGCAATTTATAGTATCTGACAACTTTGTACACAGGGACATGCAGAAACATTTTATCTTGTTATGAAAACAAGTGGACTTGAAAATTAGGTTTTACGAATTGCTAATTGAAGTACTTATTACTCATAAGTGCAAGTACTTCAAAGTACCTGTGGTACTTCTGTCTAGGCCAAACTAAATCTTCACTTACAGACAATTCCCATGGCTTTGTTCAGAGCCAATTTTACTTTTTAAACACACCAAAAGACTGTTTATGTCAAACAGTGGGGGGTAATTGACAAGAAACATTTTTTGTGGTATTTTATGCTCCAAGACTCCCAAAGCAACAAACGCATTTACATTTCTTAGTTTAGAAGTCCTGTTTTGCTCTTAGCTGCCACCCAGTCTGAATACTCACTGTTTTGATGCACTTATGAAGGATAGATTCATGAATAAGATCAAGCTTGCCAAGTTCTCCAATGAATTTGATGTTCCCCAGCATCTTGATCTTGGCAATGGCTCTCTGTTCCTCCTCCTCAGGGAGGAGGGGACCATCATGCTTATCATAGACTGGAAAACAAAGAAGTCTGTTTAACATGGCTGCAGAAAGAGAAGATAAATAAATTCTGTACTTAAGTGGTTTTAAAGCCAGCTTACTATCAACATTTCTGGTTCGGTTCTCAAATTCATCTTGAAGTTTAGATATTAGGAGGCGTCTGAATGTCTAAGAAAAGAGAAGAAAGAAAACAATTAAGCTAATCAGTGCAACTACACATACTAGCAAAATTTATCATTCCAGATTGAGAGATGCACTCACTGTGCTTTGCTTCTGTCCTGGATGACTCTCTGCTGATGGGCCATCAAAGTTGGGTGCATCTTCTGCCAGTCGCAGACATAGTTGAGCATACAGTGAGCTATACTTGGGCTCTTCAAGGGCTTTGTCTACGATCTAAATAAACTTAGAGTAAGGCAGCATGTAGCAGGATGCACTCATTATTAGGAGAGTGAGTTGCAAGACACACAATGAAATACTACCATTCTATGTGGTCTAGAAACATCCAAGTCTTTCTTACTATTTTATCAAACATACAGAAATAATGGATTTTGTTTTAACACTGTCGTAAGTCTGAAGGACAAAAGCTACTCTGTAGAACCACAGAATTACCTAGGTTGGAAAGGACTTTTAATTAAGATTGAGTCCAACCATCAACCTAACACTGCCAAAACCACCACTAAACCATGTCCCTCAGCACCAGAAAGACAGTCTACCTGTCTTCGAACTACCTCCAGGGATGGTGATACAATCACTTCCCTGGGCAGCCTGTTCCAATGCTTGATAACTCTTTTAGAGAAGAAGTTTTTCCCCAATACCCATCTTAAACCTCCCCTAGTGCAACCTGAGGCAGTTTCCGTATGTCCTATTGCTTGTTACTTGGGAAGAAGAGACTGACCCCCACCTCACTACAACCTCCTTTCAGGCAGTTGTAGAGAGTGGTAAGGTCTCCCCTCAGCTCGCTTTTCTCCAGGCTGGACAGCCCCACTTCCCTCAGCGGCTCCTCCCAAGACGTGCGCTCTAGACCTCTTACCAGCTTCACTGCCCTTCTCTGGAGATGCTCCAGAATCTCAGGGTCTTTCTTGTAGTGAGGGGCCCAAAACTGAAGACAATTTTTAAGCGTGGCCTCACCAGTGCCAAATACAGGGGCCCATTACTTCCCTAGTCTTGCTGGCCACGCTGTTTCTGATACAGGCCAGGATGCTGTTGGCCTACCTGGGCACAGTGCTGGCTCATACTCAGCTGGCTGTGACCAACACCCTCAGGCCCTTTTCCATGGGGCAGCTTTCCAGCCACTCTATTTTACCAAAGAGCTTCTGTAATTCTTAGCCAACAAAGGGGACAATTTTCAAGTTTATTATCAGAATAACAAAGTTGTTACCACCAATCAGATCTCAGATTAAAAAAAGTGACATACTAAAATCACTGTACCAAGATGTCACCCACGGTACATTTTCCAAGACCATTAGGCTTGTTCATTAGGAAAACAGGAAGAGAGGGGTCAGGAAAGTAAGACTGCTAATTAGCATTTTTGATTATAAAACAATCCCTCATCATCTCCTGTAATTCCCGAGACTTCTGAGTTAGAGCACTAAGTCTACTTCCTCCCCAGTATGCCCTTTTTACAGGAAAAAAAAGCAGGAGTGTTAGTTCTGTATGTCTGGATGATCAAACACTACATTAGCCACGTTACTTCTGTATCCCATCAAAACCAGCCACCCTCTTTATTTCTAACATTCAAGAAAACTGTAGTTAAGAGGAATGCAGCCAGCTTACCAGCAGTATGACCCCTTTTAGGATGAGCTTAGATTCTACACCCACATTGAGGAGCTCAAGGCATAGCTTGTCAAACTTTTCAGGAGTAAGCTTATTTAGTATGCTAAAGAGAAACAAACAATAAACATCCAGATTACAAATTGTTGTAAGCGTGCTACAAGTAATTTCAGACCAAGTTTACCTTTACTTGTTACATCTATTAAACAAAAATTGAAAAATGCAGTTTTCCATCCAACTATTTTTTTGGGGAGGTCTTTAAAGTATTACTGGAAAGACTAATGCTGTCACAAGAATTACTTTAAGTGTTTGCTGCTGCCAGCATATCAGTTTCTGCCTCCTTCCCTGCAAAGGAAGGGACACCCACCCCACCCCTGAATTCAAGATTCACATGTTTTCCTTTCCTCCAGCCCATTTATTAGACATATATATTGCTGAAGGAAACAGTAAGGAAAGGAAGAAAAGTAATCTTAAGAAGAACTTACCCTCTTACTTTCCTGAAGATTGCATCATGTCGTTCTTTGTCGTTTGCGGAGTCGTCATCTCGTCTAGTGCTTCGTGAAGGAATCCATTTCTGAGCGTTTTGCCCTGGGGTTTTCCCCAGGAACTCGCTGTAAAATTTTTAAGAATATGATTGTTAAACAAAGAATTTCAAGACACGGCCTTTTAACCTTTCAGTATTGCCTTACTTAGGCCAATTCTGTTACTAGTCTGTGCACATCACTCATGACACCCTTTTAACTTATATGCTATCCTGCCAGACTAAAGGACATGAACACGTCATGAACGCAGTAAGTATTCCCTGTACAACTTTAAAGATACTCTATTTTCAACTCAGTATTCATAATCAAGCATTCTCTGCCTTTAAAATCATGCCAAATCAAAAAACAAGATGACATACCTGTTGCTGGCAGTCTTGGGATAGTGCTGAGGTGCACCCCTACCACCTCCTCCGCCTGAAGAAGCACTGTTAAAAACAAACATGGAATCTTATGTGAGTTCAAGATCCCAAATGCTTTCAATTACACATCAGCTTTGCCACAAACATAATACAAATTTATATTCTCCTCAAAGGACAGTTTTCACTGCCAACTGTTCATCAAACAAACAAAAAGCACTAGTACCTGAAACGAGAAGCACCCCCTTCTGCAATCGCACTCTCCACTTTGGCGGCTTGACAACGAAGAATCTTCAAAAGAATAAAATTAAATTGACGGGGTGGGGAAAAACAAAACCTAGAAAGACAAACCAAGCATTCATATTATAGTTGTTTTACTAGCAGCCGTAGTACCTAACTCGCAATAAAAGTACAAATGTTTGTTAGCAGAGGGAAACCCTCAAACACTAAGCATCATGCAAGTTAAGAAAACGTATTCATGCAATACTCGGGAAACTCACAGAAAAGCCGTTTCATCATTACAGCCGTGTTTTCCAACACGGGTGAGAGAGGACAGCTAAGGGAATCACAGACTGAGAAAGTAAGAGCCTCAATTTACCCTGTTAATCCCCCAAAAGCACTTCCAGGAAAACAGTGGGGTTTTTTGGTTTGTCTGGGGTTTTTTTGTTGTGGGTTCTTGGTTGTTTTTTGTTTTTGGTTTGTTGTTTTTAACAGCTAGTACAGCATAATAAAATCACTCCTTTACTGATATGCTTTACAAACTATGATTAATTATGGCAACACAAACTGGTCAAGTTTCAGAGTGAGAAGTACCGAATCACAAAATACACACCTAACATAGTGAAAAGGACTGACTCTACATGCGAGTTTAAACGGCCAATTAAGCGATTTAATAACGAAAAAAAAAAATTACCCCTCCACAACTTAAATTTTAGTTTGCAAGGCAGCAACAGGAAGAAAAAATTTCACTGCACTGCTCACGTAGCAGAAGGCTAATCACGGGGACAGAAGCGCCCGGGGAACACGGAAAAGAAAAACCACACGGACGTTTTGAGACTCCATCACAGATGTGCTCCGAGACATGGCACGAAGCACACAGTCACCTCCTCGGAAAGCCAGCCTGAGAAAGCCCAGCCGAACGCGCCCCTCCCCGTGAAGGCGGCCGCCATCACCGCCGCGCCCCGGCAGCCCCCCGCCACCGGCGGCGCGGCCACGAGGAAGGGCTCCCAACATGGCCGCCGCCGAACAAAAGGGCTGCGGGAGCGGGAGGGGCGCCCCCCGCAGGAGGCAGGCGCTACCCTGCCGCATGGAGCTGGCGGCTCCGGGCGCANGCATCAGCACCCCCCCTCCAGCGGCGCCTCTCGCCACCCAAGCCCGAATAGGAGTCACGGGCCAGGCGAGGCTGCCGCCGACAATCAGGGCTTCTCCGTACTCCTCTTATTTTCCACGAAGAACAGAGACAGGAGTAAATAAACGTTTGTTTTTGGTTTGTTGTTTTTAACAGCTAGTACAGCATAATAAAATCACTCCTTTACTGATATGCTTTACAAACTATGATTAATTATGGCAACACAAACTGGTCAAGTTTCAGAGTGAGAAGTACCGAATCACAAAATACACACCTAACATAGTGAAAAGGACTGACTCTACATGCGAGTTTAAACGGCCAATTAAGCGATTTAATAACGAAAAAAAAAAATTACCCCTCCACAACTTAAATTTTAGTTTGCAAGGCAGCAACAGGAAGAAAAAATTTCACTGCACTGCTCACGTAGCAGAAGGCTAATCACGGGGACAGAAGCGCCCGGGGAACACGGAAAAGAAAAACCACACGGACGTTTTGAGACTCCATCACAGATGTGCTCCGAGACATGGCACGAAGCACACAGTCACCTCCTCGGAAAGCCAGCCTGAGAAAGCCCAGCCGAACGCGCCCCTCCCCGTGAAGGCGGCCGCCATCACCGCCGCGCCCCGGCAGCCCCCCGCCACCGGCGGCGCGGCCACGAGGAAGGGCTCCCAACATGGCCGCCGCCGAACAAAAGGGCTGCGGGAGCGGGAGGGGCGCCCCCCGCAGGAGGCAGGCGCTACCCTGCCGCATGGAGCTGGCGGCTCCGGGCGCACCGAGCCGCCTCCCCTTCCCCCACCGGGCGCCGCCCGTTTCCAGGCTCAGGCGCCGCCAGGAGCCCGGCCGGCTCTTTGTTCTCCGCCAGGGAAGGGAGCGGGCTCCGCTCCTCCGCCGCCGGCGGAAAACGGCGCCCTCCGCTCGCGGCAGCCGCCCCGGCCCGCCCGGAGGTGGCGGGGGGAGGAAGCAGCCGGTTCCCCCCCACCCCTCGCCCCCGCATCAGCACCCCCCCTCCNCCTCCAGCGGCGCCTCTCGCCACCCAAGCCCGAATAGGAGTCACGGGCCAGGCGAGGGTGCCGCCGACAATCAGGGCTTCTCCGTACTCCTCTTATTTTCCACGAAGAACAGAGACAGGAGTAAATAAACGAAAAAAAAAAAATTTAAAAAAAATTCCTCTAGCCGCTGAATTTTGAGAACAAACAGCTTTCCCCGCACCGTTCCCCCAGCAGTGTGGATCCCAGAAGTCCCAAAACCGCAGCCTGCTACATGTACCGCGGCGGCTCCCCTCCAAGGGCAAACCTCCCGGGCAGCCGCCTCGTCCCAACGGTCGATTTTTTTTTTCCAAAATACATCTGCGGGAGTCCCCAGAGACCGCGGCTGGAAACGAGAATCCTGCAGCCGATCCGATCCCCCGAAAAGCAGAGCTACCAACCGGCACTACCCGACCCCCATCTTCCTCGCTGCACATGTGCGGTTCTAACCTTAAAGGTTTCTACTCAGCTTCTCTTCCCCACCTAAGGGGGGCTGCCGACTCCCTCTCCCCCTCCGCTTAGCATCCGCGGCGATCCGAAAGCTGACAGGAGGAGCCGCCATCGACCCCAGCCGCCATTTTGTGCGGAAGAAAGCAAGAAGAAGCCGACGAGAAAATGGCGGCCGCTTCGGGCAGCCGCCATTTTAAGCGGCGGCTGCAGCATATTCCCGTCCCCTCCCGGCCCCAACACCACTCTCCCGCCGCTCCCGCATTTCTCACCTTCCCTAAGGCCTTGTCAGCTTCCCCGGGTCCCGGCGGCTACTGAGGGCAGGGGAAAAGGCAAGAGAAGGGGGGGGGGGGGAAGGGAGCCGGGGGCC
>VZSF01007823.1:101076-118285 GCA_013398295.1 Chionis minor | reverse complement strand
AAAAAAAAAAAAAAAAAAAAGCTAGATCTGATTCTCAAGCTAAGTTTTATTACCCAGTAGATATTTCTGGCTTCATATAGCATGATTTTATGACATACAATAGAACTTAAGCAGGCCCAGTGGGGGGCTGCAAAAATGATCAGAGCACTGGAGCACCTCCCCGGTGCGGATGGGCTGAAAGAGTTGGGGTGGTTCAGCCTGGGGAAGAGAAGGGTCCGGGGAGACCTTGTTGCCACTTTTCAGTGCTTAAAGGCTGTTTATGAGAAGAATGGGGACAAACTTTTTAGTAGGGTGTGTTCCGATTGGGCGAGGGCTAGTGGTTTTAAATTAAAAGAGGATGGTTTCAGACTAGATAGAAGGAAGAAATGGTTTACTGTGAGGGTGGTCAAAGCTGGAACAGACTGCCCAGAGAGATGGTAGATGCTCCATCCCTGGTAGCAGTCAAGATCAGGTTGGATGGCGCTCTAAGCAACCTGGTCTAGTTGTAGACGTCCCTGTGTATTGCAGGGGGTTTGGACTAGCTGCCTTTTGAAGGTCCCTTCCAACCCAGACTATTCAATGAAAATGTTAAATGTGTTCTGTGGATCAAAAATATTTAATTCTCTGGGGCAATACAAGCACCATAGAATTGTTCCCCATTAGCCAGCTTCACAAATTTAGTGTATTTAGGAAATGAATGATCATTAACAAAAGGTAAAAAGGACTTCAGAGTCGTATTTGAATAACACGATCCCATTTCTCTGTATTCTGTCTCGTGCAATTTTCAGTAAAAATAGAAGATCTGAAAAGAAAAGATTATGAAAACTTTGTTCTTTTGCAAGTCCTGAACTAGTGTGGCCTTGCCACATGGCAACAGTCTCACATGCAGCTGTGGGAATACCAGGAATTGCTGTATTATGCTCGGTGAGCAATGTCATGAAGAGTTGCAAGGTGAAGAGGGGGGAAGGGTAAAAGATGTATGTATGCTTATTCTAAAATACTTGTATTGAGAAGAATCTCCAACTGGGACATTTTTTCCTGGATTTTCTTGGTAAAAAGGCAATGGTTTTGTTCCATTGTTGTTGTTGGTTGGTTGTGGGCTTTTTTGGTTTTTTTTTGATGTTTTTTAAGTGAAAAAAATGTAATTTCATACTAGGTAGTTATTCTGGTTGATATAAATGGTTTACTGAAATTATTTTAATGTTGCAAGGCTTTCAGGCTTAGCATTTACATGCTGTGTATCCGAAATTGAAGTCCCACATCCAATGAATCCAAGTTAACACATCTGCCCACAAACACATTTGTTTCAGGTGTAAAAAGCTGGATCCCTAGATTGAGATTATATTGGGTCGAATTACAAAATTTTCTAGAGATTACGTTCCTAGGTAATTTCTGGTTTCAGCATTGTTTCAGCTACTGTGAGAGCTGAGCCTGCTGGGATTGAAGTATTTAAAACAGTGACATAAAACCCACTCTTGAGCTAATCAAAAGTTCTTATTCCTTCTGTAGACTCATAGTACTGTATTTTTAGCAAGTGGAACTCTGTTTAGGCCCTAAACAAACACAAAAGGACATAACCTTGTAACTACTGAGTTAATGTTAGTTTTATTAGGGATGAATTTGACTCAGTGTTTTATCCATATTGTATGCTTTATTGACTCATTTATTGAATGCAGCAGCTCTCAGAGAATTAGCTGAAAGCAGAGCTATAGGGTGCCTGCTTCAAATATACTAACTCTAATTTTTATCCAGCTCCATTATAAAATAACAGGTTTATTACTGTTGTTTCCTAAATAACACTGGTGGAAAAGCTTAAGAAAAATAGGAGTCAGTAATTTAAGTTTAAAGCATGTTCCGATTAAAGGAGACAGTTTGGTTTGTTCACCTTTGCAGATTAGAAGCTACAGTAGAAAACTTTAGTAAGAGCTCAGCTTCTTACTCCTCTAAGGGGCTAAAGTACCTAGAGAAGCCAAAACATACACCAATTATGTCAAAACTATTCCTGCCAATGGGTATTTCCGTCCCCAGTTAGCTTGGTAAAAGCTTTCTGGTGTTCCTTACACTTGTCCTTCTCTTCCTCGGTCCTGATTTTCTTAAGTAATAAATACATTTTTAGCCAGCTGCCCATTGATCTTGCTTCCAGCAACCACACTGTAAATACACTTACATTATGTCTTTTAGCCAAACAGATATAGAATCATAATAGCACTGTGACAAATATAAAAAGTACAAGGCTGAGGATGTGTCAGCAGGAGAACACTCTGGAAGATGTTTATGGATTAATTGAAATTAGAACTTGGATACTTTCAGCCAGGCATCTTAAATTAAATTATTAAAGAATTTTATAAGTAAATTGAAAAACTGAAACATTTGAACCAAATTAATTCTGATCAATAAGAGCATCTGATTAGAAATATAGCACAGTTTAACTAGTAATTTAAAGAGATAACTAAGATTACTGTTCCTGTGTATACCTATATAGAAAAGTCCAAGCAAGGCAGTTCACCTCATACAGGAGAATAAGGACTAAAGCTTCTGCCTCTAAAGTGAAGTGAAACAATAGCTATATTCTGTTAGTATTTATAAAACTCTTTTCCTTTTTCAGTACTGTAAGCTAAGTTTCCCAGTTTCACTTTTCATGGCAATCAGAACCCCTAAGGAATTGATTTCAAGCAGAATATGTACAGACAAAAAGTGTGCTTATTTTGGTAACACTAACATTTGCAAATGGGAAAACAAATGGTACATTGCTCCTGCGCAAATATTAGTGATATAGGCTACAATGTTTGGGTGTACTGAGAACGGAAAAAAAAGATAATTTGTGCTTTATTTAGCACAGACTTCATTTTTGTTCTGTCTTTTTTGTCTTTACCTGACTTTTCCTCATAAGCAAAAGGTGCAACTTCCTTATTTTCATATCTGTGCCCTCCAATTAATAGGAAAAGTATAATGCACATTTGTTTCTTTAACAACAGATTTGGGTGGAATCCTTAACCTCTGTATTTTCCTAGCAAAGACCATGGATACCATTAATTTCTTCAATGTAAGCAGTGTTTTCCAGGAAACAGATAATGAAGTTTAGCAGGTGACAGGTGTAGTCACGTTAGTTGACTAAGATGAGGAAGAACTAGTACAAAGCTAGATTATATTATGGATAGGAGATTATCTGTCTTCCTACCTGTAATCAACCAACATTATACTGTTCCTGTTTAACACAGAACTGTATCTACAGATAATGCATTGCCAAGAGTGTCACTCGCAGAAGTTACTTTAAGAAGACTACGCTTACGGGGACTGACAATTGCTTTGCACCCCATGAACTGTTAGCAGCAGTACAGCGTGAAGAGACAAGGCAAAGAAGGATGCCAGGAACACTTATGTTCCATTGGAATTGACTGGAGGTGAACTTTGGGTGCAGAGTGCTCCTAACTGTTTTTTCTTTATTGTGTTAGCAAAACTTGCAGAACAGTAGAAGCCAAGTTACAGAAGACAGATTTTAGCGGTAACAACCTTCATCCTGCCCAAATTGTACCCTAACTGCTACAGAAACATCAGATAGAATACAGACAAAAAACCTCAACCCACCTGGGCATGTGCTCTACCTTTTAGCAGCTATGCTTTGGATACTTCTTGTGAAGTCCTTTCTCTCCTCTTATAAAAGTTGCATAGACCCTCTAAACGTTTGAGTGTAATCTTGCCTAGTTCAGGGCTGACTCTTTACCCTACCTTCAGCACCTGTGTGAAAGCGGAACAGGAAATATAACTCTATATTTGCTGGAGATTGTTGACACTTCTCAATGGAAATAAGAACAATGGAAATAAGTCTTTTAAAAGAAATTGTAATTCATGTTGAGGTCCAGTGACTGCCCAAATCTGCAGAAGTTCTGAGTAAGATACGGCATTTGAAGATCTGATACTTGTGTCGCTGATACATTAAATTCATTAGTGACTTCCTCCTCTTTCCACAAATCTTTGCAGGACAGATGGGTTCCCCAAATTACATGTCTTTATCAATATCAAGGATATTTCAACAGAAAACACATCCTAGTTAGTATGGCAAATTTTGATCTGTCACTTATTGCTGCTCTATCCAGTCAGTTATTGCGCCTTTATTCAGACTGCTGTTTCATTGATTTACATGTTTTAGGCAGAAAGAATGTAGAAGAAGACTTCAGGCTGCTTTAAAAAAATTCAGAACATTACCATGGTATTTATGTTTTCAAATGTAAATTCATATCAAGAATATTAGCTATTTATTATATTACTAAGAAGCGTTCATTTCTTTGGGGTTTAGCCAGCTATCTATAAAAAGAGGGAAAAAAAAGAAATGTTTCAGTATTTATACCTAGGTCAGCAAGGTCTCAGAATTAGTGAACCTCAGGATTTAAAAGAAGCTTTTGCAGCTAGAAACTTTACTGGAAAATAAACAAACAAAACTGATGTCAGAAATCCCACTCCAGTCTTGCTGATCTTGAAAGGGTTGACACTGATGTTTCAAACCATTTGTTCTTTTAGAAGATGCAGAGTTGTCACTTCTGTTGTCCCCTCTCAGAACTGCTGTCACTGAGCTCTTGAAGGGAAATCAGTACTAATGCAACTAGGGCTGCCTGGAAAAAGAAGAACTGAGAATACTGTTGGCCTCCTTTTGATGTCAATTGATGATCTAGTGTCATACGATGCCATCTCCTCTGTATGGTGTTATAACCCATTACAAGTAAGAACTGTAATTAACTGTAATCTAAAAAATTATGGTCAGACTAATATAATATGAATTCTTGCTTTCATGGACTGTTTTTTAAGAGAGAGAATTCAAAGATATTTGCTTGAAGCACAACTTCACAGGCAGGATATGCCTGAGGTGCACGTGGCTAAGAGAACAGCAAACATAGAAACCAGGATATTTCCTACTTACAGTGAGAAAGCACAACACTTGCTTTATCTCAGTTTTGAGTATGGTTACTTAGTCAGGGAGTGTAAATCTCCAAATCTGTACATAAAAGTGTACAAAATACGCATGCACCAAAATGTCTTTTTTGTTATTTAGGTTCAGAATTTATGCAGGCCTTATAATTACTAATTTTTGAAAGAAAACTTTAGAAACTTTAGAAATGAACAGTGAAAGCAAAGGAAGAGGATAAGACTATGTAAAGCAGTGTACCCCATACTGACATCTAATTGAAGAAAGAGTAGCATTACTACCTTGATTATGATACTGTGGGTAGAATTTATGGTGCATTTAGCTTGGTACCCTTTGCTATTAGGCCAGACTAAAAAATGTTTTGGGATACATGTATGTGTAACGTATGTTTTATTATCAAATGTAATTGCTAAGACACTTTCTTGTCTATTCACTGGTGTATAATTTAGATAAGAAGATAGAAAAGAGTAGTCCCACTTCCTATAGGGGGTGTATAAATACCCACCAGAGCATCTCCTTTTGACACTCTCCACATTGGAGTAACCATAAGTAACCAGGATTACTGTATCTTGGTTGGGAACATGAAGTATTTTTGTTTCTCGTGCAGTGTGAAATGTTGAAAAATGTCACATGCAGAATAACCTATTACTGTCACAATACACCAAGTAAGATGCATTGTCTTGTGCATTGGCAACATAGTTTTGTTTGCAAGTGGTGAGTATTTTAAGAAAATATGTTCATAAATACCAGTTCCTTTCAATTCATCTTACAAATCAGCCTTGATCTTTGCTATGCAATTGTCAGCAGATATTTGAATATTATTTAAGCTAATAGTGGCATGGAAATGTGAAAGTGGGGTAGACAGCGTACTATCACAATGAATTAAGAGTTCAAACTTCATATGTTACATTTCTTGTGACTTGTCAAAAGAGATCAAAATAAAAAACATGGAGTGAAGAGCAGAGCTCAAATTACAGGTGCATTTGACTGGAAATAATAGCTCAAGCTATTATTTCTTATGACATAGGAAAAAAGTAAAAGTTGGATTCTGTGCTTACGACATCAGAATAGATGCAAAGATTACTACATCATCCCAAATGAGGAAACTAATTACTTCCACCTTGGACATTTATATCCAATTTGTTCTTTTTCAGAAACTCCCTGAAATCCCTGTTTATAGCACACAATGTTTATGAAACTTGTGAGAATCACCAAGAGATCAGAGCCAACTCTGCGTCCCTACTCCCTCTACAGTTTTTTATTTACAATAAGATTATTATTTTTTGTGTTGACCGCATGGATTTTCTTAGTGCCAGATTGTTCTGGGGATCTGTAAGAGGGATGGGTGGAGAGGATTGATGGGATGTTTTTGTACAGTCTCAAAATTGCAGATGTGTGTAGAAAGACCTAGGAACAATGCTTTTCATCCCAGACCATCTATTCCTTATTGACAGATCTCTGTAAACAGCAAGTGTCTTCTAAGGGTTGTGTGCAAATAAGTACTATTGTCTCTCAGCTTTTTTTAGCATATAGGTGGTGGGAGCACAGGTGATTCAGTTATTAGAAATCCATAAATTACTGTTACACAGAAAGTACTGTAATGAAACAGCTGATGAATTTGCATCTCAGTAAATTAACAGTGGTTGAATTACTTACCATGATTCATACATCAAAATCTTCACTTGCCTGTCCTTCATTTTCATCTGCTTTTGCTTTTCTAGATATTTGTGTAGTTTCTATCCCTGTCGTGGCTGAACAACAGAGAAAAATCAGTAATGTAAATTCCTGTTTTATTAAGACCTTTCACGTAGTAAATATAATTTATGTCCCATTTAAGGGTGTTTCATACTGCTGTAACAAGGACAAAGAAGCCCCGGTACAAGACCAAATCAAGATGTAGTTAATTAGTCTGTGTAGCAGGCTCTGCAAGTGAGGAATGAAGATTAAGAAATAAAGGCATTGTCTTCATGGAAAAAATAGTGCTGTTTAAGTGTAAAGTTATGGGCTATTCTGTACAAATGTACATTATGGACAGTGAAAGGGTATTTAATGCCAAAATGCAAACCTGTGTATCTAAAACTACCCCTAAACTGAATTAGGGAACGTTCCAGAAGCAGGATATATATGACTAGATGGAAGACATGCTGCTTCTGGTACTACACTGAAACTTTATTTTTGTAAAGCACTACATTGTGAAATGTGATTACACCTTTCGATTTTACTAGGACTGTTTTTGTTCAAAGTAGTTTAATCCATACTCAGAGTGGGAAAAGCTGCCTTTGCTTTCTGTGTGGTAAGAATGTTTATACTGGGAGTTAGTTCAGAGTTGGTACCGTGCGCTGAACTGAGGCTAGTTCTCCTTTATGTTTACTTCCTTGTGTAGACAAACCCTGAGTAACTGCGTCACACAGGAAGTCTGTGGAATTACTCTAGATTTATGCTGGTGTAACAGGACACATGAGAGAAATTTTGTGACCGTTTCTGTCCCAAGCAGCCAGAATACTGTTAAGTGACAGTTTCAACAGGAGCAGATCTTGTGAAGTACTGTCTTAGAGGCTTTGTTAAAGAAGAAAGTTTTAAAGAAAGGTTGTAAACAGCAGAAAGGGGAGTCACATGTCTTCTGGCAAGTTTTAATAATGCATGAATAGGGCGTTACGAGTCCACAGTGCTTATAATGCTGAATATTATCCAGCGGCCTTTGTTTTCCCAGTTTTAGTGTAATCTATTTAAATTCAGATTGAAAGTGAAAAAGATCAATGTCAGTACTGCTCCAAGAAGTGAGTACTTCTAGTCTGTCCTGGGCTTGTCGTATGCTGCCTGTCCTTGGCTTGTGACCTTCCTGTTCTACCTCTGAAGTACTGAGAGAAACACATTTGTAATATTGAAAGAACTGAGACAAGAGACCTTTTAAGTGTGTTAAAAGGCATCAGTGCAATTTTAAAGCTCTTCATAACAAATAAAACACGGGTGTTGACTTTTGACTCTCCACCAGCGTAGTAAATGTCATCAAGCTTTCCATTATTATCATACTGTGTTTTCCAAGAAGAGAAATGTTCATCCAGTTCAATTTTTTAAAAGATATCTCTCTTTCTGTCTCCAGACACTATTGAGGGGGCTAGACAAAGTTAAACACAGCAATTCAAAAGCCAAATCCATTATCTAAGATGGAATTAGACTTTCTGCTAAAAGCATAAGAATGATGAAAAATATTCGCAGAGTGAAGACACTGAGGTTTTCTTTAATTCAGGTACTATAGTTTCTTCATATCACATATTTCCTGAGTAAATTTCACTGGATAGAATTGATTTTTTTCTGGCCTAGCATTTCCCTTTCTTCAATAGCCTTATGTTCCTTCTTGTATGGTACATTAGATACATTAAATAATTCTACTTCATAGTGTAATCAGTATTTGTTAGCTTACAGGAGGCAGATCTTATTGCTAGGCAACTAAACAAGCAATCTCCATCTTTGTATTAAGCAGTTTTCTGTATCCGTGCCTGACCCTATGCTTATCTATACATGCATCTGTAAAATTAACCTAAGTGCAGCTGTAAACGCCAAATGTAAACATGTGGCATATATTACACATATTGAATTTATCTTGAAACTGAGCTGTTAGTAGTTAAAGCAGCTTGGAAAAAGAGAGAGTTTTTCCCCTCCCCCTTTTCAGATATATTTCCCTCACATGCAACTAGCTTTAAGGGCAGCCTTGATGCTGAAAATTACTTTTGTCTCTTGGGATATTAAAAGAAGAGCTATTTATATATTAACCACCACAATCTATATCTTTTTACATCAGGATACCTCCATATTTTTACTAATGTCTCCGTAAGAGATTGATTACTGTAGTTCTTTGTTTGCAAGTTTTCCAAAGGAATTATGAGACAGATGAGTTAGTTTGAAAAACCAACAGCAGGGCTTCAGCAGATTGCAGAGACAGCAGTCTTTCTGCAGTTTTAACAAAGCTTATACATTTAATATTTTACTGAGTTCCTATCTGCCATCTTGGTACTTGATGACATTTCTAGTGCCATCCAGCTTATTTTGTTGATCTTCTAATAATAAGATGTCCTCAGTAACATCATAGCCTTATTGCTAAGGATTTATTCTTTTCTTCATTGTCATTTTTGTAGCTAGATTATCACTGTTCTGCCACAGAGAGAAAGGCTTCTGGTGTCATGCCACACACTGGCATGACCTCCTTTTTTTGAACTATTTTATATTGATTTTTAAGCAGCTCATGTCATGCTTTTCACATGTATATTCATATGTGTGATGCGTGAGTCTCAGTTTTAGAATCGTAGAGTTAAGGTCAGAAGGGAGGCGTGGAGGTCGTCTAGGTCACAGTCCTGTGCAAGGCATGGTTATTCTCAGAGGTTCAAGGCCTTGTCCTGTTTGGTTTTGAACATCTCCACAGATGGAGTCTGCGCAGCATCTCCAGGGCCTTGCTGCAGTCCTTAGCCACTCTCGTGGTGAAGATTTTTCTATGGTGCACAGTCAGAACTGCCTTTTGTTCTTCCTCTGTGCACCTTTGGAAAGAGTCTGCTTTTGTCTTCTCTGTAACTGCTCTCTAGGTGGTAGAAAACCACGCTTGGGTTCCTTGTAGCCTTTCCTTTTTTTACTTGCTAAATAAACACTCTTTTCTTAGTCTCAGCTCAGGTAACGTGCTGCAGTCCCCTAGCCACTGGGGGAGGCTGCCTCTGGACTCCTTCCAGTTTGTCTTTCTGTCTCCTATACTGAGTGCCAAAACTGGACACTATTCCAGTAAAGGGTATTGTGGATGTGGCCTCACAAGTGCTGAGCGAAGGAGAGTAATAGCTTCCTCCAGTGTGCTAGCTTTGCACGTGCCAATGCAGTCGGGTATGTCGTTTGCCTTCATCATTGCAGAAGTGCATTGCTGACTCATGGTCATCTTGCTGCCCAGGTGTTCAGAAGCTCCCATTTCTGTCAGGGCCTCGGTGTGCTTGGGTCTGCACAAAGACCATAATGAAACCAAGGTGACAGAGAGGTGAATCTTACAGGTATTGCTTAGGCATGTTACTGTCACCACTCCTGCCCTGGTTTGAGCGACACAGGACTAATTTATCTTCTAATGATTGGGAAAACTGCACTTTTAGAAGACTCTGGTGTCTGAATTTGTGAAAATACTTACTTTACAGCCAGCCATGGTGGGTGGGTTTCGACGTCTCAATGTTTTCGAGCTAGCTGGCTGCAGGGATGAGGAGGAGCGAGACCCAGGCACTTGACCCAAGCTGGCCAACAGGATTATTTCATACAATCAGCGTCACGTTCAATATAAACTAGAAAGTTTGCTGCAAAGTTCTCTCTCTCCCTTGATGGCTGCCATCCTGAGAACTTCTTGCCCCGGTGCTGGACTCCTGAAGCCATAGTGCTCACAGTGTCTGACATTTGCTGTCCATGCTGGGAGTGCACGGCTTCCTACTGATATAGTTGGCTGAGTGTAATCCGTGTATATTTTATATTGGTACCAGGATCAATATTGGTTCTTTAGTGTTATTAGTGTTAATTATCTAGTCTTATTCTATTAAATCTGTTTATATTTCAACCCCCAGGTTTCCTTGTTTTTTTCCCGATTCCCCTTCCCGGGTGGTGAGGGGTCATTGGGGGACAGAATAATTGTCTAAATGACAGTAAATTGTTGTGGGTTTCTCAAACCATACCAACACCTTAGATGAACTCTTAATTTATCTGGCTGAATTACTTAGCCAGTTTTCTAAGTAAAAGCTTTAGAGAGAACAGGCCACTTCCAAAACTCACTTCTGTGTTTTGAATTACACTTTAAACCAGCTTCTGATCCTCAGTATATACAGAAGGAGCTTATGGATACTCTTTTTTATTCTGATTGGCTCATACAGGTACACCTAAAGTTGGTTAGTATAAATAAAGGAACTGAACTGATCCATTTTCTGTTCTAATTTTGGTTCAGCTGTGATTAAAGTTGTTCCGCTGTCCTTCCTGTTCAGATCAGAAATAGATTGGTAACTGACTCATGTTAGAAAATATAGCATTTAAAAATAGAAATGATTGCGTGCTGTGGGCGATCCTATGGAATGGGGCTTCAGGTGGAGGTAAGGTTTAAACCCTTTTTTCTGCTTTGCTGTCGTAGCACTGCTATTATTTGCATTTCCCACACAGCACCACTGCTTTTCTCACCTCCTCAATCTCGCTCACTGTATTTAGAAACTGAGGCAATCTGGCAAGTACAGTTGATGAGAGGGAGAAAAGCTGTAGGACTGCACTATACTTAGTATTTTAGTGGTGCTGTCAGCTGTGCTAAGGATGGGGGAGACCGGAAGGGAGATGCTGAAGCCCTCTCAGTCTTGCCCTCCTGGAAGTATGCATAGGCTGAGGTCTGGAGACCTAGACCTCTAGACTGTGAGAGAGACATGGTTACTTCTCTTAGGTGGAGGGAAACACATGCTGATGGGGCCAAGTGGGCACTTCCCAGTGTACTGGTGATGGTGATAGCACGGTATTGCTCAGGCCAACCCACCTGACAATTTGTGGTCATGACACATCACTTGGCTGAGTGCACAAGGGCCACAGACTCTGTAGCAGAGGACACAGAACATATGGAAATGGAAAAAGTTTCTCCCTCCATTTCTGCCAAGTTAAAGTGAAGAGAGCAGTTCTAAAGAGGAAATAGTGCCTCACTCTTACATACCTATGCAGCAATTAGTCCCTCCTTGAGCTGCAAAAACAGATGACAAATAATGCTGGTTGTGGTGATGGCCATCTCTGATGTAAACCAAACTAACAACACAGGAATATTCCATATAAGCCCCCAAATAGCTTTCAGGTTAAAAAGAGGTTTGCATCCTCCCATTTGGAATCCACTAAGCTGTCCAATATCCACAAAATGATATTATTATATTTCATATGGTTTGTGAAGTTATAAATTTCAGTTTAAATCCCAAGTTGCTACATCTGAACAAGCTGTATCTACTATAAATACTATTCCTAATATAATATTACATTATACTTATACACTGGCTATTTTCTCTTACTGATTCTAGCCAGTCTTTTTTTCCTTGTAATATGAGATTTCTGTTGCAGAGTAGCTAATTCTAAGATGTTACAGATGAAAGCATGAAAACAATAAGTTACTAAATAATTACAAATAACACCTGAAATATTAATAATATTTTTATATTTTATGCTGTAAAAAATCCTGTATTTTTGGGGAGTTTAGCTTGATTTCACTAAAAACCCCTGTTGGTTTTGGTTTGTAATGGGACAAGTTTTTTAACCTACATCACCAAATCTCTAGATTCGGTGAAGATGTAAGTANTCTATTCTATTCTATTCTAAATTTAATTTTTATTTTGTTTGATGAAATAATTGGGATTATTTTCAAAAAACAGTCTTCAAATAGAGCTAGTTCATCCACCCTCGTCAGCCTTTCCACAATGGTGCTTTAAAAATAGCAGAACTCATCTCAATCATGAGTTCATATCCAGACTATGTAAGTGCATTTTATTAATCTATCAGATTTCTTAGTTCTCTCTCACTGATTTAGCCATGATTTCCAAACTTGCATCTTTTAACAGTGCTTCAATGGAGACATGAAGCTGTTTGCCACAAAACATTCTGAAAACAGTACATAGTTTTTTAAACTTCAGGTTAAATGTGTTGGAGTCACAGGATACGCACAATAGCAGATTCTAAACATGACAAAAAGAACTACGTAAACCAGACAGTGTATTCATCTTTGTACACACAGATAACATGCACATACATGTATGTAACATGCCAGGCTGTGATTGGTAGAAGTTGGAATTTCTATCTTGAACTTCCTGACATACATGAATCTAACTTGCATCCATTCCTCCTATGCAAAAAAAAATAAATAAAAAAAATAAATAAATACATACATATTTCAAATCATTCAATCAAAGGAAGTTTTATAAAGAGGAAAGCTGAGATGGAAGAATGAAATACATCCTGCCCTGCAGAATTTGGCTACAGCCTCCCCACTGCTCTGAACTAATATTGTCCGTGTCTGTGTTAGCAGATAGTGTTGTGCAGCACAGCCAGTCTGTCGTTGTTTCCGAAAGCCTGATGTCCACATTGTATGTGAGTGGGGGGAAAGGAGGGAATCAATCTGCTTTGAACTAGCTCCAGTTTGCTCCTGCAAACCAATAGTCTATGAATAGTTGGAGCACGTTAGGTGCTTTGTAGTGTAGATCTTTCAGCTTTGTTTCATTTGGGGGATATCTAGCTGTACTCTCTGATCTGTGCTGTGTGAAACGAAGTCAGGTAAGAGGGAACGAACAGGAGATTCCCTTCAGAAGCATATTCCTGATCTGAACTTAAAGACCTATTTAGATGCATCTGTTGATTGGATGGTTTGAAAAGCTAACATATTCAGCCAGGCTGTAGGAAATTAGTACCTTCTCCCCTTTGAAAATAAATTATCTCTGTTTTCACCGGTCCTTAAAAAAATAATGCCAGGATATATTCTCTGTGCTAGGATGAGAGGGAGGGAAACATGATAGAATATAAGGGTGTTCGCAGTGGAAGCTACTTGTTAGATTAATAACAAAGGACTAACCTGGTAAGTGATGACATTGTATATCAAAACTAAAATGGACGGTACACGGACAGAAATGAATTTCCTATATATGTGATTTTATTATTTGAAAGACTGCACTATTTACCTTTTTATAAAGCTACAACTAAGAGAACTTTCCCTGATTTCAGATTTATTCTCCATAATCTGAAAATGATAAATTTAAGACCTTGCGTGCAGTACACCACTAAATTCTGTAGCATTAGGTGCAGACGATACAGCGAGACTATTGCTATCTTTATTCTTCTGAGTTGTTACTGTAAGATACTACAGCAGTGAATACAGAGGAAATATGATAGTTCTGTAATAATGGTGGAACTGAAGAAGGTTATGTAATTCAAACACTGATGAAATTAGTAGAATTATGGATTTCTTGCCAAGGCTTGTCTTCTGAGACTGCGGTTGTTTACAGAAGCTCTAGCACAGAAGCCCATGAGGAAAGACGATAGGAGGAAGCTGATTCTGCAGTCTTATTCAGATGAAGCAGGACTTGCTCTGAGCAATGAATGCATTCATTTTCATGAGGTAGCCTAATAATTGAATACTAAAACATGATGGAATTGAACCCCGCATCTTAGCATTCAAACTCTGTTTAAGTAACCAAACACACATTCTTTATTGCACCTATGTTTGGTATGGTTCTCGATGGAAACTAGTAACATAGTATGTACCACATATAGGTAAAATCAAAAAAACAGAGGCCATTTCAATTTTTTGCACACTTTGCTAAAAATAGGTAATTGTTCAAGTGAGCAGAGGTAATGAGCCATATAGGAATTTGTTACCAAAGCTTTTACAAGCTTTAGCAAGGTAGCTGCAGCATTTTATGTAGCTTTAAACATGAGCATTAGTGGCTTTATGTAAAGGAAATCAATCGATAATTAAAAAATCCTCTTTTTAAAAATATGCATAAATGAGCATTCTTTAAACTGAAACTTTCTTTCCCCTTTTCTGAGCCACTATGTATTGGTGTTCCACATGTGGTACTTCCTTCAGCGCTACGTCAGCATGTCTGCTGGTCAGTGGGAGTTTTGCCAGAGTACAGTCTAAAGCAGGTTTTGGCAAACCATGATTATAGATTATGAAAGGCTGGCAGCAGAGCTGGCATGGGGTTAGGAGCCATAACATATTGAAGGAGTTAGCTAAAAGTTCTTCTTCAGAACTCAGCAGAAATTCTGGGGTTGGGAAGTCCCTTCATCACACTGCTGATTTTAGGATCATCTGGTGCACAGTGCTTCATTTGTTGGAGGGGGTTTTAAATTCTGCTAGGTGTCTGTCAGCATCCTCAGCCTCTTATTTGGGAAGGAAGAGCATAGTCTAGCACAACGCATTTGAAAAGTCTCTGACCCATGAGCATTTGAGCTTTGATATCTTACTGTGAATATCTACTTTTTAATCATATTTAGGGCCTAAGTAATTCTAACCATTGCTTGATTATTAAGTGCTATGTGGTCCCTCAGGGTTGTTTTTTGAAAAAAGGCTATGACACATGTAAGAATTAATTAATTCCCTGCAGGTCTCTGTATTCTTCTCAACTCCCAGTCTGATTTTCTGGATCTTTCTGCATGTTCATATGTATTCAGCAGCTAAGCAACTATGGTTTAAAAAAAAAAAAAGTCACTGTAAAATACCAAAATGGCATTTTCTTCCTCCAACCTTTCATAGGATAACTGCAACAGAGAGGGTCAGGAATTTTACTGCCAGCTAATTTGAGACCTAGGAGAACAAATAACTACACAATATTTTTTTCTTATGTAATCTGTTCATTATTATTGATTGAAATGACTTAAAAGCATGTTTCTTCTGAAGCCTTTTGAAACTGGTGGCTCTCAATACAGGTTTAAGGGTGAAACATCTATCATCAGCTGCACTGTAAAGATGGTGAATTAGTTCTGCTGAAGTATGTGCGACATCTGCAAGAGCTCCTCAGCGTGTCTGATGGTGAAATCAGAGGTTACTTAAAAATTTTGGATACAGAAGGAGGAGAAAAAGAACAATTTCTGTGCAATGTGACAGTTTATGAGCAATGATTAAGTGTAATCTGCAGGTTAAAAGCACCTTTTTTGAGAAAGCAGCAAAGAAGAAAGTAGAACATTATGTACTAAGGTCTGACCCCACAAATACTCACCTTTACAAAAATTATTCACTGAGCAGTCCTGTAGAACTCAGAGAGACTTTCCTGGGGAAAACAATATTTGTGCTTGAGTATAACTTCACTTGTTCCATAGGGTTGTGATCTGATTATTTAGTTCCATGAAACTTACTTAACTTCAAATACAATTGGAATATAATTCCAATATCATTCCAGTTGTAATTGGATAATTCCAAGTAACAGCAGAAATAATCAAAAAAGGTATATATATGTTAAGAAAAAGAAAACATATTAAGCCTGCAAAGTAAAGCATTTAAAAATATGAGATGCCTTAGAATTTAAATTATTTGGCTTGAATTGTTTGATGCGAAAAGTAGGCAATATCAATAATCGAGATCTAGGAAAAAAGATTTCAACCCCAAAGATTTCTGTTTATTGAAATTTGTGTCGGTGTAATTGAATAGACTCTCAGATACACTCTGGTGCATTCAGATATGTGTGATACAATATACTTAGTTGACGTGCAGATGTATATACTGCTCAAAAGCATATCAATGGTTATATCCTGGACAAGTCAAGTCTTAGGATTGATGTGACAGATTTATACAAGTAAAGGCATAGTAAAGTTGTTGCAAACCAGAACACATTTGCTAATTGTTCCACTGTGTGTGTTTGGACAAGTTAAAAAACACTTTTGGAAGTAATTACTAATTTGGGGGGAGGTGTCTAAGACAAATGTCATTGGAGTTTTCAAAGTACTGAACAGTCAAGATCACTCAAAGTAAAGGATTTTGAGTATTTAAGGAAATTGACTTGATATTTTTGGAAATCAAGTTTTTCGTATGAGTCTAGTTCGCTTTAAAATCCTAATTTCACTCACCTCTGATTTTTTTTGCCCCAACCTTAACAGAATGACCATAGCCTATAGTCTCAATCTCTGATTATTGGGTTGGGTTTTTTTTCCCTCAGTAGTAAAAGACAACATATTTTATGCAGGTTTTTTTTCGTTTTTTTTCTTCAAGGTGGTATTTGATATCTTGTCAAGTTCAAGGTCCTGCAAAAGAGTGGAAGTTATCATACCAAAAATTACAGAAATAATTGATCTCCAAGTGCATGGTCATGTTTATGAAGTCTTGAGAAGACCATATTCATTAATTTCTGTTCCAGAAAGCAGCTGCACATATTAAGACCTGCGTGGATGAATAAGGAAGTGTTAGATAAGCTCAGAATCAAAAAGGAGGCCTATAGAGGGTGGAAGCAAGGACAGGTGGACTGGGTGGAATATAGAGAAACTGTCCGAGTGGCCAGGAACCATATCAGGCAGGCGAAAGCCCTAAGAGAACTGAATCTGGCCAAGGACATCAAAGACAATAAGAAAAAATTCTATAGCTATGTCAGGGAAAAAGGTAGGACTTGGGGGGCTGTGGGCCCTCTCCGGAAGGAAACGGGAGACCTGGCCACCCAGGATATGGATAAGGCTGAGGTACTGAATGACTTTTTTGCCTCAGTCTTCACTGGCAAGGGCTCTAACTCCACTGTCCAAGTCACAGTAGGTAAAACCAGGGGCTCTGAGAATGGAGAACTGCCCACAGTAGGAGAAGATCAGGTTCGAGACCACCTGAACAAC
>VZSF01007823.1:32884-100131 GCA_013398295.1 Chionis minor | reverse complement strand
AAGAAGTTCTTTACTGTGAGGGTGGTGAGGCACTGGAACAGGTTGCCCAGGGAAGTTGTGGAGGCCCCATCCCTGGAAGTGTTTAAGGCCAGGCTGGATGGGGCTTTGAGCAACCTGCTCTAGTGAGAGGTGTCCCTGCCCATGGCAGGGGGGTTGGAACTTGATGATCTTTAAGGTCCCTTCCAACTCTAACCATTCTATGATTCTATGATTCTATGAGTTAAATTTAAAAAAAAGTGTAAAGAATAGACAGGTATGTTCTGGTAGTATATACAAATTATAATTACTGATTTGGTTAATATATTATGTACAAATAAACTGTAAACTGCCTTGGAATAGAATGAATTCTTTAAAGATACTCTTACTGTCTAATTTATGATATTCATAAATGTTATCACTGAGGAAGTAGAAAGCAATTTCTCCTGAACTTTACCTCCGTGAATAATTGTTGACAAAAGGCTCTTCAGGATGAAATGTCACATCTTTTTTTTCCTGGGGCTTGTGATAAGTTGTACAATCAAAATGTTAGGGTGACCAATTTTTTGTTAGGAAAGAGTTTACTATGTCTACGTACCCAGAAGGTTTTTCAGTTCTTTAACTCTGAGGCCACAGTATGTGATGGAAGTAAAGGAAATCGAGGTAATATTTGCACCTGCTAATACACACACAGCTGTACTACCTTTTTCTAGTTAGATAAAAATTCTATCTGTGAAGTTCAGATCTAGAACTAAATATCAAAGATGACTGATGGCAAATTTGTTGTTTAGTTTAGGTCCAGTGTTTAGTTTGCTATCTACCATAGTTTTCTGTGCTTACATTGGCAATCCCCACTTGCATAAAACCAACTTAAACAGGTAATTCTTTTGCCTCTACAGCTTAATAAAATAAACTCAAAAGCAATTTTATTTTCTCAAATACAGTTATGTCTTTATGGAGCATATTGATGCATAAAAGCACTGAGTAGGGTTGTGATTTTTTTTGTCGTCATTTTAGCTGACCTGGCTACGAAGGCAAATGTTTAAATTGTGTATCAGGCCTTATTGAGGATTTTTGCAAAGATTGGATTCATTTATTACAGTATGTAAAGCAAATGTAATTTTGACTCATCCTGTATATAAATAGCTCCTCTAATGTATTACATTTTTCTCAATTACTCAAATTACCCATATGTTTCTTAAGTTATAAACACATTTTTTTAATATAAAGAAGAAGGAGGATTGTTTCTGACATTTTTCAGTTGTGTGCAATGACACTTTTGAAATCATAACAGTCTACTGCCAACTATGGATGTTGACTCAAGCATGATATTTTCAAAAGGCATGCTTACTTTAGAGACTAGTTTATCATGTTTCCATCTGTTGGATAAATATTTTTTTGACTAAGTGTAAAACCCCAAATACATGTCATCCCAGATGCTCAAGAAATTTTTCATCTGACTGCTGAAAGGCAACAAGATGAGATAGAAAATTCTTTCAAAACGTTTGCCAAGCAAGACTGTTCAATCCTGTCTCGGGCAACTAGAAACTCCTTCAGACTACATTTAGAACTGTGTTGGATGGTAGTCACCTGAGATTTTGGACTTCAACACCCAGAGATTAAAAACAGTAATCCGTGTGACGGTGCGAACAAATCTTACTGATATAGCGTATGATTACCTAGCAGGTGGGAGATGTAAATCAGTAGCCTGGAGAGAATCAGGAGATACGAGAATGGCAGAGGGCTGTATGCTCAAGTGCATGCCCTCTGCAGCTGAATTCCAGGAAATCTGACCTTGGGTTATTTTGGATGCTGGCTGATAGTAGCCTTTTCCTTGCTGTCTGAGCACTGTGGCTGAAGAAATTTGCATTCCTACTTTTTGCATTTTATCCTACTGGCATTACCAGACAGGATTGATGAGAACAGGTGAGACTGAACTCCCATTGTGTAAGCTCCCCTGCTGGCATGCAGAGATTTCTCTGTCCCTCACAGTGTGTATTTGGTAGATAGGCCTTGGGAAGTGTTCCTTCAGGGTTCGAAAAACAATATGTTCATTTGTAAATACAGTGCTTTTTCCCTTCCCTCATTCACTGAGATAAAATAACGGTCTGATGGTACATTCTCTGTAATCCTTCTGTGGCTCCACTTGAATAGATCTGGAGGGACCTATTGCTCAAAGAGAAGCCTCCTCTGCAACACCAATGCACTTTCATTGATACTGAATTTATTCTCTTTTTTTACATTGTGTCTGTTGATGTATTTGCCTAGGAAAAAGCAAAAGCAGATGAAGTAGAAGAGATTAATTGAGTATGACAGAAGAACCACTTTATACTGTTGACTACTCAACTGCAGATTTGGTGAGAGCAGGTAAAGACAATTTTTTTTTTTTAGTCAGTTATAAGTTTTACTTGATGTAGCCACTAGCAGATGTGGTGACCTTGTGACCCTTTTTATATGGTGTGATTTTAGCCATACAGTTTTCCTTTTTTCACTGTCAGGTTAACCTGAAAAGCAGGTGTCCTTTCATTGGTATGTAAGTTTGATTCTGACTAAGTGTTATGCTTTGAGAAACCCACAACAATTTATTGTCATTTAGACAATTATTCTGTCCCCCAATGACCCCTCACCACCCGGGAAGGGGAATCGGGAAAAAAACAAGGAAACCTGGGGGTTGAAATATAAACAGATTTAATAGAATAAGACTAGATAATTAACACTAATAACACTAAAGAACCAATATTGATCCTGGTACCAATATAAAATATACACGGATTACGCTCAGCCAACTATATCAGTAGGAAGCCGTGCACTCCCAGCATGGACAGCAAATGTCAGACACTGTGAGCACTATGGCTTTGGGAGGAAGGGAAGGGCTCAGGAGTCCAGCACCGGGGCAGGAAGTTCTCAGGATGGCAGCCATCAAGGGAGAGAGAGCTTTGCAGCAAGCTTTCTAGTTTATATTGAATGTGATGCTGATGGTATGAAATAATCCTGTTGGCCAGCTTGGGTCAAGTGCCTGGGTCTCGCTCCTCCTCATCCCTGCAGCCAGCTAGCTCGAAAACATTGAGACGTCGAAACCCACCCACCATGGCTGGCTGTAAAGTAAGTATTTTCACAAATTCAGACACCAGAGTCTTCTAAAAGTGCAGTTTTCCCAATCATTAGAAGATAAATTAGTCCTGTGTTGCTCAAACCAGGACACCAAGGCAGCGAACAAATATGATCTTGGTGTAAGTTGCTGCTGTTACTTTCCTAGTACTTTCGCCATCTCTGCCTGCAGAATAGAAATGTGAGACTGGAAGTGACTCTGAGTCATAGAATCTACCTCTCTGCTGCAGCAGGCATCACATCTCATAAATCCCATTAAAAACAACTAAACTCAGTCTTGAAACTACTTCTTCACCCGCCTCACCTATACTGATATATCCTATGTTGTTTTAAAAATGTTGTCCATGAACTTCAAAGGCCTCAGCTCTGCTCACTGCTAACACACAAGGCCTCCCTTCATAATAAATGTGCTCTCTGACAGCACTACTGCTAAGTAAGCTCTTTTTCAACTGATAAAATGCTGGATATAAACATGAAAATACTGTGTGTAGCTGTTTGTTTCTTCTTCAGTTACTCCTATGAGAATGCTGGTCTGGGACCCCTCCAATAAGAAACCTGATTTCTTTGTCCAGCCTTCATGGTTAGCCAGCCTGTGCTTGAAAGGGAGTTTCCCAGCTTGCAAACTTGATTGTGCAGTTTCTTGGGTTGTCAAAACTCTTCTGGGGAGGTTTGTTTAAAGTTTTGTTTAAGATATGTCTAAGATTGCTCACTGAGGTGAGTCCTGGGAATGCACAAATTAATATTCTATTGATATATATTCGTAAAGAATGTAGTAATAGAGTGGAAGATCCAGGTTGCTAAATGATACTAGAGTAGGGAAGAAATGCTTGGCTTTTCTTAGTATTACAGGCTGAGATGGATTACAAAAACCTAGTAAATAGAAATATGTCAGGACATCTCAATTGTGTGTTTAAAGTCAGCATTACAAAATTCTTATCATCCTTAGGGAGGATTTAATTTTAGAATGCATTGGAAAGTAGTGCTAATGTGTATATGATAGCTTTTCTAATTCAGTGAATAAAAGTACTTCAGGAATGATTCTATGACTTTGTGAAAGGAAATAGCATGAGCCGAGCCTATGTCTTTTGGCCAGAAACAGGAAACGGAAAAATCTCCTTAGTATTTCTGTTTTCCACCTATTATTTTTTTTTAATGATTCAGAACTTCCGTTGTCTTCAGTGATTATCTGGAATTAAATTCTAAACGTGTAGGTGTTTGTCCATCCCCATCCTTAGCCGTACTATTAAATTGTTCTCTGTTCTTCCAGTTCTATCTGATTTCCCAGACTGATACCAGAACAATCTGAATTGATTCCATAATTTATGACTAGTATTATAACTAAAGTGGATTGCTTTATTTTTACTTTTTAAAATTAAGATTTAAGTAGATTCCATCTTCATCTAATATTCTAAGGATTTATTAATGGCCTCTGACAAGGGAAATAATACGGAATTTTTAGAGAAATGCAATATAAACCATATAGTTCCAGAAATACATGTCTAGCACTGTATTTTTTCTATTTATGTGCTCGTAATCATCGAGTTGTTCAGGGGAGATTTGACTGATGGGTTAGGATGGGGCTCTTTCATATATTCCTTGGAGTTGCTTGTTGATGCATTCAGGTCACAGATGCACAAATTACAGCTATTGGTAGGGCTCTGGCAAAGACGGTTTGATCTAAGTGTGTAGAAGGGTGAAATTTAATCCTGTAAATGGGACTGTGTACTTCTAAAATTTTAAAATGGCTGCTTAGGGTTTTAGTAACTGAGAAACCTCCTCCGAGTCTAATTGTTCATTCACACATTTGTAACCAAATTGGAGAGCATCTTAATATTCCTCTCTTTTATCCTAATATCAAATATTGGACATTGCTTCTACGTTCACAGAGTCTGTCAACAGTATGAGTATTTTTGGCTGTAAGGGGTAGCGGCTGTAGGCAGTGGTTTTTTTGTGAGTGTAGGAAAGTTACAGGGTCTGTTCGTATGTTATTCTGCCACATGATGTCCTCCTAACCTAGGTTAGAACCACCGAACGCACACACTCCAATTTCAACTATAAAATTTCGTAACATTCAGACATGTATTTATATAAAAGGTACCAATCTTGTTACAGACTATTAATCTAATGAGAAGGATCGATGTAATTTTTTCAGTTGCTGTATGTGAACTATGAATGTTTCTTCTGAGTCTGAGCATTATATATACAGCCTTATAAATAAATACCTGCATTAAAATCTAAAGCTTAAGAAACTTAAGCATTTTCATTTTGTTCTGCTGTAATGAACATAGTCCAGTGTAGTGTTATTTAGTAGTTACTCTGTACTTTGTACAAATATTTTGTGCTAGTTGTGTATTTCTTTGCACCCAGGTAGGCTTTGAATGTTGCATACATTATGTGAGAGTTGTAACTAATTTTGTTATGAATAAATGACTCTGAACAAAATTTCTAGTACTTGTATTAGAGGTATGCAAAAATACAGGCTTTTAATTTAGATACAGCATACTATTTGTCCTTTAATTTGTGCCATGTTATTTCTTGCTTTAAGTAATTTTTTTGTCAAAAACCAAGTATACTTTATAATGCTAAAGTAGCATATTTTTGTGCACTTAGGACTTCATGGTTGCTAGTTGTCTACAAGTTCGTAAAAGCAGAGGGATAATCTCACATCATTCTATTGCAAATAAAGGAAAATATTTAAACTAAAGGACAATCTCAGCAGCCTTAAGAATTTCAGTGATAATGGTAAAAACCTGCATCCACTGGAGGTCAGTAATGTGCTTGATGCAGTGTGCCCTTCAGCATTGACTCCTCCCAGCTGTGTCACAGTGATTAAATTTAGTGCTTCAGTATATTAACCAAGAAAAGGATTTAAAAAAACCAACCACCTGCCTTGTTTGCAGCAAAGTCAACAAATCTGTTTTTTTCTCCATATTTTGCGTGTATATCTGTGTATATTAATATATGAGCATAGATATGTGTTTTTCACCATGTAGAAACCAAAAGAACAAGTAGAACTTCGCCTTTTCCTGTTCATCTGATCTTTTACTATGGTAGGGATTTGCATTGGGCATAAACTATTTATAAAAACACACAATTTACAAGGTGGCTGGATAGTAGCAAAAAGGAGAATTTTGCAATGCAGATATGTAAATTTTTGAAAGTTTACTTGCAAATGTGACTCTTAATGTGTCCACTAAATAAGACATTGAGATTTATGTCACACTGCAGGACTCTCTTCTGATTCGGAACTCAAGTTTGTCCTAAACTTCAGTTTAGGATTCTTAAATGAACCCATTCTTCACTTAAAAAAGGAGGAAAATGGTTACATAGAATATTATTAGGGAAATGAAAGGAACTGTTTTCCATGGAATACTCAGTAATTGGTCCATCCCTCTCCCCTAAATGCACACAGTACTATTTAAAGTAATTATACTAATCATCACAGTATTTAGGCACAGATTACATTCATGAAGAAAAATGAAAATACTGTTCTAGCATGTCAGTGAAATCTGCTTTGACAAGTTAATCCAGTATTTATTTAATTAAACAATGGTAATAAAATATTTAATTGCACTTTAAGATTTCTATTTCTGTCATCTAACCACGCAAAAAAATTCAGAACTCAAGGTATGTCAAGCAATGAAAATGCCTCAAGCACATCCAATAGCACCATGTTTTATACATTAATGAAAAATCTGAGCAGCAATGTGCACAGGTATAGACAGTTAATTATTTAATTCCTTTTCTGCTATTTGAGGCTGAAGCAAAAAGGAAATATCCTTCTCCTCCCCCAACCCAGTCCTGTTTGTTTCTGAGGAATGTTAATCAGCTTCGTAGTGCCAGCAGGCTACAATCACCAACTACTAATTAGTTTTGGATAATGATATTGGTAATGAGCCTCTAGTTCCTCAGAGGCAGTAGACTGAGCTTGACTCAGATTTTTTCAGTTATTTATCAAGAATGTTATTGTGACAAGCAACATGAACAGTTGGAGCATGTTTAATGCCAAATATTTTCCTTTAATTTAATAGTATTAACACACCATTTTCTTACAGATTTTCCTAAAATAACAGCTGGTTTTAAATTAACTTTCCATTAAACAATGCAGGTATTTGTCTCCTTGTTAGTCCAATTGTTTGATTACTCTCTTGGATATCTTTACTACTCAGGCAGTTATCTAATCAGCTGAAGGAAGAACACTTAATTGGGGAAGATTTTAAAATGAACTTTCTGGCGTATTGCCTCTCTAGGAGGTCTATGTCTGGTTTAATGTCAAACAATGATCTTACACTGCTATTTTTACAGAGTATAAAATTCCTTGGTTTAGAATTAGGTAGTTATTCCACAAGAGAGATTATAATGTATTGGAGCTGCTAACTGTGAAGCGTAGAGAGAGTAGTTCAGTCTCTGCTCCACGTAGAGCTGTTGCTAAAATTGTGAGATGTGGGCTTACTTTGTATGTTCCAGAAAGTTATCCTCAAAATACTTTTCATCATTATGTTAGAGAAAGAATACCATTATCCAGCAGATGATAACAAATATTGTGGAATGATCTCAAGTCTGGAGCTGCAGTAGGGAAGCAGAAATTAGGCATTTTAGCACTTGAAGATGTCAGTTTGGTGCCACCTTTCTCCCTGGTAAATGTACTTTGGAGGAGAATGATGTTTAATGGGTAGACATGTGGAAAAATGCCATGTCTGTTTCCTTGTGGCATTGCATGTTGAAAATGAGACTATAGAAGGCAGAAATGTAACTTACATGCTTCCTGACTGAGCTGTCTCTGCTCCTGCTGAACATTATAGGACTTTATTTGACCTTTAATCCCTTAAAACACTGAATCCCTGTCAGAAGATTAACAGCGGAAGACTGTAGCATATTGAAGCATTCTGGATTTTGCGTTCTTTTTGTCTTTCCATGGCAATTGTTTGTTTATACGTGTTCAGTGTCTTAGCATAAAAGCCTGACTCTTATTCCCGCTTCCAACGGGTTAGGCATTTAAAGGCATAATTTTTGTCAAATTCACATTTAAGTTGCAGTTCTGAAAATGTTTGCAAGTGCCTTCTGGTGGCATGTGGAGTCATTTTTTGCTTTGCTTTTGTAATTGAAAGTTTCCTATCGTGACTAAAACTTTCTCAATTTTGACCAGTTGAGCATTAGAAACTAATGGAATTGTTCTTTTTTGTAAGTACGTGGTGAGCAGGCTTCAAGGCATATGTAGTTCTATTTATGTCTTCAAGAAAATGTGTGATATTTTTGTATTCCACTCAACAGAGCATCTGTTGGAGAAGAGGAATATCTTGAGTTTTTGTTCTGGCTTCCAGTAAAGCTTCTATCACTAGTAACAAATTTAAGAATCATTAATGAGACAGAGTTGCACTTTCTCCTGTGATCCTTCTACCTGGCCCAAGACCTCTTGAATTATTTTCCTTACAGCAATGCAGCTTCAGCTGAGTGTCGTAGAATATTTTCCAGCTTGCTTGTTAATACGTTCTCTGGCAAAACAGATGATGTGCATTTAAGCTCCCTCATTCTGAGGAGAAAATCAAAGACAAACTTTTTATTTCATAGGTGACTGCTACGCTTCTCCATAAACAATAGAAACTTCTTTTCCTCAAGCTGTGTTTTACAAGACTAGAATAGGTACCACTCAGTTCTTCAAGGAATCTACCTTTCTTAGGGGAGGGAGATCTAGGCTATGGGTCTCTAGTGAATGCAAATGCTTTCCATCAAACCTGAAAAAGATATTTAGAAACATACTTTGTCTATAAAAAAAACGTTTTGTCTGTACTAACCTTTGGCAATGCTACCCTTTTCCTGTTGACTTAAATTTGTTCTATCCCTTCTTGAGGTCTGTGTAGGGTGTGTTGCAACTTCTCTTAAGGTCATGACTCTCTTAAGCTCAAGGACTCTGATCTGAGACTAAGCACCAAAATACACCTATTACAGCATCTGTATGTAAGCTTTTTTATTGTATTTATCACTTCATTCTACTTATGCTTTAATTATTCTTACTTAGGGTGGAATCTTCTGCAGCTGCCATTGAATTACTTTTATCTTTGCCATGTTGATTTTCAGATGCCCTTCCTCACAGACTGATCTGTTGAAATTGTGAGAAGATAGCAGTAAGTGTTTTAAAAAAAAAACCCAACAAAACAAACCAACCCCCCGCCAAGCACCATAGCTTAGATCAGAGGCCCCAAGCCCTCTGCTCCACTTACCAAAGATATGCTTAATTTAAATTGAAATAAAAAAAAACCCAGCACAGATTATCTTGAATTTCTAACCATCTGAAGACAAGGAGATTTAAATGAAGTTTTCATAAATTAAGCATGAAATTGGAAGCGGTATTAATAGCACTCTGTACTGCTATTTGCTGTATGTAAATTCTGTGGTAAGTAGCAGTGTTATAGCTCTGCAAGTGTTGGTATAGAAGAATTACAACTTCTTCTGAGTATATAAAGTATCCAGCTTTTTGATTTCAGGGTATACTATATCCTCGGTTTGTAAGAATTGCAAACAGAAAAAGCTTGGATTTTTTTTCCTGTCCCTTCACTGAACAGGAAACTAGAAGACCTAGTCAGCTATTTGTATTGTTATTAATATTATGACACCTACTACTGTACTGTCTGGCATGATGTTTATCTAAAGAACAGCTCTACTTTCAAATAAAAAATATATATTCTGAATGCTGCAGCCTCATACTCAGCCCTGCTGAAGACTAAGGATATCAGGATATACCAGTTCTAATGAAAATACAGGTTCTATGTAAGTGAGAACCTAGGTTCTCATAGGATTTAGGCTGGCTATGTCCTTCTCCTCTGCTCACCGGCCATACTTGACATGAAGTTTGTTTTAAAATATGCTTTCCTTGTATTAGGATTGTAGGAAGCAATTATTTTTTTTTTGTTAAATGTAACGGGGGACAAATGTGTTCAAAGGGGTTTATAAAATACTATCAAAATTGTCTATAGTAGGTAAAATGGTATTTCAGGGTAACCGTATTAGAGTATTGTAATTTCTGAGTGACTATGCTCAGCTGTGAGCTTTGACAATTAGGAAGAAATCTTGAATCAGGAGCAGGTTACTTCACATCTTTTTCTTTTGCATATTCTCAAAGCTTATTTATCAAACATGGGATACATTCCAGCTGCAAGATACTGGAATTTGACTAGCATGATCCCAAACATGGCCAATAATGTAACTTCTTCGTGCTTTAACTCCAGAATTTTATTTGTCCTATACAGTTAGCTTGTGATACTCAACTTACCATTAATTGAGCTATTTAAATACAGTAGTACTGATATGTAATGAAGGAAACTTAGCTCTATTTAGACTGCAGATGTCATAGTTTTGTTTTACGTCAAACAAACTGAAATTTATTCCATTTTCATCCAGGACAGAGATATCTTTTTGCAAAAATTCCATTTTGGAATTGTGTTATTAAATGCTTAGTAAGAGTTTACTGTATGACATAGGCAAATGATGTTTTTTAAGCATAAGAATCTTGATGTGTCACAATTTTTTTTTGCTTACACTTTAAGATTAAAGAGTTTCTATGGAAGTACCTGTGGCTTTCTGCTTTCCTATCACTAATTATTTTTTTGAGAGACTGTACTGTACCATACTATGTAGTTGATCATTTGGTGCATTTATACAGTTATTTAGAATAATAGTTCATAAAGTCAGTTTACTGGTAAAATCCTAAAACATCTGTTTTGTTGTTGTTTGTTGTACTGAGAAATTTAATTGCTGTATTTCCACCTTCTTTCTATAGCTTTCAATTTCTATGAGCATCTTTCAGGAGGAACTTTAAGCAGGGAATGGGAGTTTTCTTATTCTAAACTACAGTCAGGTGTGCTTCTTCCAAAAAAATACACATAGGAAGAGTCAAAGAATTTGAGGAAGAATCACCGAGTATCTCAAGTTGGAAGGGACCCATAAGGATTGTCCAGTACCCCTCACTGCTCCTTGGACTGCCTAAAATTGAATCACATGACTAAGAGCATTGCCCAGATGCTTTTTGGATTCTGACAGGCTGTGCTGTGACCACTTCCCTGGGGAGCCTGTTTCAGTGACTGAACACCCTCTCAGTGACGAACCTTTTCCTAACGTCCAATCTGAACTTCCCCTGACGCAGCTTCACTTAATTTCCTTGTGTGCTATCACTGGTCACCGGAGAGAGGAGATCAGCACCTCCCACTGCACTGCCCACCTTGAGGAAGTTGTAGGCTGTGATGAGGTCACACCTCAGCCTTCTTTTCTCCAGAGTGAACAAACCAAGTGACCTCAGCTGCTCTTGTCAGCTCAGACTTGCTCAGTAAGTCTTGCCTTCGAGACCTTTCACCATCTTGGTCACCCTCCTCTGGACGCACTCTAGTAGTTTGATGTCCTTGTATTGAGGTGCCCAAAACTGCACACGGTACTCGAGGTGGGGCTGCACCAGTGCAGTGTAGAGTGGGACAATCACATCCCTTGACCAGCTAGCTGTGCAGTGCTTGATGCACCCCAGGACACAGTTGGCCCTTTTGGCTGCCAGGGCACACTGTTGACTCATATTCAACTTGCCATCAACCCAAACCCCCAGGCCTCTTTCTGCAGGCCTCTTCTCCCCTAATTTGTATGTGTAACCAGGTTTACCACATCCCAGATGGAGAGTCTTGAATATGCTCTTGTTAAATTTCATACAGTTGCTGATTGCCCAGTTTTATAATCTATCCAGATCTCTCAGTAAGGCCTGTCTAACCCTGAGGGAGTCCACAGCTCTCCCTAGTTCAGTATCATCAGTGAACTTAATGTACATTCAATTCCTGCATCCAGATCATTTATAAAAACATTCAAGAGTGCTGCCCTAAAATTGAGACCTGGGGAACCCCATTGGTGACAAGTTAATGTAACCCCATTTACTATAACTCTTTGAGCTTGACATATCAGCCACTTTCTCAGCCAACGTGAGTGAACTTGTCTAGCTGTATGCTGGATGTTTTGTTCAGAAGGATACTCTGAGAGACAGTATCAAAAGCTTTGCTAAAATCCAAAAAACCCCACATCTGCTGGCTTCCCTTGGTTGACTGGATGGGTGACCTTGTCATAAAAGAAAATTAAGTTGGTCAAGTAGGACTTTCCCCTTGTGAACCTGTGCTGGCTATGACTAATGACTGCGTTGTCTCTCAAGTATTTTCACTAATTCCCAGAAAAAAACACCTCTGTAATTTTACCAGGCACTGAAGTGAGACTGACAGGCCTGTAATTACCAGGGTCTTCCTTCTTACCCTTCTTGAAAATTAAGACAACGTTTGCCAGCTTCCAGTCAACTCCGGGACCTCTCTGGACTCCCAAGACTGTTGAAAAATAACGGAGAGAGGTCCCTCAATAACATCAGCTACCTCTTTCAGTACCCTGGGATAAATCCCATTGGGCGCCACAGACTTACATGCATCCAGCTGGAGCAGTTAAGTCTCAAACAAGTTCATAATTGGCTGGGACTTTATCATTCCCCCTGTCATAGTCTTCCAGCACAAGGCTCTGGGGGTCCCAGGGCCCATCATTGGTGTTAAAGACAGAGGCAAAAAAATGCATGAAATGTCTGTGCTTTGTCTGCATCCCCATTTGTGAGGTGACTGACCTCATCAAGTAATGGACAATCTTATGTCTGATCCTCCTTTTGAGGAAAGAAGAGAAATGCATAATACTGAGAAATCCAAATATGGGTGTGAAATAAAGCAGTTTGGTTTTACTCCCAAGGGTCAGCTAACTTTCCCTTTTCTGCTTGTAGGCATGTAATGCATGTGGACTTTTTTTTCTATTTACGCCACACCAATTTTCTGCTTCCTTTTATCATAGAAATATGAAGTGATTACAGCTTACCAAGGTGACAATAAGTCTGTAGTTGTTCAGTGAAGAGATGGTGTTTTATCATTTAGGCATGCCATACTGTTTTGTGTCACACAACATCACCCACAAGAGGGTTATGATGGGCTTAAATGGAAAATACATCACTCTCTGCCAAACTCCTCATGACTTGAATTTCTGTATTTGTTTGGAAAAAACCCTTAATGATGGTGATTTATATTTCAAGTCTTCTGTCAGCTTCAGTTCTCTTCAGCCTGTCTGCTGTGTTAGAAATGTAGATCACGAACTTGTCAGTCAGGCAAAGCCAAGAATGTTTTACAGCCTTTTAATTATTTGAAAAGAAGAAAAAAATTTCTGTCCGCACATTTGTTCAGTGAACTTCTGAGGGTAAGGTTATCTTTGAATACTGAGGAGTATAACAGCAGTGTAGTAGCAAGTGCTGCTACTTGGAGGAATTTTGATATTTATTATAAAGAACCTATTTAAGTTGACTCTTAAACTTGCTTTGGTTTTTTGTTAGCTACCTAAAGATACAAGAAATTTCTTTTTTTAACCTTCTTATTCTAGAGAACTGTATGAACCAGATTTACAAAGCTTGCAAAAATTTGTCTTGAGTTCTTCTGTTATTTCAGTCAATGCAGGAATTTAAACAGAACTACTTAAACTGGAGCTCTGTTTATGACATTTGCATATGTTTCAGTGGGAAATCAATAAAAGTTAGTCTAGCCAGGAGCATATTTTATAACTATGAACAGACAAAGGGATGAATAGACCAGATCCTGCTGGTCACATGAACAAGCCATTCCATTTCTGTATCCAAGACACATTATGTAACTTACAGAAACGTAAGATTTCCATTAGAATATTTTCTAATGATAAGAAGTGCAACTGTTCATGGGATTTTGAAACTTCATATGCATATTGCAAAAAATCCCCAATTATCCAAAAAAATTGAAAGAATTTGAATTCATTCAACAAAAAGTTAGAGTAGTGCAGCAATGAGGTAAAAGCTTGTACTAATACTGAAATTGCCAAAATGTCTTTGGTCACTTCAGCAAGCCAAAATGGAACAATTCAGTTTCAGAAACTGAAGTTTTGGATTTTAATAACAATTTTCCTATAAGGATTTTCAATATAACTGTTGTTGGGATGTGCAGATCTTTGCTTTCCACTGAATTGAACTCTGAGTTCTGTTTGGAAAGTTTCTATGCAGAACCAGGTTTTGATACATAGAACAAGAAGAAAAGAATCTGATAGTGTCTGGGGAGTGGTATCTTATTTTTGTCATACATTACAGTATTTGAATTCTGCTGTTCCAGTGTACTAACTCATGAAAACTTCATTTCAGTGTCCTTGTTTTCCCACTGTGTCTTGAGGGCATAATTTTATTTTGTTTTTATGATTTTCTTCCATTGTGGCAAGAGGCTTTACAAGGAAGAAAAGACTATACCATGAAGGTTTTCATCTGATTGATCAGGGGACTTGGCTGATGGTTTTTGCAGCGTGTGACGTACCTGTTAGACATCATGATAGTATATCTGACTCAAGATAGCTTATTTTTATCTAAAAAGTAGTTAAATTCATTCCACCATTCCCCCTCAGACCCCGAGATATTTTTGTAAATAATTTCAACAAAATGCTTTGAAGAGGTAAGGGTATGAATGGCTGTGGCTGATAGTCATTTCTGGTTTCTTCATTGTTAGAAAATACACGGAACATGACATCTACCAGAAAGGCAAGGCAGAATGCTCTTTTAATTGAAGCAGCAGTCTGTTTTGCCAGAAGACATGGTGTTCAGCCCTAGATTCCCAAATTTGATATGTTTTCTGAAATCCTGTAAGATAACCCCCTTTTTTTAGTTTGTTGAGTCTACCTTCCTGATAAAGAAGTAACTTAGCTATTTACTAATGTTCCTAAATGTGTTTTAAAAACTTTTTTTAGTATATTTTCATGTGTAAGAACCTTTATTTTATCATGTAGCAAACAAATGGGAAAAAGTCACTTTCTCACAGATACTTTAAGTAAATTTCAGATCTTTTAGTGTTTGTATGTGAATGTCTTGGATGGCAGATGTCGTACAACATGAGACATTATACTTTTTTAAATCAGAAAGGTACGATAAAAGTGAGTGAATTAATCCAGATTAGGACCAAGAGAGTAGAACTCAATGAGTATCTGTAATTTCTTGGGGTATTATATCCTGAAGTTCTATGATAGCTAGGTGGCATGCTCTCAGTCAAATGCAGTTTTGTGCAACCTTATTTAAAACATTTTAAAATGTAGTTTTAGAGTAGCTGAAATGGAGATGGTTGAAACTCACCGGACAGTTCAGTCTGGAAGATACATAAATGCTCAAGCTCAAACTCAAGTGTACTAGTACTTCTGTCCAAGTTTATGCTATGCTATAGCACATCAGAGTTGTTTTTATGGACCTGTGAAAGAAGCAAGTTTTTCAAAACATCCACTGTTCTTCAGCTCCTTCCCAGGCTTGTAAGACAACTTTTAATGCTGTCTCTTCTCTTTCTCCTCTCTACCTTTTGTAAATTCTGTTAGTAGTACTATTAGTAGTATTCTCTTGCCTCAATCTTTATACCCTAGGAATTGCAGAGATCAGAATTAAGAGCTGTAAAAGAAGCATTGCTCCACTACCTCTCTAGAAAAACAAAACTACATCAAAAACAAAGCAAACCCCCCTATGTCTTGACCTTGTTAATTGACTGAGAGGCTTAATAAAATAAATAAAATAAATTTGGACTTTGGCACGTATGGCTTGCTTACCTCCTTTCTCAAAAAGCTAAAATGTATTTTTTCATAGTAAGGCACTGGTGCAAATCTACACTTCATACCCCTATATTTCTAGTTTTCAGGAGCTCCTGAGGTTTCAAGTTGTTTTTCTCTTTTTTTGCCAGAATAGTATGAAATGTTTTGACCATTTTCCTGAAATTGTGTTGTCGGAGCCAGAATTTCAACCTTTTGATTTCGGGAAGTATACATGTGTCTATCACCAATATGCATATCATGTATAGTGCCCTAGCATGAAATGTGGGAGATCTAGATTTAAATCTCTGTTCTTCTTTGTTCAGTGCAGTTTATCTTGCACTACCTGGAGTCAGGTAGAGCATGGACTTGAATATGGATCTCCTGTTTCAAATCATGCCATTACCCAGGCTCGTTAAGTCGGAACAAACGTGTATGTGAATATATACATATTTATGCCTCTCTGTGCAAAGAATGCAGCTTAAAACGACATCTTGTGCTAAAACTTCATTTAATCAAAAATACTCTGTCTATGTGTACATGTATAAATAGCAAATAATTAGTTACGCTCAGAATGACTCATTGAAGTTCCATTGAAAGCCATTAAGGTTAATCTGGGTGTTTAAAAGTTCATTATCAAGCAATTAGTTTGCTTTCTGTTGAATGTTGGATTTTTTAAAGAAGTGCATCTGAAAGGGGAAACTGCAGGAAGAAACTTTCAGACCAAGCAACAAAAATAAAATTACTTGATGTCTGCTGAAAAGAACCCTCCAGAAAAGCAGATACTAATTTCCCAAAGCAGGCTTTCTTTCTGGTAGCCTGTTCTTTCCCCTCCGCCTTAGCTCTGCAGAAAAGTTGTTTTTCTGTCACTTTTACTATTTCCATTGTGGTTATATCATAGAAGACCAAATTATTACCTGAGTGATGAAATAAAAAAAATACTTATTCAAACACTAATTACCAAATTCCAGCATTCCATGCTGGAATGAAAGATAATGTCTTAAGCTCTCTATTTCTCAGCATCACAATCCTGCAGAGTAGTATGTGTTCTGCAATGTCTGCACAGTAAAAGCATCCCATCAGTGGCTCATTTTCTCAACTTGATTGTTTTAGTGAAATAATTAGCAGGAAAACAGTGATAGTAATATTTTAATTCTATAAACCTTCAGAACTATCATGGAAGTCAAATGACTGGGAGAGTACAATGTCAGAGGGACAGTCATTTCAGAGTCTCTGGAGACTCAGTCCATATATCACATTTCATTACTTACTTTTTCATGCTTGGGGATAATAAAAAAAGCCAAGCAAACCCAAAACCCCCAATGCTTTAATTCAGGAACACAATTTGATGGTAATTTGAGTAACAATAAGATGTTATTATGCAAACATTATGAAGTGGTTTAGGTAATCAATGTGGTAAAAAAGGAGATAGAATTTAAATTGTTTTACACTGATAGTGCTTTCATCTCACTGTACTTTTTTAAAGATGTGTTTAATCCTGTACTGAGATGTTTGTCTCATTCTTTTCCAAATTTTGTTTATTAAAGCACTTATATTCTCTCAATGTTACTGCTTTGTACTCTGGAGTTATGTATGAATGGATCTGTAAAATAAAAGACTTTCACTGGTGTGTTCACAGAATAGAGATATATTCTGTTAAAATTTCTAAGAGTTTCATTCTAAAGAAATTGCTGGAAGTCCTTCTTGTGAGATAAAGAACATTCTACTTGACACTTGGACTAAATTCAACTAATAATTTGGATTTTCAGTTTTCTCACTTGTTATGAAATCACTGAAGCACCAACTTCTTTCCCAGATATTTTACTCTTATTTAATTAGTTTCATTGTGCTGCCATGATGGGTGTGAGCGGAGGCCAGTGCTCCCTCTTGATGCTGCTCATCATTGCCATAGTTGGCAGAGGCACACTGGTTTCCATCTTTGAGAACCGAGTGTCTGACTCAGTGTTGTCTCTGGCAGGCCTTGGTCACTAACTGTGTTCTCTGCTTCTATTCCAATTATTTCCAACTTGTCTTCAATGTGTTTAAGTGGAGGATGAGCCAAGGGGCTGGCAAGTTAATTGGAAGGGGAAGGCAGACTTTTACATTTTTAATTCTAGGGAAAGGAAATTGCTGTAGCTGTGAGAGGGAACCCTGTTCATAGCTTTTAATTAACATCTTGGCCATGGAGATCAAATAGATGGGTACTACTTCCCCCCCTACTTCCCTTTCCCAAGGAGATAAGTTATGTTTCAGAGAACCTGTGTGTGGGAGTAGAGGTGTGGGTTGTCCCATGAGGGAGGAGAAGCTAGGAGCCGAGAACGACCTTGGCAGAGGCAGAACAGTGCCCTTGTCAACCACAGCACAGTCCCACAGCAGGGTCCCCGGGCCCTTGGGCAGAGGCTGAGTGGGTTCAGGTCCCACATGAGGCTGGTCAGGGCATTGAAGGGCTGTTGGTGCACTTGAGGCCCCCATGGGAGGTTTATAGTGAATAGAAGTCATTGGCCAGCTGGCGATTTTGTACATGTTCTTGTGCAACTGGCCTCTGGCACCATTTGGAATAAGTTAAAATGGTTTAAATTCTCTCTAAGGTAAGAGAATTATTTTCACATACGTACAGATCAATAGAATACGCTTTTGCCATTTTCTGATACAACATAAAGTATATTCTCTCTGGTGGACAATGGCTGAGAATAGGCCGGATACAAATAATTTAACCTCTATCAATATTCTTCAATATTACTTTTTTTTGTTGTATTATGGAGAGCACTGTTAATACCGTCAGAGGATAAAATTAGGCATGCTGTTTAGTCTCCAGAGCTTTTAGCCTCAGATCTTTTTGAATCACAAACTTCTGATTGCAGCATGGACCTCCTTTTAAAAAATTCAGAACATTTCATGTGCTCATTTCAATGGTCAAATACAGCACATAGTGTTTCAGTTCCTTACCACAGAGGTTTCTCAAAAGCTTATAAAAAAAGAATAATTAACACTTAGACTTTTAGTTGCTCTCTTCTATTAATCTTCAGGTCCAAATAAAGTTTTGGATCTAGATCTGATTTTCAGCTTCTGTTTTGCTAATGTGTTTTATACTGCTGTGCAAACCCACAATTACTAGTATGTGTGATTAGTTAGCTTGAGTAAAAGATTTAGAAATTGGGTTTCAGGTTAGAAGTAACCAGTCCTTGAGACACCGTGAACTCGGAGCTTAAGGGAAACATAGGCTGCAACAAGACAAATATTAAAATACAGATGCCTCAAAAGATGATTAAGTACTGACTTAATCGGCACTTTCAATAGTTATGCTATCAATTATGTGTGCCTCCTTAGTGTTTGTTCCACTCTGTAATTGTATCTTGTGTTAAATGAGATTATGATTTTTCTGAGTAGTGATTAAGCATAGAACTTAAAAAAAAAAAAAAGTACTTTCAGCATAATTAAAATGTTTTGCAGAAGAAGTCTGTTCTGTCAAGTGTTTAGGCCAAATATGAAACCTGTAATTTTTAAATGAAGGTCTGAAATCTTTTGAAGGCAAATCATGACTATTTTTTAGGAACTACTTTTATGGCATTTTTCACAGGAGTTACCTTCCCCCCCATTTAAATCAACTCTGCACGGAACTATTTCTTTTTGAATGTTTTGCTCTGCAAGTCTAATGGAGCTATACGCTCTAATGATACTTCTAGATGTTGCTGCAATACATGCTTAAAAAAACCTAACAAAATAAAACAAAACCCAATGAAACAAAAAAGCCCAACAACAAAAAATGGCAAAAACACCCCAGCATGCTTAAGCTTACTGATGTCCTTATGATCCTCACAGAATGCGTTAACCTGGACTGTTAATTGTGAGGCAAATACAGTCAAGGCTGTTATTGCTGTTTGAATTCATTTGGTTGTGTTTCAGCACAAGCCATCCGCAGTGACTATTCCTGTAATGGTGTTTTCCGGAGGGCCTCGGAGACGCTCACGTTGATAGGCAGCGCTGTAATACTGGGCACTTCTGGAGAATTTATGCCTGTTACAGCAGGCACTCAATGTTGTTACTTAACGTCCGGTATTCTATCAGGGCTATAATTTACAGCAAATTGAACATATTTCCCACTCCATTTAAAGACTGTTCCATTATTAGAAGGCTCGTGTCCTCTTTTATGTTTTGTTGTTATTTTTGTCATGGTTTTTGAGCTTTTCCTGGTACCAGTGGCAGATTTATCTTGCTGCTTCTGTATTTAATTATAGTTCCAGTGGAATTCTTGCTTTAAAAGAGTAAAGTCTGATTTGCATTCCCTCTGAAGCTGTTTTGACAAGTAAAACACAACGACTTTCTGCATAGTGCAATTCACAGTGTTTCAGGCCTGCCCTGGTTTGAGGTAAAACAGGACCAGTTTTGTTCAGTAGCTCTGCTTTCTAACTAGGCCTCTTCTAACTGCTGAAATTAACAGCATATTGTGCAGAAACTGTTTGCTCTCAGAGGGATAAGACCCATGTTTATAGCTGATGCCAAGGCATGGGATGCAGAGAGGCTCTTGCTTGTACTTACTGCTGTAACACCCAAGGGCAGCCAACTTTGGTATTTGCCCTGTTGGAGGGTGGGAAGCGGAAAAGCGTAGAGGGGTCCCACCTGTGGGGAGGAGCAGACAGGACAGGTGACCCAAAACTGACCAACAGGGTATTCCATCCCATCTGCATCATGCTCAGGATAAAAGCTGAGGGATCAAAGGGTCAGCCCTCTGGCTCTTTCTTTCTTCAGTGGCCAGCATCCGAGGAGGACTCCATCTGTTCGTCTGCCTTTGATCCCGACCTGTGTGTTCCTGAATCCAGTTCCCATCCGTCACAGAGTCCAGTCTGGGACTTCCCCAGTGCCTGCTGACTGTCATCCTGGGAGCTTGATATGGTTTTGTATGTATTTCATTATTTTCTTTTTATTATTTTATTATTTATATTTCATTAAAGTAGTTCAGTTCTTACTAAACTAGTCTCCTCTCTCTCTGGCTCGGCAGGAGAGAGGGAACATCTGTCGCTCGGCTTGCTTGGGCCAGTGCGGCCCAAACCCGTGACAAGGCTGCAATCCTGACACGGAGAAAACAACTGACAAAGGATGGATACTTTAACAGTTCTCCTTCCTCCTGTTTTGGTGGTGAATAGTTACAGGGTCCCTGTTCAGATTTGTGTGTTGTGCCACATGAGATACTGTGAAAATCTAGACCTCTGCACTTAATGGCTGCTTGTCCCTTAAAGCTTCAGGAGCTTGAGTAAGGATACACAGGTCAAACTTACCCAGAATTTGTTTTAGCAATAACATAAACTTGCCTTGAGAGTTGCATCATATTTTGTGACTGTTTTTCTGTGTGGGCAATGAATCTTCGTACCCATTTTTCCTTCTCATACTGTCAGTGTGAGCTGGTAACTTCATGGAATTGCCTTCAGGGAGCCTCATTTGTTCTTTTTACCAACCTTGCAGTACGGTTGTCTTATTTAATATATAGTTCCTTCTTTTAGTTTGTCCCTAGGTGGTGTACTTTGCACTGTGAAATTAAATTCCCTTTGTCTTTTAATATCAAAATTTTAAAATCTGGTTACACAACTCCTTCTTTACTTTAAACTTGCTGCCCTCTGTCCCATATAGTTACTGTTTCAATTTTTTTGCCAGCTTTTACTGACAAACCATTGGGTGTATAAAAACTCAGCCCGTGCTGATGGAAGTTTGGTGCAAACACAGTGATCTTTCCTCTCTTTGCTCATTGCAGAATTTGAACCAGAGGGAACCTTTTTATTCTTCTGTTGTTAAGAGAGATTTGAGGACCAGACAGGTACTTTTATACCCCTTAGCCTTTCTGATCTCTTCTTACTCTGTTTACTTAGGAGACTCTAGTCCTTTGCTCTACGCTGCCTATGCAAGTCATTCCTAGTTTCTTGTTGCTCTGTTCCTGTTCCGTTCACAACATCGACTTCATAGGAATGGCTGTTTATTCAGTGTCCTGCATTCACGAATGGGTTATCATTGTTTGTAGCTTGAAGCCTGTTTAATCTGGTGTGTCTCTTTGGCTACGGAGGTGGCATCAGCACCCTGTTTGTGTAATTTTTCCCAGCATGGTAAGGTAAAACATGTAAACAGCAGTTTTGTAGTCAACTGCCTTTCTGTCTAAATACATCAAATTCTCATTTAAACGGATGCAGCATTCCCAGCTTTATTGATTTAAATGGAAGTGTGTTGCTTTAAACCAATGAAAGAATGGTCGTCTGTTTTAAATATGTTTTTGTGATTCTTAAACTGTAGCTACAACATAGCAAGTTCCTAAATAGCCACACAAAAATGACTGGGACTATTTGTAGTGTCTGCAATTTAATATGTGCTCAATTTTTTCGGTACTGGGTTCATAATCTCTTTTTACTTTCTGTAACTACTTATGTTTTTGAGAAGTAGGACTATTTTTTCACTTTCCAGGCTGCTTTTAATTACAGTAAGACAACAGTAGGCTTTTCACAAACTCTATCAAAATGCAGACTTATACTTCTGTCCTTAGCAATAAGTTTTCTTGAGCTGCTGCGTAAGTGTGCTAGATATTAAGGTTGATATATTTTCCACTGAAAATGAATCTCCTTCTGAAATAAAGGTGTACTGCAAAAAGAATAAATGCCTCTTCATGCAGCTTCAGCTGCAGGACAGAGATATAAATGGAGTGGAAAAAAAGTGACAATTTGCTTTCAAAGGATTCAGTAATCATGAACTATTGTTTTGGGTATTTTTTTTTCTCTACTGAGGAAAATTCCACTCATAATTATAGTGTACCCAGTGCATCAAGGCATGCCTTTCTATTTTTATCTAGGTTGCCTTCCATGTTTCCTATCCAAAATGTCCTCATAAGACTTATAATCATTCTCAATTATTATAGCCACTCTTTCTGTCTCTCAAGAAAGATCTTTCTGATATTTCACATTTCTAGTCATGCTACTGGTTTAACCAGCTCCGTCTTCTCCAATGCAAGATTCAGAAGATCTGCATACTTTCTGATTGTTACAGGGGTATATTTCAGTGTTCTGTTTTACTTCATTTCTTGTGTATTTTAAAATATACTCTATTATGCAATGTTGCTTAGTTATGACACTTAGGCCCACAGCTGGTTGCCCATTTAGTAATTCATTATGTTATAAGAAGTGCATATACTGATTGGACATGAGATTCTGTGTATGCAGATGTGCACCACCTCATCTGTTGTGTATTTGAGAGGTTGGTCCTTTATTCCTGTAGGAACTGGTTTTGTGGAGTGAAATTCTGCTTTTGGATAGTGCCATTGATCATTTGGTTCGGCTTCCTTTACCACCCCAGTGAAAGGAAATTTTGAAGGAAAACAGTTTTACTATTTACTTACGGTAAGAATATTGTAAAGGGTGATTTATTCTGAATAATGAACCCCTGCCCACACGCTTACGCTACAGTATGTGATATTATGCATGGTTACTGTTATAAAAATATAATTTGATTGAATAAAGAGATTTTCAGTGCCATAAGCCCTTGTTAGATTTTGTGCGTGGAAAGCTAACCACTGAAAAGGTGCCTGTCTTAAAGTAAGGCGGGGACTTGTTTTTGCTTTGTTTTACCTTTTTTATCTAAAAATTTGGAATAATATTCAACATTGTAATTACTTCAGTATCTTTTGATACATGAAATCTATTCAGAATGGTAGAAGTATAAAAGTTATCTTTTCTTTATTAATGCTTATTTGATTTGGAAGCCAGTGAATATATTGGGAAAAGTACTTGAAGATGTAACCAGAAAAAAGGTAGTGCTTTTGAATGTTGTCAAGATGACTACACCAAAGGAAAGAGTCTTTCTGCTGTACTTTATAGATAGTTATTCATAAACCTAGGAGTTAAATACTGTCATTTTTCTTGGAGAGGAAATATTGTATGTAGGGCAGTGGTAGTGAGCAAGAGATAGAATAAGAATCGTGATTGTGGATTTGAGTTTGGCTAGCTATGAAACAGTGTCTAATTATCTTGAGTATGGATTTACTTTGAAACTGGGGTTAGAAATCACTTGGAAATTTTTCCAGGAGTACAGAAATCTTGCAAGAAGCTTCTTGCAATCACCATGTGGTTAATTTGTCTACTTTGTCTTCAATCAGTGCCTGTTAAAAACTGAGTGCCTTTATTGATAGAGGCAGGGAGACTCTCCCGTGCCTGTCAGACTTTTGCAGCAGATGCTGTCTGTCTAACAAAGCGATTTTGCCTGATTTAAACAATGAGTTTGCTGGGGTTGAGACCTGATGTGGTAAGAGCCAGTAGCTGAAGGGGTATGGTGGGAAGCACTATTTCCCCCCCAACCCTTTCCCTCAAGTCATGTTAAATCTAAGATCAAGCAAAGTAGGAGGCAGAGAAAGTGAAAATGGAGCCAGACTAGTGGGAAGCTTTCTTCCTAGTTTGGTCAGACAATAATGAACTGAGAAACAGTGTTTTGGAACCATTAGGAACTCCACAGAGGAAGGGGGGGGGGAGCATCATCATGGATGCCTGTTCTTCCTTTCTATGTGTATAGGAAAAAAAGTAGGGAAAAGGATGCTGGTCACATGGAATATATCTCCCTTTGCTTAAGTATTTACATCTCCCACATCTCACAAGTGTAGAGAAGTGTACCTGTGATTCTGTGGAGTGTGTTTCCTTGGTTTTTTTTCTTCACTCAAAAAGAGTGTATATCCAAAGAAATGAATCAGGGAAACAGTCTTGTTCACATACAAGGATTTGCTTCTGTCTTATACAAAAAAATTTAATCTCATCAACCTTTGCCTGGCTTTTTCACAGTTCAAGTTCATTAGATAAAAACACAGCAACTTCCATGTTTATAGTATCTTTCCTTGTAAATTAATTGTCATTAGGAAGTTGGGTAGAGTATTAACAACTATAACTTAGTAGTTATCTATGACAATAAATACAGGTGAAAATGTATTATCAGAAGCACAGTACTTTTTTATGCAAAATCTTCATTCGCTCCCTAGTTTAATAGTTAACTCTAAGGCAGATAATTTGTTGCAGTGAAACAATGATAGGAGTTTTGTTTCTTGTGCCACACCTTGATTCATTTGGCCTAACTTTAAACTCAGTGGAAATCCAGTGCTATTTATCATTCTCACACACCTCTGCCTTCCCTGTGACATGTATAATACAAGACAGACATATCTTTCTGAATATTCATAACAGAAATGTATTATGATAGGTTTTATCTCAGCTAAAGCTATCTCCACAATAGCATGAAGAAAGAAGAGGATATGGACTGTCTTTCCACTGGATGTCACTCTTAGCTTAGATCTGTGGTAGCTTAATACTAAGGCATTGTCTATGTAAACCTGATACCTGGGTTTTTTTGCTGGTGGTTTTTTTTTTTTAAGATGAAGTTTTAAAGAGGTTTATTTAACCTTATGGCTTTAAGATTTTTTTTAAGGAAGAAGAAGTCCGTAAAATGTTAATGATGATCTGTGGAGTTAGTTTTTACTTGTGTGATTCTAGTTTATTTCTGAATAGGGGATGAATTTATGAAATGTAATACTGTAGAGAATCACTTTGATAAGATTCTTAGGTATTAAGAGAATGTATTAATATGAGTGTGTTGCAAGCAATTCTCTGTGCTTGGTAGACCTGATACTTCACAATACATTTGCTTTTTCATGTGATGTTTAACCTTCCCTTATCTAATCTCTTTGCTTGAATTTTTTTTTTTTTTTTAAATAGAGCTCATGAATAAAAAGATTCTGCTAAAAAGATGTCAGCTAAAACATCATCATTTAGGTGTACAGATGTGGATATCAATGGAAAACTTAATATTGTCTTCAAGCTTTGTAAAACTCATTTCTGTTCTCATGAATTCTATGTGCTTTTAGCCTCAAAAGATAGATTATATTCTGTATTCATTAGTATTTGTTAATCTTTATTTTTAGCAGGGGATAAAATAATGTGTAATAAGAGAGAAAAACGTTACTTGTCCGACATGCCTTTCAGAAGAAAAATCCAAATCCACTGAAGTTAAATAATTACTTCCCCGCCCCCCCTTCCCCCGCCTCCCTGAAAACTGAGTCAAGAAGTCCAGGTGTTAACTGGATATCCAAGGATAGTGCTTTGTTTTTTCCTGTCTAGGGAAAAAATGTTGCAGCCTGCCATACAGTATCGCTGTTCAGTAATGCTTGACATTGAAATTCCCGGTTTATAGCTTGCAGAATGGCTTCCAGCGATTGCAGGAAGCATTATTCTGTGGACCCAGAAGGGGCGTCCTTGTCCAGGCTAAAGGGTGTTCCAACATGCCAGTCCTATTTCTGCTTCTTACTGCCCTTGGAACAGTAGGATCTCTGGGGATCATAGTGGGATACTGTGGGACTGAGAGGATGCCAATACAGTGTTTGCATCTCCCAATCCTCAGCAGAGCCTCTGCGTACGTGAGTATGTGTTTATCTGTTTCATTTGGAGCATGTGCAAAGAAAGCCATTCTTTTCTGCAGTGTGAAGTGACTTGTTGGAGATGTAGCTTGTCTACAGTCCCGAGGCAGAAGTGGCTGTCATGGAGTAGACAAAATTGCATTCCTTTCCATTACTTGCTGTCCATTTCATACATTCAGTATACAAGAGAGATTTGACCCTAGTAAATGTACTCCTGAAAGTCATTCTAGGTTCTGCCAATGAGCTAAACTGCTCATTAATTGATGTTCCGTAATGGTCCATTAGAATCAGCAATTTAAAATATATCACACATAGGTTTTGTTTGCCTGTGTTCCATTAAGTTGTCACAGGATGCTTCTGGTTCTGTGGCATTTTGCACTACTCGTCAGGGTCACGCAGAGCAGTGCACAGCTGTCCCTCTATAATTACATTTCAATGACACAGCTCAGATGTTTGGCTCTTTGGCTTGACACTAACAATGTCAGCATGTATTTGCCAGAGATGAGCTTTGAAATTAACATTCCTTTAAGGTGATTTGTGAAGTTCATATCGTTGATACTTAAATGTCACATTAGTTTGATTCAAAGTCAGAGCAGAGGGGACAAAATTTATACGGATGCAGGAACCTCCTCTACCTTCTCTGTGACCGTTACAGGAAACGCTTACGTGGACTGAAAGTGAAGCACCAAGGCTGAATTTGGAAGTTCCATACTATGATGGCTTGTGCTTCCATAGAGCCAGTTTAAACAGCTGATGCAAATTTGAATAACTAGAAACAATACAGAGATTAAGTATGCCAATCTGTTTTAACTTACAAAGTTTTTCAGTTGTTGGTAACGTTTACTCCATGCATGTCCCGTAAATGCCAAATCAGTGTGTTTGTATTCCAGTCTCATCTCTGAGTTATTGTACAAACATAAGCAGGCCTAAATTATTGCAGCTTGTACATGGCCCTTGGCTGCCTTCCTTGCCTTTGTCTTTTAGGCACTGACAAGGCTTATTTCTTGTCAGTGTCTGCTAAAGAGATGGATGACAGTTTGTGCATGGTCACCTGAGCCCAAGTACAGCCTCTGGAGGGGAGAACAAATAAAAGGATAATTAAAGAGCAAATGGGAGCCTGTGTTTGTAGAACATCTGCATGAACACCAAGAAACATCACACCCAGAGACAGCAACTTCGATTATTTGTTGCAGTATCTGCTCTACTAAACGCAGTGAGGAATCTAGCATTTTTTTCTTCAGACCAAGTGATGTGATTTGGTACTGTAGTACTTTGGTTTCATGCTACTCCTATACAAACTTCTTGTTCCTGTTTGTAGGAATATACTTCTGGTATTTCTATTCAGTTTTCTTTGACATTTCTATGGAAAATGTTGGCGATTATAATGTCTGATGTATTTGATGATAGTATTTGAGTATTCAGGATCTATAATTACACCTCATACCCTATGGTTTGATTCATTTTTGGGGGGCTATTGGTAAACTTTACAGCAATGTTTTCATGCCTGGTCTCCTGCTACAAAGCAATTGTCCAGTTTAGAGGTAAAAGAGTACAAAGCAGCTTAAACCATTTTTCATTTCCTCTCTTGAATCCACTAGTTTTCAAAAAAACGTTATATTATCTTTTCTAAAAAGCACAGTCTTTTGCATTCGTTTTTGTAAAGCTCATGTTCCCTAGAAGTTGAGGGATGAGTGACCTCCCAGTTGTAGCTTTGCTCTCTTTTTTTCTTGGAGGCACTTGCAGCAAATCAGTGGCTACCACTAGCTGTCTTGCAGTGATTTGAATTCTGGGCATAGCCTATGATCTAACTACAGATTATTTATAAGGTAAGTTTAACTCTTTAATTCCTGCTTGTCTTTTCACATACCAAATAAAAATTTCATCTTGAAATAGTTATATTCTGAGCAGGTTAAGCCTTCAGAATTGTGTTCAGAATGTGCATTTGGGTCATTCACTAAAAATGGGAAGCTAACATAGGGTCTGATCAAACAGGCATTTACTGATGAGAAGAGATACTTTGAATATTTAGGCCTTTATATGCAACTGGGAAAATTGCCTTCCTCAGTTTTTTTAATCAGACATTTAATATGTATAATAGTAAACCTAACCTCCTTCTCTCTGTGTCCATATATAATTGCTTAATTTTCAGGACATGTGCTTATTCCATCTTATCCCAAACATACGTTTACATTAGGCATTGAAATGCAAATCGTTAATGGATTTGATTGTACGTTTGTCTTATAATATCAGTTGTCATGATTTTCCTGTTGAAAGGCTGAAGTTTGTAAGTGTGATCTTCCCTCCTTTTCTCACCTTCCCTCTGACAAAAGAGAGAGACATGAACTGAATGGCATATTATAGCTCTACAGAACAGGTTTTATATCAATTTTTATAAAGGGAAGCTCTTCAGGGGCTGTTTCTGCTGTGTTCACAATGCTTGCTACATTCATTTATTTGCTCATCAACACTTGTAAAAACATTATTGTTAATTTTTTCTTTACATTTATGATATTGAAGACAAAACTGCACGCAACTGATGATCAAGAGAAATGGTGTGATTTGAGGATAATATCACAGATCAAGCTTGGTATTTGCTTCTGTGCTGAAACAGCATCCCTTAACGTATGAATATTGTCTGAACCTTGCCTGAGGGAAGCCTGAGGAGCTGATGGATTCATGCAGGCCCGGAGCTTAGCTGGAGATACAGTGATGTTTTCCAATGCAATCATGTAGATCAGTTGTTCCATTAAATGCTACTTATTTGTTAAGGAACTGATTCGTTACTTTTTTTAGACTGGAAGAAGTTGCACTCTGTTTTCTTACATTTGGGGATGTCTTGCAGTATTTTTTAGTGTGAATTCAGATGCAGTAGTAGCGACAGTGGACTGTGTCTAGGTATTGGGAAAAAAAATAATCAGATAAACAAAGGCCTGGAAGGGAAAGAGGGCTTAAATACAGGCTTAAAAAGGTTCTACAAATAGATGCTTTAAAGAAGGGAAAACAGGACTATGTCTTACGTCTTACTCTGGAAATTAATGGCAAGAATCTCCCTGAACAGCAATGGAAACTAGATTTTTTTTTCCCCTTGAATCTCACAATGATTCATAAACAAATACTGGAGTGCCATTTAGATGTTTTTACACACTGCCAACGTGTAAATTGTCCTCCCACAGGTGGTGATCCAAACACATGGATCAGTAGCACAGTGAGTCTCTGCTAGCACAGGGGTTTGTTGCCGAGAGTCAGACTGGAAGGTATTGATCCAGAACGCTGTTCCAATTCACTGAGGGAATCATTTTAATAATGAAATGTACCAGTCTATGAGAAATTATTTAGTTGATCTCAGAAGAAAATATTAATATGAGGAAATGCAGCACAGTGTTGCTAACCACGTCTGTGCTTTCTACATCTTATAAAGAAGGAAGGCTGATGCAGTAGTAACTGAAGTACCAGATAATTTCCTGAGTTGTAGGTAGTAAGAGATTAATAGTTAAGCGATGTTCATGGTACTGTCAATGGGGGCTCTAGGAAATGTGAAACAGCAGGGTGCAAGAAGTGTGTGTGTTTAACACCACATTTAGGGTATTTAGACACTGAAGTTATTTGCAGGCATCTGTAATCCTGTTCTGACTAGCATTATTCTGACTAGCACTTTTAATGACTTCAAAGATTAAACTATTAAAATTAAACTGGGTATAGATGTCAACTTAGAAGAGCTTTCCCTGGTCCAGGATTAAGATACATGGGTTAAATTAAATTGCTGCTATCTAGCTAGGTGCTTATGAAGAAATAGAGAATTTCCCTCTCCACATTTGGCATATTGAGTACAATTCACAAGAATCAATTTTGCATTTTCTACAACTGAAACAGGAAATATAGCAATTGAAATCAATGTGTTTCTGGTGTCATTGGAACTGTCTGCAATATTAAATACAGATAAGAGTCCAGGTGTATGTGAGCCCTTAGACACTTAAAGGAGGGAAAGGTGGCAAAAGTAAAGAAAAAAGAATGAATCAAACTCCTGCTTCTGCTTGGGGATTCCTCAAGAGATGGCAGGGTAGGACATTTTGCATTAAAAATTACATCTACAACACCTTTACGTGTTTTCCTCCAGTGTTTGGCTGAAGGACTGCTACTGAATCAGGCTTTGTAAAATCAGTTTGCTTAATTTTCTGAATGTGTTGCATTTCCACTGTTTTCTTCATAAGGAGCAGTTAGCACTTTTGTTGTTCTTTATTGTGTCATCTGTGTTGTTACTTTGCTTTATATGTTCTGCAGCAAGTATCTCTGAATTTTTCTGTGTGGCTTTTCTCATTAAACAGTAATCATCAAAGTAGTGTTGCAGAATTAGGGTGTAATTTCAGGGCTTTCTGTGTTTGGTCTTTTAAAAATGCAGAAATACCAAGTGACATAAATTCAAAAGTTTTAGGATCCCTTTCGGGAAAGCTATCAACTTTTGACATTTCTAGTGACTTTGTTTTACAGCCCAAAAGGAGATTGAACTCTTCTTTTTGCAGGTCTCCTATCAATGGTCTTACAACATTGTCTTCATAGAGTTCCAGGGAATGATAATCTTGATTTGTTTGACTTGACTGATTTTTTGTTTGTTTGTTTGTTTTTTAACCTAAAACTGTAGTATTTGTCTTTTTCTAGCTCACTGAGATTGCCACTGTTCCTAGGCAAATGAGTCAAAAAATCTCCACCACCCATCCTGTCTTCACGGCAGAAGTATCTATCAGTTATCCAAGCAACTTAGATATGACCTATAATTTATTCTTTGCCAGTGTAGGCACAGGTGAAAACCTATATACCTGTCTTGTGACTTTTTAAAGGGTATTTATTTCCCTATTCATATACTGTTTCTCAGACAGCTATTGTTCCCCCTTCCCTGAGTTTATCTCCAGTTTTTAGCAAAAAAAAAAAAAAAATCAAACTGGAGATTCCCTGGAAAAAATCAATCACTGCTTGATATATGATGCACAGCGGAGCGGAATATTTGAGTGTAAATCCTCTTTGGCATTTCTCTTACGTTCTGGGGAGATGATTTAATCACTGAGCTCTTCTTTTTACACCTTCAACTCAAGTAATTGTCTGGTTTGTAAAGCATCTTCCCACACAGTGGCATCAACACAGTGGAGGCAGGAGTGAGCGTGGGCCAAAGGTTGGCACAGAGAGATAGGGAGAAATTTTTAAATGGTGGAGAAGAGAAGTCACAACCTTTATCCTCACATACATACAGGACCAAAGAAAGTCAATTTACTTGGATTATGAAGCTGGCTTGCTGCAACAAAATATTTGCAAAATGGACGGAACCTAATAGATTATATAAGGGTCCCTGTGTATCTGGAGGAGGATGTAAACTAGCCTTCCTCTAGAAAAAGTGATAAATGGCCTCCATTCACTAGGCAAAGCTCACACTTGCTCTAATACACATGTAAAATTGGAATTGTTAAAAATAGTAAGCAAACACGGTAAAAAGCTGGACCTCGTTGTCGAAGTTGCGTTGGTTTTTGCATGAATAGGAATGTTAAATAACCTAAAAGGTTTCCAAGGAGCTTCAAGAGAAACTTGCTGTCATGAAGATTTTGTGGATATTCTTGTGCGCAGTGATGCATGTCTGGATTACTGCTAATGCTATAAGAAGCACAATTGAGTCAACTTAAATTTTCCTAGTGCGTTGAACCAAGGGATGTTAGCCAAGCTTGCTTGCTGACAATAGCATTACAAGCTAATTTTTCTAGTTAAGATTTAACAGTATTTGCATTTTCCTTGGCACTATATTAATTAAACAACTGTGATGCTGCTTAAGCTGCAGATCAAGTCCAGCAAACAGGAAAGAAAGTGAATCCTAACTAGGCTATTAACCCAAATGAGAGTAATAAGACATTCTAAACCTATTTCTTATTTGAGTGCTGGGCTTTGAAATTCTTGGTGAATCAGAACAAGACTGAACTGTAACCTTTGGTCTGTTTCAGGTAATTCTGTAATTTCAGGTAAATCAATTAATGTTAACACAGGTAGCTAGAAATGATAGCTTGGATCATATTCTCCTTACATTTTTAGACATCACTAAAGCTGTGTTTAGAGCCTGAAGAACTTCTTGGGCCTAGTGACTCAGAAACTGCAGGTGCTCAAGAAACTGCTCCTGACAGGAATGACCTCCTTTATCCCAAATGATCCCAGAAGGGGTTACAGGCAAATGTAGAACTCTGCTCTGAGCTAACTAGCTTCATGTCAGTGGAGTTTAATCAGGTTGAAAGAGTGAGAGCACAGCCAGGTGGTCGTGAAAACCTTCCTTAAACTTGTGAGACTCATTAACTTCAACCCTGTTCGTAATGGTGCCACTGACAGGAATGGCACTGCTCAGATTATTTAATTGACCTTTACAAGAGATCCTTTGTTGTACAATTGCAAAGAGTTATTAAAAGATCCCAGTATCTTACTGGTTTGTAGTGTGCATACGTAGGGAAAAAAGTTAAGCTAAACTCTTTATTTTTATAGTGATTTACATGGAAGACCTTCATGCTGTTTTAATGGATGTGTAGATGAACATAAATCCTAGAATTATCTCTTTCCGCCGGAAATACTTTTTTGAAAAATAGTAGTGGTTGGTATCATGAAAGGTGCGAGGTATATTTGAAAGAATGAACCCAAAATTCAGTTGTTTTCTGGTACTTTTATACGTGTGAATTTAATTGTCCTTTTTTGTTCTGCTCTCAAAGTTCTTTGCAGTGTCTCTGATCCTGTTTTCTCCACACTGGCTTTACTAGAGATTGAGGCCTGTATTGTTAGTGTGTAGTAGCTCATTTTTCATTCCATCAAATGGTCTTGGTGTGACTGAGAAATGAAGGAAATAGCATGGAATGGGAGAATGGGTCCTTACACATTCAAGTATATATGTTTAAGATAAAAAGCGGTGGGTTTTTTATGTGGTAATTAAAACCTTTAGACCATACTTGAATCCGGTGAGATTTGGTTTCAAAGTTACTTTAAAGGAAGTTCTGTAACTTAAAATATGTGTTCTGTTAATTTAATGGTTTAATACATTTAAATTAACTAAGTAATTTGAAAGAAATTACTTTGCAATCTCTTTGAAACTTGCTTCCATTGGTTTCTAATGGGACTTGAATTCTTTTCCAGATATAATCTGTTTCAAGAGAGTGGCTTCATGTTGCAATAATCCTTCTCATTGCATTTCAAGGACTTAACTCCTTTTTTCCGTAATAACATACTCTTGGCAACTAGTACATAGCTGTTTCCTGTTTCAGTAATACACTGCTTTTTAAAAATAACACTGAAACTCTGTGAAGTTTGCCTAAGGGCACTTCTTGATGACTAAACTGAGGATTATTGAATATCTGCAATGTTTTCAACATGCAAAAGGGATCTCAAAGTCTGTGGGTTTGTTTGCATTTCCTGGACCTAAGAAAAATGTCTAGGAGATTGGAGATCAAGGATGAGNTTTTTTTTTTTTTTTTAGCAGCAGTCGTTGCACAAAGCATTTAAGAAAAGGCTGAGTAGGGCTGCAGCGCTGCTCACTTACGTCAAGAAGTCTGTATGCAGTATTTCTGGATTGATGGTTCAAAATCCTGCAGTACACCCTGGGAGAAACCCTGATGGTTTCTTGCTATGTGAGATGATTGTTTCCAGTGCCTGATGCTGGTGCATAAATGTCCATTTTATAGTATATTTAGAATGACTCCTGCTCCTCAAACACAGTGGAGATGGTGTACCTTAGTGCTTTTCTATTTCAGTGCTATTTTAAAAACTGCATTTAAGTAGGTGTAGCTGGTTCTGCAGCGTCTGAAAGGACTAAGCCTGCAGGGTTTCTCATTAGACTGTGTGTTTTTGTTTGGCTTGGAAAAGAAGTACAGTGAAAGGGGATGTGACAAACTTGCCTTATTGTGTAACTGGAAAGGCAGTTGGTGGGCTTCCAGTAAAATGACCAGTCCACTTCAACTAAGCACTGTCAGAAAACAGTCTTGTCCCATCAAATATGGAACATTAATATCATTATGCTGCCTTTATTAATTTGGTCTGTGTTTTTATACATTGATTCATTTAAAAAATGAAGATTGACACCCATGTATGATAGGAAAAATGACTGCAGAAGCTCTAAAGTTACTTGCCGTTCTTCGATGAATTTAGTGAGAAACACTTTTTCAGTATACAACTTTTTGATGAGTTGCTCTGCATATTTGTCCATTAATTTAGGAGTTTGCTTTAACCATGTTCTCCTCCTTCTCGGGTTTTCCCAGATTTCCTCTTTCCCCACCCCTTGTCCCCCAGCATGGTTAGGCTGTCAGCTTTGAAGCTAAAACATGATTCAGTCTTTTTATGTCTTCCTGTTCATCTCAGGTCCAGCTGATCAGCGAGTTGACTAGAGCATCCTTGGTGGAGGCTGATTGTTTTGATAGCTGTGTGCACTGATTGGAGGAGAAACAGCTGCCTTTTGTGTCCTTTGTTCTGGTGGTCCTTTGAAGATTGGCACTGTGTCAGAGCCTGTTTGCATGCCATTGCTTAGGTAGCCTAAAATAGTTGGGTGTGCAGGCTCCTGGCATGCTTAATGGTTTGTATTCTCCTTCATTTAAAAAAGAAAGAAATAAAAAATTCCCTTCTTCAGTTAACCCTCTGTGCCTGCATTACGGGTCTTTATTGCTTCTATTGCTGCATTGCATATGGTTTGAAAAGAAGCTATTAGCCAACAGCAATCAGCATTATGGAAAGTGATCCTTTCTGAGTGAAGCGTGAGAATGGTATCTTTCAAATTGAAAGGTATTTTCCCTATTAGTATCTAACATTCCTGCCGTTACATGGCCTGTGATGCAGATGCTTACCCATGTATTTATACAAGCTCAGTAGAACAGGATGCTCAAAAATGTAGCAAAAAATTTGAAATAACTATGAATATTCACAGATGGCCACTGGCAGTTCTTCCTGCTTCTGAGAGTGAGAAGCAAAAGATATTCTTACTAAAAAGCCAAGTCAGAGAGTGTTAAAATTGGCATTTATATATAGCCAACAACGACATGTCAGATATAACTGGATGGTAGAACTCTACATTGAGCCAGTAGTTAAACTCAGGGCTGTGATGAACATAACATATTGACTCATGTGCTTTGTCCATTGAGACAAAATGTTAATCTGTCATATGAATTAGTTGTGAGTATCTCAAATTCAGGTTTAGACTGCTTTGCAAATAATGCCGTAAGGACCTAGAGTAGTCCTCATCCTGGTTATATGTGTTTTAGTTAACAGGGTCTTTATATAAATGACATGGTCTTGCCAGTAAGTGATGGTGTAACTCTCCTCTAGTTGCAGTGCAGGAAATTCTGAACTCTAGATCACATTTATAATAAAATTTATACAAATTTTTCAAGATATGCGCTTGCAAGTCTTGACTTGCATTTCAGACATGTACTGGTTTAAGAAAAAACCCACCACAAAACAAAAAATCCAACATCAGTTGTTCTGAAGGGAATTTTGAGTTCAAAATGTGTTTGGTGAATGTGTTTTGCTGTCCTCAGTGGTTTTGCTCTTGTTTAATTTTGGGTAGTAAGTTTTCTTAGACCTCTGTTCATCTGATAATTCAGGCACATCTGATAAAAGCAGCACATTTTAGCTAGTTTCTGTATTGTAGTTGGATTTGGCAACATTGGAATAATTGCCGCAATAGTGTTTGGTTCACTGACAGTGTCAGGGATATGTTATGAAGTTACTGGAACAGGCACTGTCACAACAATACTACCTTTGCTCGCCAGGGAGAGTACCCCTTTCCTCCTGTGTCTCCGAACCATGGGAGTTGGTTTGGGCTGTGTGGCGTGGCCAGAACAACAGATTTTGGTTTATTGTATTGATTTAGGCCAAGATGATCAAGCACAAGGCTTTCCAGCAGGCACCTCAAGGCAGCATACTTGATTATCCCTTTCCCCATATTCTGGCCCTCCTTTTTGCTGCCCATGTACCTCCCTTTCTCCACCTCAGACTTTTCCTTGCCACCCTCCTAATTACTTTTTCCCTGTTGGTCCCAGTTTTGCTGCCTCTATACCCAGATTTGGCATTTCTGATACAATTACTTAGATAATCTCAGCCTTTTGAAGTGTTACTGATACGGTTACCTAAATGCTGCTGGCCTTGCACAACTCTGCTGTGCAGAAAGTCCCCAGCACTCTCCTTCAGTTACGGGTGGAATTCATCTGGTTTTTCATGTAACTTACCTGTTACCACCTGTGAAGCACAGTCATTCTTCATGGTGCTACCTGTAACTCTTGTCAGCTTGCCACCTTTAGCATTTTTGCTTGCCATGTTCAGTAGCCGTGTACTTGCCACGGCCTCTGCCGTTGGCTTAAGCTCATGCCAGTGCCTAGTCCTTTGCCTGCAGCCCTGGTAGATATATAGGGGAAACTGTGCTTCTGCCATGCCTTTTTCCCGGTGGCAGAACTTCTTGGGGAAAGAGCATATTTTTTGATCATTCAAGAGTCTACAAAAGACTTTCTGTTTGACCAACAACCTGAAGAAGTCAAATAAACCTCTCATGGCATGCCACTGAGCGCTGAAACTCTGTGTAAACATCCAATTTGATATGTTCTACTGAAACGCGGCTGGAGTAGATGTATTGGTCCATTCTTTTGAAACTGCTGGGCATTTTATGGGAAAATCAGCATGAGTATTTGTATAATGCTGCTTCACATTTCTATTCTTGCTTCTCCTAAAAATTTTTTTGTAGGTCTCTGAGCACCTTTGAAAATCAGTTCTTTTAAGAATATGTGGGGTTTACATTACCAAACCTGAACAGCCCACATTTGAAAAAATTATAATTTATATACCTCTTCTTAATATCAATGTATCAGCAGTGACCTCTAATTGAGAACAATAAATACGGAATCTGATTCTTTAATGGGAATAAATGCTCCACAGATGACTAAAACGGGCTGAAAGCAGCTCTAGTACTTCATCATTGCAGTTTGTTTAAGGTAAAGCTTAAAGAGTTTGTGGCTCATAGCCACAGATTTGTGGCAGGAAGTCATGATATCATTTCTACATTTGGTACTTGTTGAAAGATAGGATCAGCATTCCAAAGGTTTCACAGGCTAAGGTGATTCTGTTGGGTGTTCATGAAGATCAAAAGAAGTCTTTCAGAACAGCAGGCAAGAGAAGGATCAGTTCTATTACTGATAAGATGATCTGGGTAGAATAAAGGTATATTAATATTAATAGGAGTAGAAAATGAGTATTTAAAATAATTGTGATAGTTAGACAGTACCTTTGTAACTTCAGTAACTTCAAAGGGAGCAAGATGAGTCCTCTTTAAATTAGCAGACTTTTACAAGTGTTTTTTTCCTTGGGCACAGCCTATCATGGAAGTCATAGGAATTACTCCTAACAATACTTGAAGGATGTAATATTAGTCTGCTAAGATGTTTAATGTAATTTGGAAGTAGCTTGCATATTGCAATTTTGGAACTGGTTGATTATAGTGTTGGGAGGCATTATAAAACTAATAAATCAATTTGAATAGACAAAGATTGTTGAAATTTAGTTTGTTTTTATTTAGTTTGTTTTTATCCCACAAAAAGTAATTCATAAATAAAGAAGGTTTGGGGGAGAAAAATTAATGCTTCTAAAAAGAAAGAGCTTCATCCTTTCACATCTCTCAAGGCATAATCAAAAATTTATGTATTTGTGTTTCTTACAATCATCATCCAACACATATTAATGATTAATTATCCAACCTTTACTTTGCAGATTGCTGTTTCTCCTGTTTCTCCTGGTCCCAGTATGAATCGTGCAACCATAAAATCATTTGGGTCGGAAAAGACCCATAAGATCAACTCCAGCCGTAAACCTAACACTATGTAGTCCACCACTAAACCATGTCTCTAAGTTCTACATCTACCTGTCTTTTACATACCTCCAGGAATGGTGATTCAACCACTTCGTGGGCAGTCTGTTCCAATGCTTGACAAGCCTTTCAGTGAAGAAATTTTTCCTAATATCCAATCTAAACCTCCCCTGGTGCAAATTGAGGCCATTTACTCTTGTCCTATTGCTTGTTCTTTGGGAGAAGAGACTGACCCCCACCTCACTACAACCTCATTTCAGGCAGTTGCAGAGAGCGAGAAGTTCTCCCCTCAGACTCCTTTTCTCCAGGCTAAACAAACCCAGTTCCCTCAGTGGCTCCTCATAAAACTTGAGCTCTAGACTCTTCACCAGATTTATTGCCCTTCTCTGGACACACTGCAGAATCTCAGTGTCTTTCCTGTAGTGTGGGGGCCAAAACTGAACACAGCATTCAAGGTGCAACCAGTGCTAAGTACAGAGGGACAATCACTTCCCTGCTCCTGCTGGCCACACTGTTTCTGATGCAGGCCAGGATGCTGTTGGCCTTCTTGGCCACCTGGGCACAGTGCTGGCTGTGGCAACTGTAGCAAGTTTTTCCTTGTAGAAATAAGTAATATCAAGAAACTGCTAAGAAAATAAACTCAACTCCCACCAAATTGACACTCAGTGCCTGGGAAAGTTTGATTACAAAACTGCCTTTCTACCGTGTTTGTCAGCACTGTCTGCCTGCAGGATTGCATGGTGATTAGCATAAAATCTTTTATTGATGCTTTCAAGCAGGTCTCTTACTGCCGTAATCTCTCCAACTAATGTTGCCGTTCCTTGGTGTAAGTTTGATTCTGATTAAATTTTGTGAAAGACAATTTAGGAAGCTGGTAGATGAGGCAAAGTGCTAAACTGCAAAGAAAGTGGAAAGCAGCCACGCTGCCTCTGGAAGTTAATTTGCTTAAAGACTCCTTGAAAGGAATGATGCAGTGGGCAACAAATAGTAACTAATAGAAGATGAACAGTGCTTCATTGGTATGACAGCTCCCTTTACGTGGCTTTGGCAGGTTCAGGGAAACACTGCTCCTAGTTCCTTCTAGTGTCACAGACTCCAAGTGCAGGGGTGGAGAGTGGCTCTCAGGTCTCCTTAGGTTGATGGAAAATATCAATTTCTGAGAGCTTTTCAGAAATATTTCTGATTGTTCTTTATCTTTCATATAGGTCCATTGTTTTTCCTGCATCCTAGAATGATTTTGATACGAGTTGACAAGTAAAACAAGAGATTAATTTATTATTTGATTCAGGGCAGTTGTTTTGGGAAAAGTCCTGGGGTTTGTCATCTAAAATGTCACAGTTTCTGTTTTGGGAATATTGCCAAGCTCTTATTTAAATGGTAGAGAAGTAGCTTTGCACTCTGTAGGAATGGGCATATTCAGATGCAATTCTTCCGTAGACTAGATTACTGTTCTCAGTTGAGTGAACTTCTAAAGAGTTATTTTGTGTTTTGTGTGTTCTGGGGCATGTGGTAAAATACATCGTGCAGTATTATTTAGAAGATTTAAATGCTCCAAGGTCCCTACACGTTGGTGATAGTATATGGCCTTCTGCTTAGACAGTAAAACCATTAGAAGTTCCTTTAAGAATAGAAAATACATTTTTGCATGGTTTTATTATGTTTTTCTACCTTTCCTGTGTCAAAAAACATGATGTAGAAGGAACCTTCTTAGATAATCTATTTATTGTAAATTGCTTAGATTGTATATCAGCAAGCAGAATGTATGCCTTTGGACATATATTTCCTAATTAGTTTTTAATTATTAGGGGGAACTCTAGATGTTTACTGCCTAGATACATAAAGAATACATGAATTCTAACGTATTCTGGTAGCACTCAACACATCCTCTAAGAGCCAGGATCCTGCTCTGTGGGGCACTAAACATCTGACCTAATGGTTAGACCATATCTGAAAGAGCACAAAGTCTAACTAGACAGAACAGTTGAAAGAAAAAGATTCTGCTTGCACAGATGAAGAGAACAGAGTCACGGGGGAGCTTGGTGGCAAAGCTGGATATTGGATTCATATTTTTACAGTGTTTAGTACCTTTTCCATCAGAAGACTTCTACTTTAGTTCATTTTAGACAAATGTATGTCTTAACTGAGTGTAGAAGTCAGAACAGAGTTCTGTGACTGTTGTTCTCTATTTTTTTTTAAATGGTAGGAGGGTATAAAATACACTCTTTTAAATGGCTATAATTACTGAATATGTTGCAATTACTAGGAATTAGAATTGGTTTGAGGCAAACCAGCAAATTAGAGTTGGCTGTATTGATTTTTATTTTCATTTTAAAATTTTTCATTTCAAGCTGAATAATCAGCTTTAAACCTGAACTTTCCAGTGTTTTCAAATTTTTTTATTCTTTTGTGATTTTTTCCTCAGAATTTACTACAGTCAATAAAGTCTTTCCTTTGTCTTTTAATGGACTCTGTACTCAACATCTAAGGCTAGATACATAAAATAACCCAAGCCACAAATGGTTTCACAGTCATTAATAATGGATTTGTGCACTGCTAGATCACTTAACCACAAATTTGATCTGGATCAGGCATGAGGAGAGCATCACATTTATGTTTAATTATTCAGAGCAGAAGATAGGCTATCTATTCCCACAGAAGTCTTTGGCATCTTATTTTGTCTCCTGTAGTGCACATATGTCCTGTCTGCTTTTCTCTCTAGTGTGTTATGATATTCTTTCCCTGTTTTCCTGGAAGGATATTTTGAGGTTAGTCTTGGGGAAAAGGTCCTGATGGAGTTGGTGAATGATCTCATGCTGCAGCTAAAATTCAGGAATTGGAATTGTTTAGGCTAAAATTGTGAAAAACAGAAATTGCTTACTTAGTCCATAGCAGATTATAAGATGAAAGAGAACTGTGTCAAGAGACAGAAGTAGAATTGATAGATGCTGGAACGGGGGTAGAAAGGACTGGAAGGTATCTATTTCATTGATCCTGAAAAAGTACAGAAAAGCCCATGTCTTCATGCCTGCCATGGTCTTGCGTTTGTGAAACCTGATCCAATTGCTTTTTTTACCTCAAGCCTTGATGAATTTCAGCTATGTTTCTTAAGCTTCCAGAAAAGTCTCCTTAACAGGTGGTATGCCCTTCTTGGTTGGGATTGGTATTAAGAGGTGAGGCGAGGTAAGTCTCGCTGATCCTGTTAAAGCCGTGTCTCTCTGCAGAAAAAAAGGCAGGATTGCATGGGCTGGAGAGGGAGGGATGCCTGAGCCCATATCCCAGTGATGAAAGCATTTACTTGGAAGAGAGCAGGCCTGGTTTCTAGTAATTTCTCAAAACTTGTTTATGCATTTTACACTGAATATTCACTGAGTAAAATGCTTGGATATAGATATCAGTTTGTGATTCTGATGGAGTAGGAGAGATCAAACAGACTTTAGAGGAAAACTTCAGAGCCTGAGGAGGAGGTTGCTCTTAGTTGGCACATTCGTAGAAGATTGGACAGTTTGGGTACTTCACTGAAAAAAAATCTGTCAAAAAAAAAGAAAAAGAAAAAAGAAAAAAGAAGCATTTTCAATAGCCATGAAGGGTTTAAATAGGATTATAATTGTGCTTCCAGTGAGGATTGTTAAGGATATTTTATTTTAGATAGGTTCTCAGGTTGTAATAATGATTTACATTTTGCTATAGGAACAATTAACTGCCTATAGGTAATGACTTTGAGGGAGATTTTCAGAGACCTATAGATGCCTTTCTTGTAGTAGCTGAAGAGTCATATTGAGGACATAACATCAACATCCCTTACAATAAACAGAATCTTGCAACCGCAGAGCTCAAGGCTGCTTGAAGTGCAAAGCAGCTTCTATAGGATGAGATGTCACGTGCAACCCCGCTGGGCACTGATGAGCAGCAGTGAGAATTGGATTTCATTTGTAAGGGTACTGCTAGGAAGGCACTTCTCTCTCTCAGGCTACTAGGCTTATGCACACATTTCAACACAGTAAGTCTCTTTCAAAATAAAATCTGAGAGATACAGAAGGGCACCCAAATCTCTCTCGTGATGCTGCAAGAATTCCAATCACTTGCTAAATGCAAGGAAGATCAGGTCCTAGTTCTGCAGTTGTTTTATTGAATTTCTGCATGCCAGAGTGTACAGGGTACCTGACTGCGTGTAATCAAATTGTGACAGGAAAAATACAAAGTTCAGTGCCCTTGTGGATGAGGAGAATCTTCCTAAATAAGGACCCTTATGCTATATTTCTTAAATTACTCTAAGTTAGTTCAGGCCTTCAGTTTGTTTAACGCTAAGGCATAGTTGAGATAATCATACCTCTTTTTCAGGGCTATCAAAGTTTTCTCGTGTTTTGCAGTCAATTTCACATCACTTCAAGTGTGTCACGAAACTGGATTTATTATTGAAAGGGGTTTTCAGCAGAGGGTTGTAGAAATCAAATACAAAATCAATGTACCAGTTCATATAACAGGTAGCACAGAGAAAGCTGGCATTCTGTAAGCTTTCAGGGGCCAGAGGAAGAGTTGAGAATATGTTGATTTTCTGGAAATTAGTTTGGCAAACAACTTCTGAGTGTGTTCCTGTGCAGTCCTTTTCACTGTGGTGGCTAGCCTGTTGCCATGCTGTAGTTTGATTTTTATAACCTGTGTGTAAACATTGACTTGGCTGTAATTCTGCATACAAGCTTTCGGACTGCCAAAATGCTTCTTGCTGTTAAAAACTGCAAAAAAAAGAAGAGTTCATGTTTTGGAAAGGTGAATCTTGGGGTTTAGGGTTCCACTTGGAATCATCTTTATACCTATGATATTACTTTTGCAGAAGAAGAAAGATAACAGAGCATGAAAGCCTCTAACTAACCTCCTCACTAACCTCATTTAGAACTGTCAGAAAAGATAGCGCCTGTGCCCTGGTTGTTCTCACACTTGCTGGTGTTTTATACCCTTGAAGGCATCAGATCATGGAGAAAAGTTTGTACAACAGGTCTGCATTTACATTCCTTTCTTAAAGCCTTCATGGTGGTTTCCTTGTGGACAAATTCCATAAACAAGCGACATCGTCTTGGCCTTAGGAGGTTTGGTGCAGGCAGCTTACTTGGACTGTTCCTGTGTATCCCTGGACGCAATCCAGACCCCCTGTCCTCAGGTTTGTTCTCTTTAGGAGTTATTGTAGGCTACCACGAAAAGTGATGTGGACTGTGCTTCTGTGACCTTGCATACCATAATCTTGTTATCTCAAGTACATCCCAATTGCTAAAAAATTCTGTGGTGCAGACAGGGCTTCCAGCTCTCTCTGATGGACTGACCTGGCTGCTGCACCATCAACAGACTGCTGCGACAATTATCCCTAATAATGCTGGGGAACATCAAGTGAGAGTTTTCGGATCTTTTCTTATGTTCTGAGATCTACCTGAATAATGGACCAACAGTACAACTTAGTCCCTACCACTGTGTTCTCACCCCCTACCATAAGCAGTTCATTCAGAGCCGTTTCCCACTTGTGTCAGCTGCTGGGTGGTGCCTGCTGTGGAGCTGCTGTGTCACTGAGAGTGTCCCTTTTCCCCTTTTTGTTATGCTGGCGTTCAGCTGAGCCTTTCTATTTGCTTCCCGGATGCACAGTTCCAGGGAAGTGATGTTGTGCAAACAGGTCATGTCTTGGTTTTCCAGTCCTTTTCCACACTGTGCATTGTTTTCTGCAAACTGCTCGTACAGTGCCTTTCTGGACTCCCTCTGAGGTTCTGGAGGAGGATGAAATTTTGCAGAGCCTTCGGAGAATGCTTGGTTTTTCCAGTACTGACTTAGTGTAGGGAATGTAGAAGATGCAGCATCACTGTTGACCCTTTTTGCCACTCTTTATGTTAGCCTATCAAAGTATGTGTCTGGTAATACTGGAAAGTAAAATAAAGAGTGGAAAGAGTTTCACGCAGAGTCAGTAGTTTTCTAGCAGAAAGTTTGGCATCCTGATGGTTTCCTTCATCTTTTCTTCTGCTGTTCTAAATGTAGCAGCTTCCATGCCCAAACTTGTTTGCCATGGGACTTTCAAAAGTCACTGTCATTGCTGTGTTCCGGTAAAGAGAGATTGTTCTTGTCAAGACCTTACAAATAACTGTCATCAGTTCAGTGCTTTTCAGACAGAGGATAGATCAATGATTTCCCTTTTCCTGAAAATAGGATGTAAAGAATCTGGAGATAGAAAGTTACAATTTGGTGCTCTGGAGCATGGACGCAAATAATCATTCCAGTTCTAAGGTAACTTTACTGCTACGGATTATGAGTGCTGTTCTAGCAAAGAAGTGTAGTTGTGCTTTTCTGCATGAGTCTAGAATGTTTTCTGGCACAGATCAAGTGTCAGATTATGATTCTGGTTAGGCTTTGATACAGTTTTGACACTAAGACAACTTTTAATGCAGATAAACTGTATATACAGAGGAAAGAAAGTATCTGAACTGTGCCTTTTAATGGGATGGATGTGTATCTAATGGGCTGGGCTTTTACTCCAAAATGCCAACTTTTACTATAGATACTCTTCCTTACAAGACAGTACAGTGTAGTAGTACCCAGTTTCAAAAAGATAAATAAAGCAAAACTTTTTATATGGATTAAGCCTGGCTTCAAGTTAAGTACTGTCAATATCATGACTAACCGGCAGAGAGAAAACATACTTGATTTGCTTTATACTTCTCAAGTGATTCTTAGAAAGTGTGCTTTGCTTTATCAAAAGTTGCATTGTATAGACAGGTAGTGCTTCTAAAACTAATTGTTCGGGAACTTGAATTTTCAGATGCACATTGGGAACAATGTGTTTATGTTGTGAAGAGGGAGACATAAGTCAGCCACCTTGCCGGGAGAGTGATGCAAAGAAACTTGGAGTCAGCTTACTTAGTGCTGCCGAGACATTCACCTAATTGAAGTCTGACTCTGTTTTGGCTCCCTTTGTTCTCCCTTGTGTTCAGCTTACATTTTCATTTTGTAGTGACGGTTAGATACTGTGCTTTTGACCTTGTTGGCTTTTTTAGTGCAAGCTGAAGTCATCATAAGAACAAAGTCCTGCAGCAGTTACAACACTAATTAGCTAGATAGGATGGGAAAAGTCTTACTGTGTTGAGATCTAGGATTATTTAGCTGTGAATGACTTCTGGATTCATTTTTAAGTAAACTACCTGATACATATTAAGGTATGTTGCCATCTGTGCCACAAAGGTACATGATTATTCAGTGTAGTCTTCATCTTCCATCCCTGGCTACTGAAAAATATGTTTGCCTACTCTTCCAAAATTCAGACTGTATTGTATAACATCCCTGATGGGTGTTTTGGATGCCTCTGTGCTTTGACATATATGAACTAATATTGGGACTTCAATTTTTCCATCTTTGTAATAACACATTGTTAGTCTTGGATAGTCATTGACGCTGGAGTTCTGGATTGCTGCCCAATGAAGCACTAGTGGTAAAGCTGTAAGCCACATGAAAATCTCAATTTGGATGCTTTTGCAAACTAGGAGTGTATTTCTTGAAAGGTGGTGTTGCTGAGAGTTGCAAACATTTGTGTGACGATGATTGATAGCAGACTTTGCACTGAAATAGTGCAAAAAACTCCCTGATTGAATGAGTTTAGCAGTCCAAAATACATGGTGAAACTAGTCTGTATGAAAGGGAACATCCTAGTCCCATCAGACACATATGGGAGAAATCCAAAAGATAACAGTAAATGTATTGTAGGTGGTATGACCTAATAAAATACAGCTGAATAATATAGAGCTGTCTAATGTAGTATTGTTGCTAACAGATAGTAGCGGAGTGAGGGCATAGGGTCATCTACTGTGACTGACAGAAAAGGTGGCTTGGAGATTCAGACAGCAGAGTCAAGGGAACAGAGCAAAAGATAACCAAAAAGTTAATTTAACAGCTGTTCTTCCGTAGACCCATGCTGGCTGATTTTGAAAGAGGAGATGGGATGATGTGTCTCCCCTTGTGTCTCTTTTTGGGATGGCTGTCACCTGCTACAGCTCTGAACTTTTTTTATCCTAAAGGTTAGAAAGTACAAAAATGGGATTATTACTCTGTCATGGTACAAATTTTACCTTAAATTGTCCCTTTTCCTAGAAATCTCAATGCATCAGGATCTATGAAAGATTATATACTCTGTGGTGTAACAGTCTCAGATGTATGCTCAGATATATGTAAATAGTAAATAGTATTACTCCTTTGTGTGTTGTAGCATTAGATCTATGCCTACTAGTTTGTAGTCAGTAAAATCCAGCTACTTGAGCAAAATAATTGGTAGAAACTGCCCTGAAGAATGAAAACGTTTGCATACAGCCTATTCCAAAACAATAAACAGACTTAAATCCCTTCTTTTAAGACATTATTTCATCTTTTGGTGGACTTCTAATCTTGCTAAACTTTCTTCTGACATATAAAACATGTAAAGGAAAGAATAAATGGATTTATTTCTTGCACAGTATACTAGGGGTACAATTGAAAGTGCAGTACAATGTCATTCATCACAAATGCTGTCACACATTGATGTGTAGCTGGGCCTGAGTAAAATTTTTTTCTTCTGTTTATAAGCAAGTAAGTGAAGTTGCAAATGTTTATTAGTCTCATCTAGAAAAAAGGTATCTTAATCCATAAATTAATGTAATTTAATTTTCTTTGGGTTTTTTGTTTGGTTGGTTTTATTTGGGGTTTGGGTTTTTTTTTACACATATACTGCAAATTACTTTTTGTTGCTGGTATTTACTATGTAACTTTGACCCAAAATATCATAATGGGAAAATCTGTGTTTTATTTCTGTCTTGCAAGATCAATATGACCCTGTACCCCCTTTTTAAACTGTCTAGTATAGTAGGAAACCATTTCTTTGTGACTGTCAACATGGAGAAAGACAACAACAGAGTCCATACAATAAGCTATAATATTAATCAAAGAACATATCTGCTTATAGAACATGTTTGTCAGAACGTTACCATTTATTCCTTACCATTAGTAAGGAATAAAATTTCCCTACTACACGCGTTCCACAGTGGTTGTTACAGCAGTTGCCATCTTATTCCTTAAGTTTAAACTAGCATAGAAAAGCAACTTGAAAACTATGATTGATAAAAAAGCAAATTGAAGGGAAACATGTCTGCTCTCCTAATGTTTCAGTCTTCTGATTTGATTTCTGTAAGCACACTCTCCACTAGTGACAGGTAAATCCCCAAACTAATTTACTTACTTTGTCTTCAGCTACTTCATTTAAAACTAATCTTGTTTGGGTTTCATTTTTGTTTTGTTTTTTTGTCCCCTAAAGGAACTTGTACACAAGCAAATATTACACTGGTGATTTCAATCTTGACCCTTTGTAATATGATGCAAGAGAACAGTTTCTTAACAAAAAAGAAATTACTTATGGGAATTCTACAAGCAAAATACCTCAATTTTAAACATTGGCAATTCAGATGTTAAAAGTAAAGGTGTTTGTTTTAGTTGTGCTTTGGCTTTTTAACTAAACCAATATATAGTCTCCACTTGCATCCTACTGCTGAAAGGAAAAGAAAGACACAGGAACATTCACGAACGGGTGTGATTTCAGGGTTTATTCATACTCCAGAGAAGAAGATAGGAATCGAGTTCAGAATATTTTAAAAAGTTTGCTTAACTGATGGGTGTGTTTTGAAAGTGGAGATGGTTCTTTCCCTTTATTTCTGTGCACAGCCCTTTATTTCTCTTCCACAAGGAAGAAGTTAATTGATGTTCAGCATGCTTTTATGGTGTTTGTTTGGCTTTTTTAGACAAAGAGACATTGGATAAAATTTAAGCATCAGAACTTATAGCTGGTTTATTTGAACATAGCTTCAGGCTTTTTGAAAATGGCATGTTAGTTCACATGCTTCTCTCAAGTCCCAGCTATCAGATTCCTACCCATATTCTTTATTTATAAACTATAACTATTTGTGCACAAAGAGTCTATGGGCATGAGATACTTGTCTATAATCATATAATTACACTGAGATAAAATGTATGTATGTGTTTCAAGTTAAATACATTTATACTGAGGACTCATAAAAGACCAGAAAACTTCCTTCAGATTGAATCTGGATGTATAGGCCTGTTTGGTATTCTAAAAGCTCTTTTGAAGAAATTTTAAAATTTCTTCTTGAGTAGACTTTAAAATTAGCTTTTCTTTTATAGTCTACAGATGCATAAATAAAAGGATGTGCTGGGTACAGAGCTGGGTACAGCTGGCATTTTAGGACTGTTATCAATTTGAGAACAATTATTAATTCTGCCCTCTTGTCTTCTAAAGTTATTCCATGCATGTGTTATACAGAGCTTTCTATGTATTCATCTATTTATCTCTGTCTCTGGACATGATAACAGTTACTTAAAGCCTAGAATTTTAATTAGTTGTGGGAAAAGAAAAAATCAGTTATCTCAGTTTCAGCGGTGCAATCTTATTAAGATGCATAATTTGCATCAGTGTCATCTGTGTCAGAATTCAGAAAGGATGGTAATGTATCACAACATTCCATAAAGGAACAGGGTAAGGGGGAAAAGGTACTATCAATGCGTATAGGGACATTAATAAAATTAGATAATCACTTCTCCATGAAGCAATTTTGGAATGAAAAAATATCTCCCTCTGCTCTTGCTGCTGTTATCCTGAAAGTTACTAAGTGATTTAACTTGCCTTTAGAGCACTTTGTATGTGATGCTAGCTCATCTCTTGGCATTAGCATCCAGCTGTTTCTTGGGAAAATAGATGACCTAAGCAGCAACTAGACTGGAACCCTCTGGCAACAGTTCAGACAGTCTTCTGGCTGAGCCAGAAGACCTAGGTATTAAAGGGGAAATTATGCTGTACTGAAGGCACACGTTTCAGTATACAGGTTTGTACACTGTGTGATGTATTTTATTTTAAAATGCTTTGGACAGAGATGAACTCTTCAAAACCATATACGAAGATGGGGAGGACATGACTGCTCATAAGGTTCACCGCAAGGAAAGCTAAGCATTAGAGTAGCCTGTCCACAGAGACAGGGCGGTCTCCACCATTGGAGTTTCTCAAGGCCTGACTGGATAAAGCCCTGAACTGCCTGGTTTGATCTTACGGCTGACCCTACTGTGAGCTGGAGGCTGGGCTGTGAGACCTCCTGAGGTCCCTTCCACCCTCAGTTATTCTCTGATTCTGTCAGAGTGTCACAAAGTGCACATAGCCTGACTCAATGCAGTTCTTCACTTTGAAATTCTGCAGTGTTTTTGAGGTGTGCCTAATTCTACGTGGGTTATATTCTTATCTGGAATACATCATTGCCGTGACTGTCTGTGCATACACTTAAAGGAAATCAGCCCAGTCTCTTAGTTCCAAGTTGTGGGTGTGAATTTTAGATGGTTGATAACTAAGTCTTTCTGGGCCTTCAGCCTGGCTATGAATTTCACATCAAAGGCTGCAAAAACACTGGAACAGACTTGTCTCTGGAGTTCTCAGTCCACACCCACTGATGTGACAAAACCTGTAGACAGATTGCTGGATGCCTTTAAGTGCTTGTTAGCCTCCAGGAGGTGTTTTCCCAGAGAAGACTTTCTCATAAAAGACTTGCTTGGTTGCTCTTCCAACCTGTGCTCTAAATTTTGTATGTAAGCCATTGGAGACTGTAAAATTGCATTAAGCCCCTGTCCCTCCTGCCCCCATGCCAGTAAAGCTTTTTACCTTTGAGAAGTTCCTCAGTGTTTTGTAGGCGGTATATGCTTGTCTCTGATTATTTTATAATTTCCCTCTTCAATACTGTTTTCATTACATGGTATGACTTTTACTGTATCAGTATTGTTCTATCAGTACTAAGTGTCTGTACTAGTGTATTTCAGATAAATATGTCACAGCCCATAATACGCATCAAAGAATTCACAGAATACGTCAAGGATAGATATAAGCAGGCTTTCAGATATGATATTCCAGCTTGATCTTTCAAAGTACTCCTGAGCATATTTGTATTTCTGAGTGTGTTTGTGTTTCAGCATGCAGGCATACTTGAAATAAGGAGACATGAAAATGCAGTGAAAAGCCATGGGACGAGATTAAGTAAAAATATTTAACAGGTGGTAACTTTTTCTTAAGATTTTCCCCCAAGTGGTAGATTTAGAGAACTAAAACATTTCAGAAATTTGGAAACACGTTCCATTTCTGTACTCCCAATCCTTCCCAAAACAGTCCAGTTTAAGAAAGTTCTGTGAAGAAAGTGCTTCTGTATTAGAAACCAATATCAAAGTTACCATGTAGAGAGGAACATTAAATTATAAGGGGTGTTATGATGTATTAGATACGTTTCTTAGCCATTACCAGGCAGCCATATCATTTGATCACATTAATGTATGTTTTTGAAGGTGGTGCATATAAAGTCAGTGTGTCTTCCTGGAAAAAAGGTTGGGCAGTGATGTTTTACTTAATTTTTCTTACTTTTTTTAACAGTACCCTTTTTATCTCTTTTCATATAAGATCTTAATCCTGTTTAGTGCTGTCACACACTAAAAACCACCGCTGATGTAGTTAAGTCACTGCCTCTGTTTAGTACCTGTATGTAACAGACTTATTTTGTTTGCCTTTGTTAATCTGGAAACCTCATACGTGTACAGCTGTAACCCCTGAAACAGTCTGCAACTTCATCATAATCCTGTGTATCAGAGGAAGTTACTGCAACTGGTAGGCTCTGTGCTATTCTTTTGGAAAAAAAAATAATATTGAGGGACAAAAACAATGGAAAAATCAGACAACAGATTCATATGAAAATTTCACAGTTCTTAATTTTTTCAGTTTTCACTTGCTTTGGTTGTTTTGTTTTTGTTTTTGTTTGTTTGTTCTAATAAATGAAATTCTGGCTTCGTAGGAAAACTAAGTTTAGTGGGCCAGCAGTTGTCGTGGTTTGGGTCCAGCTGGCCACTGAAAGGAACGACAGGTGCTCTACCCCATCTCTTTCTCCAAGGAGAGGGGGGAGAGAGACAAAGAGACTTAAGAGTTTAGGAAAAAACCCTAAACTAATTTAATGAATTATTAATAATAAAATAATAAAAACAAAGTAATAAAGTATAANTGTTTTTGTTTTTGTTTGTTTGTTCTAATAAATGAAATTCTGGCTTCGTAGGAAAACTAAGTTTAGTGGGCCAGCAGTTGTCGTGGTTTGGGTCCAGCTGGCCACTGAAAGGAACGACAGGTGCTCTACCCCATCTCTTTCTCCAAGGAGAGGGGGGAGAGAGACAAAGAGACTTAAGAGTTTAGGAAAAAACCCTAAACTAATTTAATGAATTATTAATAATAAAATAATAAAAACAAAGTAATAAAGTATAAACAATATATACAAAACCAGTATTGAGCTCCCAGGATGACTCTCACATTGCCAGCAGGCACTGAGAAATTCCCAGACTGGACACAGCAATGGACAGGAACTGGATTTTCGATCTGGGTTCAGGATTGCATGGATTGAGGTCAAAGGCAGATGGACAGACAGAGTCCTCCTCGGACGCCAGCTATCAAAGAAAGAAAGAGCCTTTGATCCCTCAGCTTTTATACTGAGCATGATGCAGATGGGATGGAATACACTGTTGGTCAGTTTTGGGTCACCTGTCCTGTCTGCTCCTCCGCACAGTTGCGACTCCTCTACACTTTTCCGACCCTCCAACAGGGCAAATACCAAAGCTGGCTGCCCTTGGTTGTGATAGCAGTAAGTACAAGCAAGAGCCTCTCTGCATCCCATGCCTTGGCATAAATTATAAATAATCAGGTCTCATCACTCCGGGAGCAAACAGTGTCTGGACAATATACTTTTAATTTCAGAGAGTTCAGTTAGTTAGAAGAAGGTTAGCTGAAGAGTAAAATTACTAAAGAAAATTCGTTCTGTTTTACCTCAAGCCAGGACATCAGTTCACCCCAAATCTGGTACCAATCCTTCCTCTGACTCCATAATGATTCTGAAAAGTTACAGTCATTCCTTTTATGCTTATTCTGATCTCAGTGGTAGTGCTGACAAAACTTAAAAGTCTGTGGTTCAGACAAAGAAAACTTTTTATAGATCTCATCGCACTAGTTTCATTGTGCTAAAGAGGTATTAATTGGAAATAAATTCTGTTAGGGAAAGAAAGATCAAACCCTATACCCCTTATGCAAGTTCTGTCTGATACTCTACTGCCCAATGCAAAAGATTCATAGTGTGCTGTTTTGTTATTTTTCTCTTTATTCTCTTATTTTATGGATTTTTTTATCCCATCTCAGATAAATGTCATTATGTCAGCTACTAGCTGCTGCATTTTTGCTTGCATGTGTACCCTCAGGACCTTTATGTATTTATAGCTCAAAGCTAGATTCCCTTTGGTCTCATTTGTATGTGACAGATTTCCATTCGTATATTCTTCTGTTGTAGCCTATTATATTTTCACTTCAACATGCAATGTGGTAAAACTAAACTGTAAAGGCCACCAAAACCAAGTAGTTACACTCTGTTCCTGTAGGCATGTCTTACACTTTCTAAGGGAACTTAAAATTACTAGCTAATAAGACAATTCTACTTAAAGGTTACATAACTCCCTTTCAAGACCCAGAGAGGGCATAAATGCTTTCAGTTTATGGGTTTCAAAAGACTATGTATAAAAAAGCTGTTATTTATTTGTATGGCTGCAGAAGTTACACAAGGGCCATAACAGAAAAAGTGTCCTTTACAGATAGTTGACCATCTAGGTCCGTACTTGAGATGTGCCAAATTAAGAAACTCACTTTGTCATCCTCCTACTAATTTTTGGTGGAGTTTATATTCAGATTCAGATTGTTTCTGTAAGAGTCTTATTACCTGAACTCAGTTGAGTTGTTACTCCAGCTAAGTCAAATGAGAACGCTGATTTTTCTAAAAATTACAGCATGATATGGTAGAAGAATGGCTTGTCGCCTATTTTTTTAGTTAATTTACCTATGAGTAAATTTAATTAAATTATCTCTTTGTAGTTTTTTGTGTGCGTTTATGGGGCCAACAACTTAACTAACTTCAAACCATCTAGATTTTTTTTGGGGGGGGGTAATAGTAGAAAATATTGTTTTATTTGGAATGAACCAAGTAAATGCAATGTGATGTGGTTAAAAATGTTGGACTTCAGAGATGTGAAAATCTGGAACACTTCTATAATAAGATCAATAGTGCCAAGAAACCGTAACTAATTTTAGAATGGAACTTAATCTGTTTTAGGAGAAAGTGCTCCTTGGATATGATAGCCAGAGATCTTTCAATTCAATATTCCTGTCTTTGGTGTTGATCTGGAAGTAGTCAGCATGAGAGGCTGGTATTAGTACTTCTGTGCAGACTCAAAGAGGCAGCAGGAGACACAGAAGAGAATGAAAAGGGACACTGGAAGGAATGAAAATGGGAATAAAAGAATGGCTATAGAGAGAAAGGTGAGAAAATAGAGATGCTCTGTTAGCGCAAATGACCCCTGCAAGGTGCAGGGAGTGCCAAATGCAGCATAAGTGAAACAAGTACTGGACCACAGAATACTATTCTTCCAGCTATACACAGTGTGAGGGCAACTAAAGCATAATCTTTCAGATTCATACTAAAAAAATGAAAAGAAAAAAAGGTCGAACTCTATTGCAAAATCAGTTGATTGTACCTATGCTAATCACTGCAATGTATTTGTATGTAATGCTATCTCTCTACTACAAAAGCTTTAGTGATACGAATGTTGAAAAAAGTGAAGTTATCAAGGTTTTAGCAACCTGCATGCTTCTAGTATTAGCATTTGCTTCTATTTGTACAACTACTAGGAAAATGTGCATTTTGCTATCTCATAGAAATATAAGATATGACAGCACTGCAACCGAAAATACATTCGGAAAATATTTGACTTGAAATTGGTGTTAGATGCTCTGCTCATTGCAAGGATACATCTGATTTTCTTTCAGAATGAATGAAGTAGTGAAGTAAATTAAATATATGTTTGAAATTCCTGAAATCAAGAGACTTGATAAGAGACAGGGTGCAGCTGTATTTTCAGAATCCTTATGTAGACAACTTTTGTAAACTCAGAAGGGACTATGGGACTATTTTATTGCTGTAATGTTCTCATTCACATTATACCTTAAAGAATTTGTTTCATGTTGACTTTTAAAAGGATTGATGTAACTGAATGCCATTGGTAATGTCTTTGCTTACAGAAGGTAAAACCGTGTGTTATATTCTAAATAGAGACTACAAGACATGTTGTGCTTGACTTAACATGCCTGCCTGCTCATCATTTGGAAATTGAATAGTCACTTTGAAAGTTTAATTCGAATTCGAATGTTCTTGGCTTGTTGTTCTTTTTTGAAGACCCTAGAAAAAGAAAGAGCTCTTTCTTGCCTTCGTTAAGGGCTTTACTTGCACTAAGAATGCTGCCGGCACTCCCTGTGAGCATGTGGAAATTTTTGCTGTAATGTAAGGAATATGATCCTGTGTTACTGAGGAAGATAATGAGAAAGCAGTAGGCAAACCCAGAGGTAGTACCTTCCTCCTCTCTTTGGTCCTTCTCCTTCCCTGGTGGGATTGGTTTCACTGAATGTAATGCACATAGGTCCACTGACTACGTAATTTTTTCCCCCACTAGCTGCCAAGCTTCACCTTAATTGTAGCATAGGTATTATTACTGCAGGTTGCTTTGAGTTTCATTGTCTGTCATTTATTTACTTGCAACTCATAATCATTACAGTGGAAACAATTTGGCAAATGGCTAAAATGAAAACTTCACCAGGCTGAAGGGGAGGAGGAGCAGAAAAAAAGAGACATAATGAAAAAATAGCTACATATGTACCAGGTACCTTCATGTATCTGCCTTGTTTATTCAGGACTATTAATAGAATAATAGGACATTAAGCTGTTTCTGTCTAAAAGGCTTGGTAGTTTGAGGGGTTTTGTTTTGTTTTTTAAACCAAAGACTTTTTGTGGAGAAAATGCATATATAGGGAATATAGTCAATTTAATGGTACACGCAGCTGGTAAGAATGTTTCCCAAAAGAGATTGTGTGTTTTAATATGAGTTTGTTTACAGATAGTTTCAAGGTAGCAGGAGAAATATGCCTGTATGCAGAAGCCTGGAACATTAACGGTGGGGAGCTATAGCAGAGCTATAAAAACCTGTTGAGGCAGATAGGAAACTGTGCATCACATGTACACTACTTTGAAATAAAATGTTATTTTTGTTTTGGAATAATTGCGCTTTTATCAGATTTGCCTAGCCTGCTGTCTCTGATGCCTCCTAAAGTAGATAAGAAAGGAATGGGGAGGACAGAGAATGGGCAGAATCTTGATGACACTTCGCTGCCTGTGTGCTTCACGCTACAGCAGCAGCTCAGACACCACACACATGGTGAAGAAGTGTGATGCACTGTTTTTTCCCTGAGGAGGAAGAAGAGATGCTCAGATCATAATCTCCTTCCTAGTTGCTCCATGGGCAACAATACAAGGATTTTTACTTTGGACCAGGTTTTACGTGCAGGCTGTTTAGCCCTTAATAACTGTTGTTAATTTATCTGATGGTTTTGTAGTTTTTGTAAATAAATACTGCATTTTACTGTAGTTTTTTGTGCAACTCAGTGCACTGAAGTGCCTTCAAACCCCCTTTAAGGTATGCAGTTATCAAACAAATAGAGCAGAAGCATGTAGGTTCTCCCCATGTCACGTCAGGAACTTATACAACAGTTATATATTAAAGAGATTTTCATTTCTGTTTTCTATAAGTATTTGCACAGTGGAGAAAGGTATCCTTGAGCCTGTGTGGTGCTTTAAAGGTGGCGTTTTGGGTAAGTTAGATGGTGGAATAAGTTCTTATAAATCCACCACGTTAAAGGTCATTGTAACTCTTCTTTTATCTCCCAATTTCACTTGTACTCGCACTCTGGAGAGGGCAATACCATTTTCTTGTCTGTCAGATGTAAAAAGCAGAGCTCTGCTATATAACATGCAGCACAATATGCAGCAACTATGCAATCAGGGAGCTGGAAACCTCAGCTACTGGCATTGAGGAGATCTCCTCATAACCTGTTTCCCCTTTGCTTCGTTGAAATAATTATTTTCTTATTATGAATGGATACCATTCTCAAATGAATCTGTGTCATAGAGTACGTGATATATCAGATTTCTTTGGAAAACCAACTTAACTCATACAGCAGGATACTCCATTTTGATGTGAGAAATGGACACTAACTTTTCCTCCACTGTTATGGATCAGCAGAGGTCTCTAGTAGGTGGATTTGCTTGGGATTGATGAAGAACTATGGAAAAATGTCTTGACTGCGGTCATATTTCTATAGCCTTTCCTAGCCATGGCTATAGAAGGAAGCTGTTAATTTCCTTTTCCACTGAAGTTCCTTGAGAGAGGAAAGTGGCTGTAAGTCTGGCTGTGGGGCTTTGGGGGTGGCATTTTAGAAATAAGTCATGATAGGCCTGGGGTGGCGTAACATGTTTTTCTCAGAATACGGATGACAGTGTCCAAAACTTAAACAAGATTTCAGAAAATCCATGTCTGCTTATTTTCAAACTCTGTTAGAAGGTGACAGAGTGAGTGTAATGGGAGGAAGCTGAGGAGGAGAGATTATATTAAATGTCAAAAATAAACCTCTGTACTATTCTGGAGTAGTTTCCCAAGGGAAGTGTGGGGTGCTTCATATCTTTGAAGTTGTGTTTAAAATGAGACAGGGCTAGAAAACATAGTACAGTACAGTATATGAGGAATGCATCCCGCCCTGGGTGAAAGAAGGAAAATGGGCTTGCTTGGTGCTTTCCAAACCTGATTTCTCAGACTTTATAAAATGAATTAAACATTTTTTTTGAATAAAAATGCTTTATCTGAAAACATATCCTGCATCTATGCACGGAATATATTATAAAGTTCTCTTCTTTGCACTTGTAATTAGCCTAATCAGTCATTCCGTAAAAGCCATATGTCATTAAACGTTGTTATAATGTCACTTGGGAGATTGTATCTGTGACAACTCCGATCGTTAGTTTTCAGAAGATAGGCAAAAAAATTTAATCAGACATTCCTATTCTTTATACTCCTATCTGAGTCAACAAGTGTTGGCAGTTGCTGCTGGCAGGATGTTGGCTCACATGAATAAACGGTCTGGTCAGTTATGGCAAATCTTCTCTGCCTATTTGAAAGCCCTGGGCCCTGACTTTGCTCTTGTCTTTCTGCGCGTTGTGTTTCTGCGCTTACATAAACCCGCGACTACTTTAGTGTAGCATTGTGGCTACCCACACGCATCTTACGGCTTTGGGTTGCATCGGAGTTTTTGGAATTGCTATATTGCTTAAAAAGCTTCAAATCATGGTTTAAAATATTAAAAGTATATACTTTTAAATGGTATAAACTTAGCTTTCTGCATTAGGCAGGGTAGGTTAGACTTGATTCATGGGAATTCTTTTGATTCTGCCCAGACATTGAAGATACCATGCTACTTTACAGCACTTCATAGAATCTCCCTTTTTTATGCCTTGAGACGTCTGTTGACTTCCTGTTTATTTGCTATCCTTTACCCCAAGGGCAAGTGTATTTTGAAGTGTATTCAGTTTGTAAAGGTCATTCACAGGTCTACATGCAAATGTAAAATGTTATTTGTACTTCATACCCTTATTAGACTCCCTAATTACATGAGGCAATCAAAAAGAGTGGAGGCAGAGGCTTTAATCGATACTTATCTCAGCAATAAAAATGTATTGCATCAAACCTATTAAAAATAAATAGTAAAGGTTAGCTGTCTGAATTCAGCATCAATAGAATTAACTTAATCTAAACCAAGAATGCAATCAGCAGATGAATAACACTTCACAAAAATGCACATGTGAATGGGCAGTAGAATTAAAAGCAAGCACAATTTGGCACCTGGTCAAGCTGGACTCCCTCTTATGCTCCTCGGTTTTACTTTAGCCTTATTTTCATAGTTCCTCTCCAGAATTTTTATTATTCTTTTTGCTAGGTGAATGTGAATGCAGATGTGGCTCAGTGAGTCTTCGCACAGATTCCATGAAAAATCAACTTTTTCAATTTTTATCTGCTTTCGAAACATCCAAAAAAGAACAGTTTTGTGAATAAGTTGTGGGGTTTTGGTGATATGTATTGGAAGCTTTACAATGAATGCATAGCCTTGCACTGCCTTTTCCTTTTTTTTTTTTGTCACCTCATGCTGACGTGGAACAACAGATGCCTTCAAGGTTGATAGAACGTAGGTAGCAAACACCCCAGCACAGTATGTTTCTGGACTAATAGAAAGCCCAGTTCCTTTGGGGAAAAAACGATTGTGGATGTTCCACCTTACATTTGATTAAAGAAAAATCCACCTTCTTTTTCTGATGTGTGTCTTCATCTTGGCAAGTCACCCTTCTGACTCTCACATCCCAACATGTCACACCTCGCTTTTCACATCACAGAGTGCTTGATGATGATGATGGTGCAGACAACAGCTGGACTGAATGGAGAACAGAGGTGTCAGACCATCAAATGTGCATCCTGATATAATAAGTCACCTTGTTTATAGCTGTGATAGCCTATAATACGAAAGGCAGTAAGGTTTCTGAGGCGAAATTTATTTTGTTAGTAGTATCTTTTATCAGCTCAAATGACACATTAAAATGTTCATATTTCACTCAGAAAACCAGTAGTTAATGTTGGTGCCAAGGATTTAGAATATATAAATGTATTGGCCTTAAATATACTTTTTTGTGTGCTGATAATATCTGTGTATCACTGAAGATAAAAAAAGGGCATCTTAATATAATTAATGTGCAAAATCCCTGTTTCATAAATCACTGCATGTGTTACGGCTCTTGCTTGGAGGGTAGATTTATACACGCTGTACAAAATGTAGACATGAATAAGCATATTTTAAACTTCTAATCAGAATTAATTCAAGATTCAGAAACATCTGTAGCTTCTGCTGACACAGGTAGGAGCTGAAGTTGCCATGTATTTTTTGAATCAAATAGCTATTTTCTTAATTGCTAAAGTTAAAACATGCAATGAGCACTTGTGTATTATCTGTAGTCAATATAAAGTCTTGAAACAAGTTTTAATAGCTTTAGTTGCTAAATCATATTAGTGCTGTATACCAATCTTCATGAAATCAGAGTCACTTTAGTTTTGTATCTTTGCCTTGGGTCATAGAGGTTTGGAACATATTATTTTCTAAATTAAAAAAATCAGTATCTCCTTTATTATATTATGAAAGTTCCCCTGCATATTTGTAAATATGATTAAGTGTGTTGAAAAGACAAATTAAACCTTCTGGGCAACTGATATCATAAATTCTTCATGTTCTTTCCATTAGCAGATCCGAATATTTTTCCTGGGTTGTGGACTTCTTCAAGATTTGTTTTTTCCTTAGTCTAACTGTTCTTTTCTTTGTATGAGGACCATACTATCAGACATTATTCAGGAAAGAGATGAACTAGGCAAAATACTCTGAACTTAAAATAGTATTAGAATTAGATAAGTCGATGGGATATTGTCCTTGATAAAACATAGAATAGCTTCAGGGTTGTTACAAAATATAGTCAGGGCCTATATAGATAGAATCAAGACTGGGAAAAGATCATAGGAAGTAGATGAAGGCTGAAGCTGCTGTATTTCTTCTTTTAATTAACATGGTTTTACTTCAAACTGAATATTTTGTGAGGAAGAAATGAGAAAAAATATCTCACTTCTGAAGGTACTTTGGCAATCAGGAAAAAAACCCCCTCAGTCCAAGCTGTCTTTATACAAAAAGAAACAATTTGGGATACCATTTTATGAAATGGTGTACTGACACAGTGAACAATCCTGGGATGAAGAATTTATCCCTGTATTTGAGGTCAGTTTGAGCTGTGGGAGCTCATCAAGTGTTTTGAGCCAGTCTGGACTGTGTGTTCGAAAAGCAATGCCAATATAAGGCATTAATGGACTAATCAGTAGTCTGTTTGTATGGTAGGTACATCAGTAGGGGGCAGAGTTTTATTAAATTTATGTACTAGCACGTAATTCCCTCCGAGAGTCACATAATTTGATTAGAGCACATAAACATTGGGAAAATTCCTTAAAATCATTTGAAGGTAAAAAGTACCTCTACTGTTACTCTAGAACAGTTCTACCTACAGATTTTACCTACTAGGGTTTGTATTTGCTGCATACCATTTAACTTGATTGTTGAGCAACTGATTGAAATTGTAGGCGAATATTTGCGAAGCAACGAACTGCTCATCGTGAACAAGTCTGACAACATCAGGGCCTTGAGTCTCATCTAATTTATATCTAGTGTAACTGTCAGCTAGTTCTCATATGGCTAATTTGTTTTTCAAATAGTTTGTGCTTTTGGGGATGGGGTGGATTAGTTAAGAAATCTGCTTGAGTTTTATCACTTATTTTAGTTACTGTCCTGATTGTCCAGGCAGAGCTCAGACTTCAGAGAGCTCAATGTGGTTGCACAAATTTGGGTGTCTCACGTCTTAGAAGTCATTGGCCTTGGTTTTCCAAACAGACCCATAGAGAAGGAGTTTGAGATCTGTGCCTCTGGTCTACTGCAGTCGGTGGAGATCAGCGCACTGAGAAAGAGGAAAGCAGCGCAGATCTGGCTGTGGGACGGGTGGCTGCTGCTACTGTAAAACAAAACACAGTAAACACAGACAGTGGGTGAGTAGAGCCAATGCAAAATGGGGGGGGCCTTAGATTATTTGGTTACATAAACTAGGTAGCTTGACGATGGATTTAAGGGATGAGAAGGTCTTTGGATTTGCATAAATAGAAGCGTTAGATGACAGTGGAAATGAAAAGGCACTATAATGCAAAACAAAAGGACAATGTTAGACAGCTCAGTTGCAGGAATGTAATTGATAAGAAGCATTAGTAGTGACAAAAATCAGAATGTCTTTCTGTACATTAACGTGCCAGATACTTGATGCTGGAATCCAGATAATTTTTGCAGAAAGTACCTATATGTGCGATTTAATTAGAAGTAAATATAACATAAAGTCAGCCAGTGACAAGTTGATTTGGTTACAAAAGTGATTTAGTTATTTGAGGGGGAAGGGGACTATATCAACCCACTTTGGATCAACATGAGGACCATGAAAGGTAACAGCAGTGATTTTTATTCCCCCTCCCCACCCTTACTGAAAGGATTGTTTTGTCTTAACGAAGCAGTTCATTCCTACATGTAAAAAGCCTTCTTACTATCCTGTGTGCAGTATTGTATTTGCACGGTAAGTTTCTAATCCCTGTCCGTGATCCTTATCTATCATCTTCAATAATGAAGTATCTGTGGCCTCACCGGTGCTGAGTACAGGGGATGATCACTTCCCTAGTCCTGCTGGCCACACTATTCCTGATAGAGGCCAGGATGCTGTTGGCCTTTGCCACCTGGGCAAACTGCTGCCTCATACTCAGCTGGCTGTCAGCTGACACCGCCAGGTCCTTTTCTGTTGGACAGCTTTCCAGCCACTCTTCCCCAAGTTTGTAGTGCTGCACTGGGGTAGTAAGACCGCACCTTGAGTAGTGTGTTCAGGTTTTGGCCCCTCGCTACAAGAAAGACATTGAGATTCTGGAGCATCTCTAGAGAAGGGCAACAATGATGGTGAAAGGTCTAGAGAACAAGTCTTATGAGGAGCAGCTGCGGGAACTGGGGTTGTTTAGCCTGGAGAAAAGGAGGCTGAGGGGGAGACCTTATTGCTCTCTGCAACTACCTGAAAGGAGGTTGTTGCGAGTTGGGGGTCGGTCTCTTTTCCCAAGTAACAAGTGATAGGATTAGAAGAAATGTCCTCAAGTTGCACCAGGGGAGGTTTCGATTGGATATTAGGAAAACTTTCTTCACCAAAAGCGTTATCAAGCACTGGAACAGGCTGCCCAAGGAAGCGGCTGAGTCAACATCCCTGGAGGTATTTAAGAGACAGGTACATGTAGTGCTTAGGGACATGGTTTAGTGGTGGTTTTGGCAGTGTTAGGTTGATGGTTGGACTTGATGATCTTAAAGGTCCCTTCCAACCTAGAAGATTTTATGATTCTACACACAGCCCAGCAGATGTTGTAGTTCCACCAGTGAACAAGTCTTGTTATACTCACACAAAGTACCATATTGTTTTGGAGAAAATGGTTTATGGCAGTTGTGACTTAAAATAATAGAAATAAAAATAAAAACATTTGTTGCATTATCAGAAGGTGTGTCTGAGAAACAATAGCTTCTGCTGTCTTTTGAACTCAAAATAATTGTCATGCTCTTGTGCAATTTACTGTAATGATTGCATCTGTGTATTAAACATGCATGGGATGGGAGTGGGGGAAATATACGTTATCGTTAAGCTTATTGTTCTGCTAACTTTACCCTGTGATCTTTAAAATAGATATTTTACTAGGCCGTTTGTTTCCTGGTGATCAGCATGGCTGATCAGAATCTATTTTCCTAAAAACAGACACTCAGAGAGGTCCAGGCTTTGACCATCTCATTTGTGTCTGAATTCTGTAAGTCTTCCAAGTTTAAAGAAAATTATGATTTTGTTTTTTCAATTTAACTTGAACAAAAGTAGTCTCTTGAATGTTAAAATAACAATGTAATCTGTAGTCTACATACCTGATCCAAAATGAGAGAAATAGTTGTTCAACAGAGTAATATTTTGCTCTCATGTTATACTGCACCTTGCAGAGTTAGTTATGTCAAGTGATGGTTACTAATGCTGTGAGAATAGCCAAAAACCACTGCATAATTTCTCTTTAGGCTAATAATTATGATAAAAAAGGTATAGTAAATTTCACAGCCGCATAGTTTGCTGAATTTGAGTAGGCTTCAAGCACAGAAAGAACTAGCATTCGTAGTTTCCTTGTAAAATAATACTTATGTAAATAGCATTGGCAAAGTAGCAAGATTTCCAGCCCCCCTGCCACTACCCTGCAATAAGAGATGATACTGTGTACTGAAGTTTAATAAATACATTGATTAAAACCAGCCTGGACATTTCAGTCCTGGTCCCTCTAGGTAACTATTATTGCATTTTTCATTCTCACAGCTTTAGTTACTGGAGTTTAAAATGCAGCACAAGTTTTTTGAACGAAAAAGTACTGACGGCTTGCCCTTTCAAGAGATTAATTAATAAATTTTTAATTCAGGGAGTCATTTCCCAATATAGCTCATATAATGTTAGAAAAAAGGAAGAAAGGGTATCTGTGGATATACAAATAGGTAAAATACAAAGGGACAACTGTTTCAAGTCACGTCTAAAGTGAAGGGAAAGCTGATTGTGAAGAGGATAATAAATATTTTTCTTTAAGTCTTGGCTGTCCACTAAGTGGTGAGATGTGAGTTTCTCTATAGTACAAACTAATATTGGGTCTGGAAGAGGCCGTATAGCATCTTACGGAGCCACTTATGGACTCAATTTCCTATTCCCTTCCCTACTGTGTGACTGGAAGGTGTCCCACAACTAAAATGCAGGTCTTTATGACCTCTTCAGAGCTGCAGACCATGTGGGGGATGCCTTCCCTTTGGATGGGTGAACTTACTGTCCTGTGATTGGTAAGAGACTGAGGGGGCCTCAAGGAAAAAAAGCCAAAAAAAGAGGCTGAAAACAAAATTTAGTATTCCAAGAGACTGCAACTGGCCTATGGTGCACAGGTTTGATGCCTTTTGTACAAAGCAAATACAATCTTGAAAGCGACTGTATAAACAAGAGATTCCATGACGGGGAACTAGAGGATCAGTAGAGGGAAGTCTACATAAGCATCATAACAATCATATCCAAAACAAGTTTAAAGGTAGAGTAGATTTCTGTAAAGCTCTGTTTAGCTCAGAGATGTAAAAGTAAAAATTAGGTGTGTAATTTTCATGAGAGCAAAGACTAGTTAACCAACAAGTCTGACTTCATATTTCTATGAGAAGATATTGTCAGAAGAAGGAGGCGTGAAACCACTGTAATTTAGTAAATTATGTAATCCTAGACCATGAAAGACTTCTGACTGTTTGGAATCTGTTCCATGCTGATATTTAATTAGTAAAGAGAATTCATTAGAAAGTGAAAAATTCAGAATTTGGGCTATTGCATTTTGGCCTGGATACTAACCAGGGGAAGCTGGTGGAGCAACTGCTACACTAAAATAAGTCAATTAAGAGCATTATTAAGTGATACAGTAGGTACCTATACCTCTTGTCTGCTCCAAATTTACTTTGAAAACTGATTTTTTTTTCTTTCTCTTGATACTCTGAGATTTTTACATTTGAAGAAGAAATTAAATGATTGATCATGGAGGTAGGACAGTGAAACTGAGTGCACAGTAACTGTACAAAACGAAGTGCAAGAATGTATATTGTAGGGAGAGAGAAAAAGCAGGGAGCATTATCTTTCATTCATTTTAGTGATGATATTACTAAGATGTACCTGTTGTTCAAGTGATGATAGTATTTTGTAATGCAGATACCACTTTTGTTGATGGTGCTACATTTAGCTCTCAATTTTTTATCCACTCCACACAAATACATACAAATATTTTGACATCTCATATATTTCAAATGGATTGGTGGAAAATTAACCTCAACTGCCCTCTATTTGAAGTGCAGATGACTTTAGTAGCATCCGTCTTGGGGTGACGCTTTATATGGTCTCTAACAAGTTAATCTATTTGTGTAGAATTTTAATGTGATGTTGTCTTTTGTCTAGTTTGACTGATGTTTTCAGAGGCAGATAAGTCTTAAGCAGAAGGAATCCTCAAAGGAGGAAGGTAAAGATAAGGTGATGAAATCCAACAGGTTTAGATATGTAAGGAGGAGGAGAGATTGTGGAGTCAAAAGGAAAAACACCCAAACTCAAGAGCAATATTGAAAATCCTTTAGCATGCACTAAAAAGCATTTATCTTTTTAACTGGTATGAATATGCAATAGATCATTCCTGACAGAGGAAGATGGCACCATTTCCCTCTGTAACATTCAGGATAGTCATAGTTAAACCCTTATAAAGCAAGTTCAGCACGGAATGATACTCTTACTAGGGTATCCCTGTCTCCTGCTCATCATGCTGAAGGTGGATTTGAACTACTTTAAGCTGCTGAAGACTAAGCCAAGGACAAGACACAAGTTCACCATTAGATTCTGTCACATTAGATCATCACGGCATCATTGACTTGGCAAAATTTAAATCATTCTAAAACTTTTACATACAGAAAAGTAGCAGTGAAAACTGCATAAGTAACAGGGAAATGATAGAATGAGAAAACATTAAATACTTAAAGTTAAAATTCTTTAGCTTATGTTAAAAAGTAGATGGCGGAGTGGGGTGCCTGTCTCTCACTAGGCATCTGCACTGTCATGACAAAACCAGTAGCCTGTGGACCGAACAAAGGAAACTGTAATCAGACTGTAAATGCATGGAGTGGACAGCTGAATGAGTCCATTCTCATTAGAAAGGGGCATTCCTCTGAGATCTCACTTCTATTATATTACAAATTTCCCCTCTTATTTTAAAGAGGAAGAGGAAATAGAATGTATCATTGAAAGTAACTAAACCCCATTACTTGAGAATAGTTAGAAATGTTAGTTTAATTCCAGTAGCATCTCTTATGTCTGAAAAATTATCTATTCACTCATAATAATTAAATGCAGTTCCTATCCAGCTTTTGTCCTGGGGAGTTCACAAAGAAATCTTTTTTAATGAAATAATTTTAGAAATTCTGAAAAAAACTACTTTCAGAATTTTACATATGCTATGGGAAACTTCAGTAGTATATATACTGAAAGATATCATTTTGTGTCTGGTTTAGAGTTCAAGGTAAGTAGTACGAGAGAAATACTCTTTCACAACCTGCATTGCAGTGGTTAAAAAGTATCTGATTTTCTGATAGTTAAATGGACTTTGTGTGGTGATCGTAAGTCATTTACATCTCTTTCCATATAATGATGGAAATTGGCAAGTTGGCGATCAGAGTAGCTAAAATACTGTAGTAATACCAAATTATTTGCAGATGTGTTTTAGACTTGTGAATTCAGAAAAATAAGTGTATTGGAATATCTGTTGGGTAAGATACTGGCACAGTTATCTATCAGAGCTACTGCCACCTTTTTTTGTTGACACATTTGTGTCTTTGTAGTGGAGTTATGATGGCATTAATTACATGTTCCTAAACTCAACTGTGAAACTCCAGTTCTCAACCGCCAGCCACAAGGTTGAGTCCCCCAGATGTTTTCTGTAGCTTTTACTTTGTTAAACCAAGTTCTGACTTGTAATTTTGATTTGTAATTCATAATATCTAAAGTACAGAGTTGTAGACTGAAGTGGAAGCTGTTTGCTTAATCTATAGTTATTCTGTGCTAAACGCTATCTAACTTTTACTATAGTGTAATGGTAATGCTTCATCATGTCCTTGCCAGAACAATTTCTATGTTACTTTCTGTTTTAGCTACCTAAGCAATTTTTCAATTATTTATATCTGGTTTTCAATATGTATATAGATATTTTCCTCTTCTTTAACTGCAGAAAAGCTTTGGCGGATAATAGCATATTTGTAATACGTTCTGAGTTATAAGATAAATTTTTCTTACTCAGAAATCTTTTTTATGTAAGAAATTTTAAGTTTTCATATCAGAACTCTTACAATGAAGAGCAAATTAGGCCCTGTTTATGTATGGGAGGGAAAAGGGTAAAGGGATACATGAAGCTCTGTAATTCCACCATTTCCATGTGAAGGGCTCATCCATCAAGTAAAATACTCTGTATGATGATTTTGCAGCTGATGGGACTACATGCCAGATGCCACAGGAACAAAAAAAAAATATAATTGAGTATGTTGTATCGAGGCACCTATTGCTTTCTGGACAAGCCATTTTATCTGCGAATCAGAATAGTGGTTACTAATTTCTATGGAGAATACTGGAAAGCTATAAATATAGATACAAGTGACACAGCTGTGTGTCCCATTTTTGCTGTGTTATGCCACTGTGGTGAACAATGCCAGCTAAGCCTGCTCTGGACTTGGTTCAAGCCTAAGTTTCAACTTCTCCTTAACTCTTTTCCAGCACAAACAGCATATGTGAACCTATTAAGTCACTCATGTCCAGCTTTGATTTTGGTCACCTAGGGTTCTAGGTATTTAGGAAACTCTCATGAGACTCTTACTTATATTTTGGGTATCAGAATACTTCAAAAATACAGTCCTTTGTATTACTACTTTCCCATTCTCCATTTCTTTGTATCAGACATGTAGCAAGTCTTTATAAATTTCAGGCTTGTGAAGCAAATTCACAAATGAAACCAAAATAAAATCACTATCAACGCCCCCCCCCCCCCCCCCCCACAAAAAAA
>VZSF01007823.1:0-32865 GCA_013398295.1 Chionis minor | reverse complement strand
CAGGCCAAACAACAACAAACAACCCCCACACACCAATCCCCCCATAGCAAACAAAAAGTCACCCCACCCTCCAACAACACCCACCCTCTTGACTTAAAAACCTGAACTGGAGGCAAAGCTTGAATCAGCAAACTCAGCAAGCACCATGCAACTTGCAAATGGGTAAAACACACACTGTGCCGTAGATCATAGGCTCATAGAATAATGTGGGTTTGAAGGGACATCGGGAGTTTGCTAGTCCAGTGTGCTGCTGGTCAAACATGGTTAGACCGCGTTGTTCAAGTTTTTATCCAGCTGGGTTTAAAAACCTCCAAGGATGGAGGCAGTACCTTAGGCAACCTGTTCAGTGCTTGTCTGCTCTCATGGGGGGAGAGTTCTTCATTTTCATATATCCAGTCAGAGGATCTCTTGCTTCAGATTGTGCCTGCTGACTCATACTCCTGCTGTGCATTCCATTCCTTTGAAAAGCTTGGATCCATCTTCTTGATGACCTCTTCATACGTATGACTGATGTTGAGATGATTTGAACTGTTTGACTTAATCAACAAGGCTAAAATTATAATTTTAGGTGATTCAATTTAGAGAGCATAGTGCTTGAGGGAGCAAAGAAAGGAAATAGTTCGAGTACCTGGTTTTGAACATTTCTGCTGCTGCCTGTGCCTTGCCAGTGGAAGGGTAAAGGTCACACGTTGAAAGAAATCAGTGGTAATACAAGCTCGGAGAACACTGATCTCTTCTTTACTGCTTAAACTGAGAACACAAATAAGTAAGTAACACAGCAGCCAACACCAGTATTGATCCCAATAGATCAGAAATGGCTCGAAACCATGGAAAACTCACAGCAGGTGAGCATTAAAGAGCTGACAAATAAGTTTTTCTAGTGTAATTTTTTGTTTGTTTCAAAAATTCATACTGCAGTGTGATGGTTTGCCAGCTGAACATTGCTCCCTGACCTGCTGACCACCCTTTGGCCATGCTTTGTGTTCCTCTGAATAGGTCATGAGAAATTCAACTCTCAGCTATAAAGGTATAAGATCAGTGCTTTAGCACTAATATACTTAAGATCTGCCAAGTTAATAGTGTACAAATAATTGTAAACAATTACATAAATGGGTGTATATATACTAATCAGGTGTTCGTAGAATTCTGGGTGCAGTTGATGGGGACTCAACCTTTCTTCTGGAAAAAATCTGTTCAAATCCTGCTTTGAAGCTGGATCTAAAGGGTTTATGGCTATAATCTCTAAACATTGCTGGGCTATTTTGTCTACTGACTTTGGTGATTGGTATCTATAGATTTCTGACTTTCAGGAACACAGAGTGTATTTAAAGAACACTACAGAGTCTGTAGAAATATTGAGAACCTTTGTAAAGAAGATGTAAATGACCCTGGAAACAGTTTTTTAATCTTCTTTACTTTCGTTTTCAAAATTAAAATATTCTAGCCTAGCCTCAGTTGAAAATTACATGGAGGAGCGTGTTTTCAAATATGTTGAAGATGCCACAAACAGTCTGTAGCCTGAAGCACTGACACCAACACTGCTCAATTTCTGTGAAGAATTTAATGTTTGTCACAAATTTTTAAATATACGTAGCTGATGTGTGGATAGACTCACTCACAAGAGGTGATGGGCACAAACTGAAACAGGAGGCTCTGTCAGAATATAAGGAAAAACTTTTCTTTACTGTGAGGGTGCAGGTGACCTCCAGAGGTCCCTCCCAACTTCAGTCATTCTGTGATTGACTGTAATATGCTTCTTAATTAATTAAATATAATTCCACTTTCATTATTTCTGTATTGGTTTGAAACCAACCTTGGTGAAATATTTCTTCTGGGTGAAACATTTCTTTTCATACCTCTACAGAACTGCAGGAACAAAATAATATTTCATGCTCTCTAGCTCAAGAACTTGGAGTATTGAAGTTTAGCCGTGTACACAAATTTTTTTTTTCAGACTTTCTTTCCTACTGTTATTCAAGAACATAACCTTTCCCTTGAGTGTGACATATCTTAAGTTAATAAAAGAAGAGGCTAGGGACTTAGGTAGGCAAAGCTTATTGGTTATTTGAAATCTTTCCAAATTTGAGTGCAATTTAAGATAAGGTGGTAGTGTCTGAGGAAAAAAATGTCTGCAGAGACCTGACACACTGATCTGCCAGAGGATTTTAAATGGTTAAAGTATATAAACACTTCTATTAATTGAAACCATCGAATACAAGTCATGATAATATGTCACGCTGAAAGAAGTACAAGGACAAGGCTGGTTAAACTTGAGCAACAGAATCACTAAAATAAAGGAAAGCAACTTGAGCATGAAACAAACTATTGAAATACTATTTTTGCTATGAGACAAAGGGAGAAAGGATGCTATAAGAGTTCAAGTTGAGGCTCAAAACAACGTTGCTTAGCTTTTTTCTTCTTTTTAAAGGAGATGAAACAGGGAGAGAAGAGCTCTGGAGGTAAATGTAATGTGAAAAGACCTCTTTCTTCAGTTGCAAAATGTCAGTTTTTAATGGAGGAATAAAAGGGAAAAAGAAAATAACAATCCTACAACTCAACTAAGAAAAATTTAAACAAAAAATATGGGGAAAGAATTTAGTGAGGTTTTCTTTTTTTGTATGTGGCACCACTCAGTCCAGCTGCGACTTTGCAGCATGGCTTTTTTCATCTCCAAAATATAAACATACAGGGAAGTTTTTCCCTTTGCGTTTTATGACTGAGATTCCAGTGATGGCCACTAGCACAGAGTGATTTTTAGCAAAGGAGAAAAGTGATGGTTTGACCATCTGCAAATTGTCAAAAATAACATGTGGTCAGATCTAGCCAGTAGGAACAGAAAAAAATGTTAATTTTTTCTGAGCTGTTTGTTTAATATTTAAAGGGTAAATCTGAAAAACAAAAGATGATAACTTCATCTAACAATTGATAATTATTTGCCACCACATGGTCTCTAATTTTGCTTAATTCATGGTTTCTGCAAGATTCTCGGAAATAAACTTCCAAAGATAGAACATTTCTTGAATGTAGATCATTAGTTGTCTTTTAGTCATAATAGCTCGATCTGTAACGGTGGTCTTGTAAAGCTTTTAGGTTTAGACGGTGTCCAAACAGGTAGTTGAGCCTTCTCTTGAACTTCAGAAGTGCCTTAACTTGCTGTGTGAGCTAATCTAGTTAATATATGGTCTATAAATAGTTAGCTAGTCTATAAATTTCTGATGATAAACAGTAGGTTTCTTGTCACTACAGTAGCATCTAATCTTCAGAGGGTAGCTGGAGAGGCCAGGAGCTTGCTGGCCCAAAACACTCACTTAATTGTCTGTGGGAAGTGTGGCATTCTTTCATATCTTTATCTTGCCATTGATCACCAAGAACATGATACAAAAAAAAAAAAAAAAAAAAACAAAAAAAAGTATAATATATGGAGCAAGGATTAAGTGAGAAGAAGCAGAAGAATTTTTTGTAATCGTAATGAGAAGTCCTTAGAAATTGCTTGAAGTAGTTATGAAGAAAGTAGAATCCAAGGACTACAAAGTGTGTTGTCCTTCTTAATGATGGTATTCTTGATGAGCTGAGCTTAGAGTAGCATGTTACGCAGGTACAATGTTACTGTTGGTAAAATCCTGAGTTTGGCCAGCAAGCTTAATACATCATTTTCTGACACAATAACGTGTGAATATTAATTTAGTAGGTTTGAAAAGTGAAAGCTAGCTCAAATCCTATGTGGCTTATGTGTGCATCCTTCCACTGGCTTGTTCCAAGTAAGGTTCTCAACTTGGTGATTTCAGGTACAAATGGTCTACATGACTAGCCAAGAGCGACCTGGCTCAGTTTTCCAGGAGGGGTTAGTACTTGCTTGATTGATTTCATTTGGGTTATGTACTAGTTCCTGATATTTTAACTTATGCAGCCAAAATGCAGTTGAAGCAGAAGGAATTAAGCCAGATAGATTCTTGCCTCTGACATGTACGCTATTTAACTGAAATCAAAATGTCTCTCTTGCACTCAGGAACAGCAGGAAAATCACTTGAATAACATCCAAATACCTGAGTAATTTTACGTTTTGGGGTAGTGACATGCTTGCTGCTGTGTTGCTTTTGACTGTTTAAATGAAGGATGAGTAAGCTGTACAGCCTCAGTAAAGTTTGATCAGCTACCACAAGTAGAGGTGGTGTTTGATTTGTGATCTGAAGTATGTGGATTCTTTCTAAACAGTACACCAAAGATTGTTATTGACCAGTGCCATGTATGCCCTACAGCAGTTAACACATACTGTAATTCTATAATCTGCACCTTTGTGGGACGTAAGATAGAGCACTGAAAAAAGTTGAAAATGTGCGTTACTACTAATTGAAATAGGAGCGGATTTTGAAAGTTGGAGTGCTTGTCCTGTTCCCTTCAAAGGAGAATGCTTATTCTTAGTACCACTTTGGAATATTGCTTAGTACTCACAAAGTCTTTGAATTGCAGCCAGTCCTTATGCAACATTTTAGCTGTTCTGTGACTTTGCTTGTTTGAATACTAAGGGAAAGTAGCCATTCCTTTACCAGATTTGAGATCAGGTTAGCCTTTTGTGTATTGCCTGACAGGTGAATAAAAAGCTTTTAGTTAGTGACTAAAGCACTTTTTGATGACCTGGTAATAGCCTTTTTTCTCCCAAGACAAAGCTTGAGTTTTATTTATGGGCTATAAGCTGGTACCTCTGCACTTTGTTACCTAATAAAAGAAATTGTAATCCTGTCGTTGACAGTGGCACAAAAATAATCTACTTGTCATTTGTTAAAAATAATTGTGTGTTTTTATAACTGCAAATTACAGATTATTTTTTTAAAATCCTCAATACTCGTCAAAAGCCATAGTTTCCCCATTGGTGAGTTATTCCAAAAGCTTTTATCTTTTTAAAAAAGGAAATTTCATATGTGACAAAAGAAAATTTTGTTGAGAAGGCTATTTTCTCTAACAAATAATGCTTGTTTCAAATGGCTGAACTTGTCTTGGATGGAAATAAAATTTAACAGTCTATAAAAAGATCATATTGATTTATTACAAACTCTGTTAGCTTTCAAAATAGAAAATCTGTAGGCTTCTATGGGCTGTTGCCTGAAAAGCTTGTCTTTAATTCTGGAAAGCTGAATAACCATTTGAAACAACATGTCTGCTGAAGGGAAACTAGCGTGGTGAATCTGTTGTGCTGTGCTGGTCAGTTTAAGTGATGCTAGTATAATATGGCAAGCAAAGTATTCAGAGAAAATATTAGGCTGTTCTTGTTTTAAAAGCTAGGTAGGTTCTGAGACTGGCTTTCCTTAATTGCTAATCTGAATCATGTTTCTGTCTCAGCCCCTGTGCTTTACTAACTTTCCTACCACCTCCATATTGACAGTGTCATTAAAGTGATCTTGACAGTGAAGCCTTTTGTATATGTACTGCTCTGTACCTGACCAGATGCCTTAGTGATGCAAGATCTATGCTCTTAAAGGAGAAAAGCTTTTCATCATTCCTGAAAAGTCATTCTCTCCTTTGATTAATTCTCCTAATGAGGCTCAGGCTTTGCCTTACTTTAATGTGTCATATATTCCAAAAATAGTTTAGACATTGAAACAGCTCTCATACTAAAGTATTTGCAAGTCCCTAAACCTAAAGGTGGAGAAAAGAAGTCCACTGCACAAAACCTATTGTCAGTACACCATGAGAGGCTGGAAAAAACAACAGCATAAGGGCAGCAGCTGATCTTACAGGGCAAGTTCTTTAGTATAAAATTAGCTGTATGAAGACATAAGAATGTGGAATAGGAAGTGGAATAGGAGAGGCAAAGGAACTAAAGAAATTTAAAGAAATACGTTAGAAGAAAGTCTTTTTTTAGAGGCCTTCCATGCTCATTACATAAAATTGGTATAGATGGTTCTGTCTTTAATCAATAACATTTGCAAAATGGTATGGGGTAGCAAAGGGGACTGGTACTGGTCAAGAGATGTAAAGATAATTATTAATTAGAAATCTTAAGGTTTTTTAAAGCGGTGTGAAGACTATTAGACATTTTAAATGGATTTTCAAGTGACGTAGTGAGCAATAGAAGTCATTTAAAGCCTAATGACACACTGACCAAAAGAAAAAGAAAAAAATCCTTTAAACTCTTTTTTTTTTCCTTTCCCATTTTGTCTGGAAACTAAAAACCAATGATCAGAAGGGTGAGAAGCTGGCAAGACTATAGAAGGAAATATATTGAAATATATTGCCTATGGAAGGAAATATATTGCATAAATATGATGTACTCCAGATGTAGGAATTGCCTCAGGCTAATCTGGCTGTCAGACTAAATGCAAAAAAGCCCCAAACTCCCCAAATCACAAACATCATTCCCCCTACCTACCCCCTTGGATTCCTGAAACACTTTATGGTTTGTTCTCTGTTGCTCTTCACATAACAATTTTGGGGATATAGGTAGCCTTAAGACATGGTGAGACTACAGAGGTTTGAGCAACCATATTTGTAACGATCGTTGACATTCAAAATTATTAGTAACCATAACTATGAGAATGAGGAATTTTGAGTCCTTTCAGGCAATGGTCCCAATGGGTCCTAGAGGTAAGCAAATATTTTGATATGCAGCAATATTTAGGTATTCAGTAGAGAAGTTTGCTTGACCTGTAATTAAAGTATTATTATTTATACTTAATACATATAAATGGCAAGCTAGATTCACCCTATTCAGAACTTTCCTAAAATCTGGTTGCTGTGTTTACTAATGGTGGTTTAAGACTGTAGTCACCATATTTCATAAACACGTATTAAGCATTGAAAACACTATGCAATCAGAATGCTGGTGTTTCATTCATATTTTGCCGACCAGTAAATAAAACAGTCCTGACTTGATTTGCATACAAAAGTATTGCAAAACATAAACTACATTGTACTAATGAAACAGCAGCAATAGTCTCAGAGGACTAGTCTGGACTTTAACTGGACATTTTATTCCATGGATAATTCTTTGTTATATGTTAGGAATGGATACAAGTGGAGTGAATGAAAGATCATATGATATGATATAGTTTGCATGAATGCATTGTTGTTTCATGTTCTGAAGACAAATCTAGTGGTTATGAAAGAAGCTACTAGGGCAAACAGCAAACACTGAAGTATATTTAGATGTATCTTATAAATTTTTTGTGTCCTGTTTTACATCTGTATTTCTTGTCACTGAGGCACAGCCAATATAATTGACTTCTGCTGTTGAGAGAGCTGAAGCTCAGCATCTAGAAGTTTGATCTTTGGTACCTGAAAGTCTTGATGAGTAAGCCTGCTCAATGGACTATCTCAGCTTGTTGAAAAATATTTGTTGAAAAAGCAAACAGTAGCAAATCAGAGAGAAGCTTTCCTGACAGCAGCCAGGGATTAGTAGCTCATCTTTGGAGAAGATACTTTATAAAAAGTGTGTTTCTGAGATGAATACTTTCATACTTTCTGCAATGAGAAAGAAACCAGATGAATAGGCATTGATTTTCAACCCCAGTGATGGCATGCAGACACTGTTATTATCTTTTACTCCCATCTTTGTTTGCGTGCTCAGTCTCAGGTTTTTTTCAGTTCTTCATAGCCATGTGAAGGGCTGAGGTTTGTATATGTATATCTGTTTGTACCAGCGTACCTTTTCATCTTTTGTCAGCAAAAAGACAAAATCTTTTCCAAACATGTACTGGGTCTTTACACATCAAATCATGTAAATATGGCCAACATGCAATCACCCTTTGGGAGTTCCAGGGTAGATTCTAGACTGACATGTTTCTGTGTATATGCTGAAAGTATGTCATTACATATTCCCTTCAAAAAGGTCTTGCATGCAGAGTGGGTTTATTGTTTATTTTCCGTGGAAAAATCCTGACTTATCTTATGGAAATGATCTTGAAATGCTTTAGGAAAGCACTGAAATGTTCCAGAGCAGTGTGAAACAAGCTTGAAAATGTTTTATATGTGCTCTTCTTCTAAGGAATGAACTGTCTAATGAAAAAATTAGAGGGATTTTTTAACCTACTGAAATGAAAAGCTTCAAAAAATTAGTTCTGATATTCCCTCAGGATCCAAAAGATGGTTGCCACAAATTAATACTAATTAAAACAAAATTAATCAAAACTGTAGATTTTCTAACTTTCAAAAGAGATGAAACCTTAATGCCTGTTAAGAATTAAAGAAACTGAGAAGTTTCTACACTTCTTTAAGAAAACATGTTCAGGTTTTTTTTTCCTGTGGTAACCTAATACCATTGTTTTGCATTACTTGGAAGTGTTATTTTCGCAACAGTCATTGACTTTGATCAATAATATGTTGTTTTATACAAATAAGCAATCTTCTAGGAACTTTTTGACATACAGGAACAGTCTAGTCATTTTTGCAGAAGACGGGAAAAGGTTGTTGACTACCAGATGCCACTGGCCAATGTTATTGGGATTCAATGTAAAAATCCCATAAAGTTTTTATGTTGTTCTAGAGTTCCCTGCATCACCTGATTCCTAGCCAGGAGACTCTATACCTTTTGCGTTATGGAAATCATAACATTGCCACAGAAACTGAGGTCTCAGTTATTGCCTGAAAAGGTCTGAGTAGTTTTATTTTACAATAGTGTCAAAAACCCGAGAAAATAAATTATCTGACTGTTCCATTAATTTCTTAGAAATGCTTTAATGAAGTCAATATAAATTTAGTTTACTCTCAGGTTGACTAGTAGCCATAATTCAATACCGTGTATTTCCCACTTAAGGAAGGAGGAAATGAGGGAAAGATATTGCACAATAGAAGAAATTGAAAATAAATTATGCTAGAACTATAGTGAATTGATTTGCCCTGGGTCTTGTTTATATTGTGCAAGAGGACTGGCAGTTTGCTGGTGCACTCTCTAGTATCGCTTAAGTCTGAACAGTTTAAGGTGATGATCAGTTTAAAGTTCAGACTATTTCCTATGTGTTCTGGACCTCTAAACCTAGCAGTGACATCTCTGTGGATAACGGTACACAACCATGGCTTGTGCAGTTGGGCTGTGTATTGAGTATCTCACGCTAAGGAAGTTAATCTGGATCTGTTGTATCATTTCTAGTGTTCTACAGTTTGGATCTTACACTCCTGATCTTTATCTCACATTGACAACACTGAACCGCCATGAACCCTGATGCTTCACTATTTTAGATCCATCTAGGGCATCTAATGTTTTGTCTCAGAGTTTGTGATCTTAATTTGATTAATATGCTTGTAAATGTTAATGCAGTTTCCACCAAATTTTGTTTGAGGACTAGAGTGTTTATAAATTACCATAAAGTTCCAGCACAACACTTGGAAGAGGTTAGGCTAACTCCCAAAATCAGTTAGTTGAGTTAGTTGCTAAATAAATATTAACTTCTAAATGTATTGGTATGAATAAATCTTTGTTTTCTGTACCTCAGAGCGATTGCCGTGCTTGTGTTCTAGCAGAAGGAGTTTTGGAGACTTTCTCAAAGATCAACTCTGCTGTTTTGCCAGCCTTGAAGCTGACAAATACTTTCAGTGTTGCTCCTGAGTTCCTCTAGGACTGGTGGCCTTATGCTTATTAAGATACCGGTATTACTTTACTACTGTTGTCGGTCAGACAGGTCACTTTTCTCATGACAGTCTGTTACAAGCCAGTCTTTTAAATATATTAACCAGTGGAGGCAATATTATATAATTAATCTTCTGGGTGGATTTAGCTTAGTTCCCCAGCCAGACTGTGTGTTTCAGCATCAAAAATGCATGGCAAATTTTATCAAAAAGATGCATTTCCTTTGAGCTGTTACTGTGTTTACAGACATTCCTAATATAATTAACTCAGATTCATAATGCCTGTCACAAATGACAAAAGTAATTAATTCTGAAATTTGGACTATGGGGCTTTATGTGGAATACTTACCTTCGGGGGATTATGTCTCAAAAACATTTTGGGTCATCATTTATTGTGTCTGAGTCTAATAGCATGCCAGGTTTTGTAAGGTTTCAATTACAATGTTTGAATAATGTAGGAAGCAAAGAAAAAGTAATGGTTCCATGTTTATTGTATTAATTTCAGTCAACAGAGAAGGAACACTTTGCACTGGGGGCTACAACAAATATCCTAACTGCAATGTTCTGTAAAGCCTGCAAACAAAAGTAGGTTAGGTTTTCAAAGCTGGGTGAAAGTTGCTCATGCAAACAGGCAATTAAAGAAACCGATATGACTTACATGCTGAAGTACAATAGATGCACACCTACAACTTGGGAGTTTTCCCCTCTAATTCTGTCAGGATGTTTCTAAGACACAAATGTGTATGCAGTGTGTGTTTTTCGGGTGCTGAGTTTACAGTAACGCTTGAAATATGTGGCCAAAAAGATGAAGTCCTTCGTAAGCAGTAATAGGAAGTTGTAATTTAACCTACTTGCTTCAGACACTGCTATCTGCTGTAAACGCATCTCGGAACAAAACACAAAGCCCAACCTGGTGTTCAGTAATTTTCCCTCTGACGCTTGAGTTTCCCAGTCTGAGAAGTGGAACTGATGTTTTCTCTCTGTTTGTGCTTTAATCTGGTGTTCACATTACCTTATTCAGTGATAGGGTATCCACTTTGAGGGTGGTTGCATCGCATGAAGTGGTTTAGGACACTTCATTCTCTTCATTGGGAACACCGAGTGTTGTTCAGGTGTGCGGCAAAATGACTGTAGCACTCATCTGCTGTGGAGAGAGCAGCAGATGCTCCATCTCCTCTTTCAAATTTATCTTAAGAAGCAGCTTGATACTTTAATCTTTTCTAAGCAAACTTTTTTATAGGCAACTGATGTATTTTTTCAAGCACCAGAGTGGTAAAATCTATATGTGTGTGTGTTATTCTTTCTATTCCTGAAGACTGAATAAACTGCTCGTGTTTGTCATGTTGTATAATATTGGAGATATGGATCCACAAAACGTTAGTAATATTGGAAGATTCTTGTAATGCTATTTAAGAACTATGCTACTAGAATGGCAGGAAATTTCTCAAAAGCCTGGGGATAGTATCTCCTGATTTAATAGCTATAGACGAAGATTTTTATATTGTTAATTAGGAAAGCTTAGTCTAATATGACAAACTCATTGGCTGACTGTTTGTAAGTTGGAATAAGTCAGTGGTATTTGCTTTTCCTGTGCTTTCTAATTCCTTTTTATTCTAGATTTCTTCATATTGCCAATTTCTGTGCTTTTTTAGTTTATTAATAACAGTCGATTTTAAATTCTGATGGATTGTAAAACCTGATTTATTGTCTTTATGCAACAAGAATTTAATATATAGTATATCTAAAAGTTACACCATCTCTAAATTTCAAACATGGTTGCTTAAGGGTAGAAACTTTGCGCTGTTTTCTACTGCCTGCATAGATGACTTTAACCTGCTAATGACACCTTTTCTATTTTTACCACTTCTTATACCATTATTAGTAATAGTTCTTATCGTTATACTGGATTAACTGCTGACTGTATGTGACTATGAAACTGTAGTTTTCAGTTTATGAACCAGTGATCACTTGTGAAGTAAACTGCCAGTGTGTAGCTTCTAAACCTTTCAGAACAGCTGAAAATGTCTGACTTTGGATACTGCCTTTAGCCTCTTAAATCTTGCTTGTATGCAACATTTATTATTTAGAGAAACACTTTTTAATGAGGATGACAGGAAAACTCCAAACTAATATTTTGAAAATCATTATGTAAAATTAAATAAGTAACTTTGGGGTGAATTTGTTCAGTAATATGCTTGAATAAATAAGTCTGTGATTGCTCATCCTTCTGAAAAGAATGTGCCAAAGTGCCGTTTATTGTATCAAACGGCAGCACAGTTCATGAACTCCAGATCACAAGCACTCTCATGTGAGAAATGTGGAAGCTACTTGGTGCGGCTTCCACTGTACTATTGAAGTCAGAATATACTTTGCAATCAGAAAAGAAAGAAACTTTATTTAAATTATTTTAACGATAACAGTGAATGAAGGGAAAGTTTGCAGACACTAAGAAAAGGTTTCCCGCTCTGTGGTAAATTAAGTGGACAAAGAGGAATTTATCATAGGTGGTTTGATGAGATGCTGTCTCTCTGGAGTATTAAAAAAATCAATGAAAACACATAAGAGACCATGCAGCAACCATCCTGTTGTCTAGGAATATAAGTTGTATGACCCAGAAGGCCCTTTCTTTTCCTGAAATGCATGATTCTGCTTTTCAGTAACTAAACCCATGTTTCTATGTTTCTCTAACTTTGCCCTGATGTTTTCTTTTCTGACAGTTTTACAGCTGTTTCAGTTAAAAGCAAGCAGAATTAACAAGAGAAAAAATGATGCTTAATTAATTTATTTATTTTAAATGGATAGATGAGACTGTGTTTTTGATGTGAGTTCCATGGTAAATGCAGTCATTAAGTACTTTCCTTCGGTCAAAAATGGGCTCCAGGCAAACCTACCTGAAGTTCCTTTTTTCTGAGGAACAGTTATGCGCCTAGGTACATACTTCAAGATGAGTAAATTTGGTCTGGGCAGTTCCAAGATGAGAAAGTCAGGGGCTGAGACAAGAAAAGTCTGACAATGCCAACATGTTAAACTGCTGAAAGGGCTGACAACATAACTGTGGCTTCTGCAAGGAATTGTCCATGTCCTACTTCTACGTCTTTCTGTACAGGGTAAATAAAAACATGATGCTAGAAAATACCGTGACCCTGTATCACTGCTTTCCTATCAGTTAACGAGTGAACAAATTCAAGGCCCTGAACCACAGTCAAGGTGCAACTGTGTCAGCTACCACCATCCTCAGCAGTTTGTGGAGTTGAAAAGCCTCCTATAAAAGACCATGAAGAGAATCATGTACTTATGCCTAAAGGCAAGTAGGAAGTCACTTATGCTTTGGAGTATGTAAGAACATACCTGAGTATCAATTAGGTGTTTTACCTTCCTTGGGGCTGTATGAATTGATTGTGGCCCTATAAATTGGGTTTTCTTTTTTGCTTTGAGCCAGCTGATGTGCCCTGTAGTAACTGCCTCACTTCTAGGAACTCTAATGCTACTCTAACAGGCTGTTTGAATGGAGGGATGCTTTCTAATGGAGTGAGGGGAAAAGCAAAAGTTGCAATGCCATTCCCTTGCCTAATATGTATATATATAGACTTACCCGTGCTGAGCTAAGCACAGTCCATCCTGTGGAGTTGTGTGGCAAAGTGAAAAATGACAGGGAAAAATCATTACTATGACAACCCCACAGTGAGTGTAGGGAACATATGACTCACTGCGGCGTTTTGAGTTCGGTGAGTCTAATCCATAAGTAGCTGGCCTTTTTGTTTAGCTCTACGGGTGAAGCGGAGTAACAGTCCATTTAGGCTCTGGAGACTGCCTGATGTGTTTATAGCAAAAAATACCCACTGTGTGGGCCTCTACATGACTTTTTTCCTTCTTTTAAGCATGTACAAGGACAAGTGACAGAAACAAGATGATGGAATTTGTGTATCTTTTTTTTTTTTTCTATTTTTGCCCCCAAGTGGTCATTTTCTGTATTTTGGGGCATCTAGAAGTCTTTCTCTCTGTTAATGTGCTGTAATTTTCAGTTGTCCTATTTTATCCATAGCTCAAGTGCTGGAGTCTATTGGTATTTGACACTGAGTAGCAGACGGGGGCAGCTGCAGACAGTTTACAACATGAAGCCTCGGCAGCCCCCGTTTCTGTGTTACCTGCGCAGCAGAAGTTCTAAGCTGTTTTGTGATGCAGATAAAATACTGACTGTGAAGTGGGTTGTGTGCTGCCTGCCTTTTCCTGCCTGAGGAAGCTGCCACACTCATGCTTGGAATCCTGACATTCCTTCCTACCTGCAACATTTTTGCATGGGGGGAGATTAAGGGGGTGAGAGCCCTTAATCTTCATTCATGAAAGTATTCTTTGACCTTCTTTCAGGTGCCTTTATCCTCATCCAAAAGACAGTTTTTCTTCTGTTTGGTTTTAAACAACAAATAGGCACGCTGAAAGTGCTAAGGACTTGCCTGACTGAGCTGTTTGTCATAATGGTCAATTTGCAACCAGCAAAATGCTGATTTTGAGATATTACCTGCAGATTTACATGTCAGAGTAGAATGGCTTTGTTCTGAATAAAGAAGTCCATGAATATATTTTAGGTTTTGTTCCTTCTGAGCTGAAGACCTGTGTTAAAACACATTGATTGGATGCTTTCTTGGATGCTGTCCTGTTAATTAGGTTTGTATATGATTTTTGTCTCAAGGTGCAGACAGTAACCTTTATATCAAGCAATCCTTTAATTGGGAAACTATTTCAGATATTTAATGACTTTCTATGTTTATGTGAGCACAGTTGTTTGCAAAACAGATTAAAATCACGATTGTCAAAACTCAAGTTCTACCCAAAATCCAGGTATTTTTAAATTTAAACTGCAGTGACTGCAACCAAAGGAAGCAAGAATATGACTGAGCTAATGCCTCTGATTTCTTGTGCTGCTAAAGTGTATGTTATCTCGAATTCTGCATGCATCCCAATGCTACGGCAACAGATACGGTGTTGTATCACGAATGGTAGGATGCTAAGAAAAGTTTGCGTTTTAGGGTTTTTAAGACTGATGCAGACTGCAAACCAGATCATACTCCTGAATACACTTAGAATTAACAGAGGTGGCAAGACATCCATTTGGAAGCATGGCTGTTTTTATGGATGGGAGTAAGGGCTGTTGGGCGTGGCTGGAATCACCTTGAGTTGTAGAGATGGAGAAGGCAAATCTCAATTGTGACTAAGAATGATGCTGCCTTAATACTGAAGAAAACCTGAAAGACTTTCTGTGGTCAGATCAGGGTTAACTCCTTGGGACTGCACTGATGGTACTGAATGTTTTGCAGCCTCTCCTGTTGACAATTGCACCCACCTTTGGCACAGAAGTTTAGTAGTTAAGGCACATCACAGGATGCCTGTTTTAATACAGAATGCTACTTTGGTGTGAACTGAAGAATTCATCAGCAAAAATACAATATCATGACTGGGCATGCTTCTGTACTTGCCTCTGATGTACCTGGCAAAACGTGCAGAATAGATCATTCTCACACCTTGTCCAGTTTGTTGATTGCTGTAAAAGGACACCAGGATGTGGCAGCAACTTCTCTGCTGCCTTCCTTGGTGTATGCTGTAAAAGTCTATTTCTATTTAAAACTATGGTAATCATGCATCGTGTGGGATGCTCTTCCATTTTACTTTTTGGCAGCTGTTTGAAAGTGCGTAAATGACTCAATAGAATTAGATTTAGGGACAAAAGCATCAGAGACCTTGTCACTCTATTCCTTTCCTCTCACTGGAGTTATAAAAAGCGGTATTCAAATGTGATCTAATTATCCTGGTTTATTGTTTAATATGTTCTGCTGTCTGATTTTTGACAATCTTGTCTATGCAAGTATGCTTACTTAATAAAAAAGCAGAATCAGAGATGAAGAAGGCTCTTAACTGTACTGTTCACACCTTCAGGGTAAGGGGCTGAGATGTTTATGTCAGTTAATCCTTCACTGAGTGTTCAACAGGATGCAAAATAGGCATACGGTGCAGTAGCCTAAAAGGAAATTATTTCCTCCATTTACTATTCTGAAAGTAAATGAGTTGATTTTTCAGTGAATGTGGGATTCATCAGAAATTTACAAGCAGGGCCCTTTTTTACATAAAGCAAGTGAAATCCTGAATTATTCATGGTTTTCTCATATCTTTCAGTGGTTGGTTATCCTGGAAGGAAGGAAAATAGAGTTTATTCTACAGGCACTCTGTCTTTATTGCTGTAATGGGAACATTGCACTGGTAATTATAGCTTTACTAATTATACTTACTCATTTGTTTAATCCTCATAAGAAGAATATTATTTAAATCTGGTTTCATATTTGACACTGTAGATAAACTATGAATTGTAAGTAGGAAAGAGGTCAAGTCTGTTTGTGTGATCTTGTCCCTGATACTCTATTAGGTTTCTGTGAGGTTCCTTCTGAAAGAAGGTTCAGTTAATTTTGAATAATTCAAATGGTCAACAGACCTTATGCTTGTACAGTTCAGATACACACGTTACAGGAAAAAATGTAGAAGGATTTTCTAGCCTTTCTACTGGTTACATCTTGCTACCACAGGTTTTTTTTGTTTTATTGCTTCATTAATAAAATTGTTAATGTCTTCCTGTCAAGTTAATTCTCGCTGATAAATGTAGAGGACTGTTCGGTTTTGTTCTGCATAGAGACAATGTTTTCTTTTTTAAAGTAAGAAACAGGCTTGTTCTTTCTTCGCAGAGAATATAGAGCCAGATTCAAAATGCTTCTAAAGGGAGAAGGCATTCTCTTTGTTGGTGTAAGATGACTAATCAGGCTTGTTAGTAACAAACCTCAGAATTTGAACACATCAACAAAGTACTAATCCCAGTTCTAGATTGTCCTCTGATTCCTGTAGTTTTCCTAGCTGAGTTAACTCGTTTTACTCATGAAGGTCAAACAAAATCCCTTTAATTGCTTTAAGTTTATGTATACACCTGCAATTTATTTGAATGTTTTAATGTGTTCAAAATCAGAATGGCTGACAGTGGGTAAGACAAAGGGCAAATAATTATACAATATCATGGCTAATTGCGTAAAGTTCAGTTATTAATATTTCTTAAACATGCAAACCTAAAAGTAACCAACAAAGAATTTGTTCCGCAAAAGTCACCATTTAGCACATATGTGAAGGCAGGAAAGGTTCCATTCATGTAACACTGTAGAAATTGGGTAACTGGTACTACGTATGGTCAGTGTTAGTAATATGAAGTCTTTCATTAGTTGTGACAGGAATTGATGCTGATAATGCAAATAATTAGCTTCTCAATATCCATAAGTTTTAACCATGGTAACCACACATCAATTGCTGTGGTAACTTTTTAACCCCAAAAGCATCTTCTTTTTATTTGAAAGAAGCCAAAACTTTTTAAAGGCCAGTTCTTTTATTTGGAGTTAACCTGACCTCGTAACATCATGGTCTGGATCCTTTATAGGTATGAAATTACAAGACTGTTGAAATTGGTGGGAACATGCTGAAGCATACAATTTGAGACTGCAAGACCTAAGATTCATAAGAATGAGATGCCTGTGATGCCATCATTACTCTCTTTATTGCCTGTGGAAAAGATGCTTTCTTGATAAAGGAAATTCCAAAACTAAAAATAACAATCTATGTCTCTTGATTGCTATGGGTGGACAGTATTAGTAGATGAACGTCAGTGTACTCACTTGACGAAAGAAGACAAGCACACAGTTCATTATTTAATAAAGCACAACAGTCTTTGTCAGTAAGTTCTGAGGCTGTTTCTCAAGAAGCTTGAATTCATAGAATCATAGAATAGCAGAATGGTTAGAATTGGAAGGGACCTTAAAGACCATGTAGTCCCAACCCTCCTGCTATGGACAGGGACACCTCCCACTAGGACAGGCTGCTCAAGCCCCATCCAGCCTGGCCTTGAACACTTCCAGGGCTGGGGCCTTCACCACTTATCTGGGCAACCTGTTCCAGTGCCTCACCACCCTCCCAGTAAAGAATTTCTTTCTACTATCCTATCTAAATCTACCCTCTTCCAGTTTAAAACCAATACCCCTCATCCTATTGCTACACTCCCTGATAAAGAGTACCTCTCCACTTTTTCTGTAGGCCCCTTTCAGATACTGGAAGGCTGCTATAAGGTCTCCCCAGAGTCCTCTCTTCTCCAGGCTGAACAACCGCAACTCTCTCAGCCTGTCCTCATAAGAGAGGTGCTCCAGCTCCCTGATCATTTTCATGGCCCTCCTCTGGCCTTGCTCCAACAGGTTCATGTCCTTCTTATATGTTGGGGGCCCCAGAGCTGGATGCAGTACTCCAGGTGAGGTCTTATGAGAGCAGAGTAGAGGGGCAGAATCACCTCCTTTGACCTGCTGGCCACACTTCTTTTGATGCAGCCTAGGACACGGTTGGCTTTCGGGGCTGTGAGTGCATGTTGCTGGCTCATGTTGAGCTTCTCATCAACTAACACCCCCAAATCCCTCTCCTCAGGACTGCTCTCAATTCATTTTCTACCCAGCCTGTATATGGTTTGGAATTGCCCCGACGCACACACAGGACTGTGCACTTGGCCTTGTTGAACAAGATGAGCTTATGAGCTTTACATGGGCCCACTTCCCAAGCCTGTCAGGGTCCCTCTGGATGGCAACCTTTCCCTCCAGCATGCCAACTGCTCCACACAAATCGGTGTCTTTGGCAAACTTGCTGACGGTGCACTCAATCCCACTGTCCATGTCGCTGACAAAGATGTTAAACCTGTGCCAGTACCAAGCCCTGAGGAACACCACTCATCACAGCTCACCACTTGGACAAGAGCTGTTGACCGCAACTCTTTGATTGTGACAGTCCAGCCAATTCCTTATCCATCAAGTGGACCATCTGTCAAATGCATATCTCTCCAATTTAGAGACAAGGATGTCATGTAAGACAGTGGCAAATGTTTTGCACAAGTCCTAGTAGATGATGTCCGTTGCTCTTCCCTTATCCATCAACACTAACGCCACCGTAGAAGGCCACCAAATTTGTCAGGCATGATTTGCCCTTAGTGAAGCCATGTTGGCTGTCACCAGTCACCGCCTAATTTTCCTTATGTGCCTTAGCAGAGTCTCCAGGAGGATCTGCTCCATGATCTTGCCAGGCACAGAGATGAGATTGACTGGCCTGTAGTTTCCCAGGTCTTCCCTTTTTCCCTTTTTAAAAATGGGCATTATGTTTCCCCTTTTCCAGTCAGTGGGAGCTTCACCAGACTGCCATGGCTTCTCAAATGTGATGGATAGTGGCTTGGCAACTTCATCTGCCATTTCCCTTAGGACCTGCAGATGAATTTCATCAGGTCCCATGGATTTGTGTACCTTCAAGTTCCTCAGGTGGTCTCAAACCTGGTCTTCTCCTACAGTCGGCCGCTCCTCATTCTACCAGTCCCTGCCTTTGCCTTCTGCGACTTGGGTGGTGTGGTTAGAGCCCTTCCCAGTGAAGACTGAAGCAAAAAAGTTGTTGAGTACCTCAGCCTTCTCCATGTCCTGGGTAAACAGGTCTCCTGTTTCCTTCCAGATAGGACCCACATTTTCCCTAGTCTTCCTTTTGTTATTGACATACCTCTAGACGCTTTTCTTGTTGCCCTTGGTGTCCCTGGCCAGATTTAACTCTATCTGTGCTTTAGTTTTCCTAACCTGATCCCTGGCTGCTTGGACAATTTCTCTGTATTCCTCCCAGGCTACCTGTCTTTGCTTCCACCCTCTGTAGGCTTCCTTTTTCTGTTCAGGTTTATCCAGGAGCTCCTTGTTCATCCATGCAGGCCTCCTGGTGTTTTTGCCTGACTTCCTCTGTCGGAATGCATCGCTCCTAACTTGGAGAAGGTAGTCCTTGAATATTAGCCAGCTTTCTTGAGCCCCTCTTCCCTCCAGGACTTTATCCCATGGTACTCTGCCAAGCAGATCCCTGAAGAGGTCAAAGTATGCTCTCCTGAAGTCCAGGGTAGCAAGCTTACTGTGCACCTTCCTCGCCACCCTTAGGATCTTCCACTGAGTTTTATCATACTAGATAGGTAGACTCCTATTTTCTCTATTTTCCCTGAGAAATTTAGCTCTTAAGGAAACTAGCTGAATCACCACTGGATTGCTTGCTTGTTGCCAGTCATAATTCACATCTTCCCACAGTAGTGCATGCTTGGGTATGGCAGTTATCTAATTGCCTGTTTTAAAACGGAGTATATTTATTATGCTTTGTATGTTCGTGGAAATATTTCTTGTATTGGCATTTGGGAATGTTCTTCTCCCTTTACTTTTTTCATAAATGATTTATCAACTCTGTTATTGCTTGCAAGGTCTTTATTATGTCTCCCAAAAGATTTTTCCAGAACCCTCTTTTGCTTAAGGACCACAGGAAGAAGATGAATGAAGCTTAATATTTGACCAGGAATTCACTTTGTCTTTTAAGCAACATTTTGTAGCTACTGGCACATCCTTAATAGTCCCAGAGGGAAAATAAAGGAGGTAGCAGATCTAAGTTGGATATGCATTTAGTATTTTGTGTGCAGTGAAAAGCAGAGACTCAGAAAACCAGCCAAATACATTTCCTAGGAAATCTTCAGAATATGTGACAGCAGGGCTTAAACTTGACAGCACTTCGCTAATCTGAGACTTGCATGACCCTCAGAAACTTCTAACTCTCAATGGCTTGTGTGTCTTTGGGTCCTAATTTGTTACAACTTTTGATATAACCCTGCAGTTTATCTTATTTTAACTCCTTCATGATTGCTGTAAATATGTTTTTGACACTATAAGAAAATTCGACAAACAGTGATGCCCTTGGGTCCTTCTGTATACAGGAAGACCTGTGAATGTGTGAAGTATCATAAAACTACTCAGAAGAGAGTTGCTGTTTTCTCAAGTTCTATCAAGTAACATAATTTCTCTGGCAGGTACTTCCTACTGGGCCATAGTCCTTTTTACCAGGGGAAAGCTGAGGTTTATTTGTTAAACCTCATAGAAGGGATTGGTGTCAGAGCAATGCTGAAAATTTTGGATGACTTGTCACTGAGATTGACAGGTGCCACCTCTCCTCACAGAAATCCGACTGGAAGTTGTGCTGAGCATGCTGTCAGAATGGCACGGCCTCTGTCTTTGATGGCATTGTCTGTGATGATGGGAGCTGGGGTAAGAGCTACAGGTCACTAGGGGTGAGTGATGTGAGCTAGAGGGGTTCTTGTGGGTGCGGATTCGCATTGTGCCTGTACAAGATTTGCTGTATGCACTGAAGTGCATCATGTTTTCCTCTCTGCCTATTAAATTAAATTCAAGTCTGAAGTCTGCCGTGGGGTGCCATTCAGGGTACTCTGCCTGCAGCGTAAATGAAGGTGCTCCAGCAGTGAGCTCTAGACAGGGCATGGACAGCGTGTGCCTAGGATTGGCAAGTGGCATGAACTTCATTGTGGGTAAAGATACAGTGTGGACATGTGGTCCTGGAACCATAATGCACATCAAAACCTCACCCCTCTTTCTTTGCACCTCATGACTTGATATTGTAAATGAACCAAATAGCCTGCAATTTCTAGACGGTAATAATTTCAGATTATTCATATGTGAACAAAAGTGTATTCTTTACATGAATTTAACTATTTGACAATTTCCTTCATTCAAATTATATAGATAGTTCTTTTCTGGTTTTCATATTATAACTGAATTTCCTTAGGACTTTGAATGCTGTAAGTTTACATGTTTTCTTCCAAAAACCTGAAGTGGAAGAAACTGAGACTGAGTTATGAAATAGCTTTGATCAAATATGCACAGTAATATTCTTTGGGATAAAATAGGAAAAAATCCCTTAACTTTCCAACACTGGGATAACAGTAATAATCAATATGACATATTATTGAGACACTTCATAGGACAAGCTTTGCTCTTCTATGTGAATGTATAGAGCTTTATTTCTCAGGTATGTTAATGTATATGCATCTAGTCCCATACCATGGGACATAGATACGCATCTTTCCTGCATCCATTGTAATTAAAATACAGTTACTCTGTATTTGATCTGTTCCATGTACCAAGACAAATATATGCTTGCAGGCTTTGTAGCTTTTCTTACATCAGATCCATCTTGAGTGACCTGTTAGCACTTGTTCAGTTTGTGCCTCTACATGACCATCACAGTAGTGAAAAAGCACTGCTTGGTACCAGGCACATTTGTCTAAACTGCCACGCTGTGATTTGCCAGAGCATTCTTATTGTGGGGCACTCAACATATTTTTGGTAACTATGAGAAAGAGAAGTGGATTCAGAGAACTGAGGCCTGATATGGTGTGGGGAGGGTAACAGAGACTAACAGGATCATTCCACTGTATAGTATATGTGATTCCTGAAGGACAAATGAGGAATGCCCCTAACTCTATCCTGCTTATAGAGTATCAATCAAAAAATCACCGCTTGCAACCAGTCAGCAATGTGAGGAAATATTCTTTAGCATTGTCTTGTGTTTCCACATTCCAGTTTCTTCCTGATCTTCCACAATCCTGCTGCATTATGTTGCATTTTCTTATTCTCGTCATCTGTTCTCAGCTCATCTCCATTCAACTTGTCATTTAATCCTGCGTGCTGCCTCCTCCTTGGTGCTCTGCCTCTGATTTCTTCTGTGGTCATTCTTTTTGAGTCTTCTACTTCTGTATTTTGTATACTTTAAGAAGAGAGAAACTTACTTCCTGGATGTAGCTTAGTATGAATTTAAGTAAATACCTCCTTTTGAACACCATTCCAGATCTAGACGTACCAACGTTTTCCTTGTGGTAGGGACTGTGAGCGCTGCAGAAGTCTTAGAAGAAATTCCATGCCCAAGCATTTGATAGCAGCAGCATTATTAAAAGTAATTCACCTAATGTATCACCTCTCAGGAGCTATGAGACTAAAAGTAATATAGGAAAAGATCCATGAGAATGAAATTAATAGCATCATTAAAAAAAAATTCTGCTTCAATGCCTTTAGAGATAATTTATAAAGAAAGCAGGTTAATGATAATGTAGACAGAGGGTGAGATGATATTGGTTTCTCTAATTAAAATCCTCGCAGTGGGTACAAAGCCATAGAAGTGTGCCAGATCAGAAAACCTCAGAATCTTCATTCTTTGTTTACTCACAGAATAGGAGCATCATGAGAGAGCAGTTTTCTGCTTCTTTCTTGATATTCATTGACACGAGGCTTAAGAAGCCAGCTTGTTTCCCCATGTTTGACCGTGAACAAATTCTGTCTATGAAAGAAGAGGGCAGAGAAGGGCAGTATCTCCAGAGTATCTGCTTAGACCGCTAAGGCGGCTGCTGGGTCCTAGGAGGGTAGGAATTACAGCTAATTCCGTTGTCCTGGGCCTGTGGGCTGTGCTGTAGTGGGCCATGATTATTGAGAGATTGGAGATTTTTGGGTACCAAGCATCTTAAGCAGCATTTCTCAGATGACATTTAGAGACCTCATTCTTAGATAATGCTGGATTGCTTTCTCTTCATGGCATACTAGTCTGTGTACTTCAGGATATTTTTGGTGGCTTCAGTGCTGAAAAATTTACCTTACACCTAGCTACCAATCAGAGCTGGTTAGCAAAAGTAAAGATAGGAGAACCTAGTGATTATTCATCTTTAAACCTCTTCATACAATTCTATGTGATTTGGGAATTGCTGGGTTAAAGGATAAATTATTTTATTTTATTTTATTAGGATTTAAACTCTGCCTTGAATTTTTATAGCAACCTTGAATAGCAGCACATTGACATTTCAGAGATTTGGGATCTACTCAAAGCAACAATTGATAAGTTCTGGGGTTAAGCTCTTAAATGAAAAGCCGGAAGTGTTTGTATACTAGGGGACAGAATCTGTGTTTTAGTATTTCTTTTTCTTTTCTAGCATTTTAGAGCTCTCAGAGCTTTGCTTATCTGCTGAGCTTCATCCAGAAAAGAGAAACAAACAGTACTTTCTAGGTAGCCTGTTATTATGTGAACAAATATCAGAAAGAGAAGGAAAGATTAAGTCTGTGTCTGATCTTTTACATTGATCATGCTTTCTATCAAAGCTGTTGTAGGAGGAAGTTCCTGATGATACTGGTTTGGTTATCAGGTATATAGCTATGATAATATACATTTTCTGAGTGGCATCTGTGGCTACAGCAAGGTCAGTAGACAACTGGGCCTTTATAAAACATAAATGTTTGTTCCTGTGTGCATGCACATGGATTTAAGTATGGGGGAAAAATAGTCTTTAAAGTAAAATGCACTTCAAGTCCATTCTGGTAATGCTGTCCTACCAAGTAAATTTTTAATCCACAAGACTGAACCCAAAGTATTTTAATAATTAATTCCCCAGTAAATCTCTGCTTCTAAGAATGGACATTGAGACTATAGAGAAGAAGTTTAAATGTGTGCAGCTATACCCTATTAAAATCGCAGCATCTGCTGTACTTCCAAACCAAGCTATTCTAAAATGGAATAATATTCTAAAAAGATCTGTCAAAATGTTTTCACTTGACTACTTGTAAAAATTGCTACAGAAGGGTTCATATTAGTGTTTTAAGAATTTCAAAGGGGCTTGTAGGCATTTAGATGTGTATCTTCTGCTTTTAGTTGTGTTTAGGGATTGGTGGAAAGAAATGTGTATTTGTTTGTATGGTTTGCTCTGATACCAATGAATTGGGATTTCACATCTGAGTACTTTGCTGAATCAAGTATTTTAGAGTAGTTTATCTTTTCTAAAATGTTAGCAAATGCTAGCTTTGTGCTAATGAAAGCTAGACATTTGGTTAAAAGATTTTCAAAAGTAAAGTGTTAACACTTTTCTATGGCTTTATTGAGGTATAAATTCAGATCTAACACAACTGCAGCATAAGATCAGAGGGTTTTTTTAGCTGCATTTGTTTTTTAGGTACTCTGAAGATGATCTATCTCCAGTAAAATAGCTAGTAGTGTGGAGAAAAAATAAATATCTATAAGTATTTAGGCATATATGAATGAGATTAATTATAATTGTAAATGTAGAACAACTGGTCTGAGTGTCCTCTTGTACTTCACCTGTCTTGAAAATGACTTTTCCCTTACTGACAGAGCATCAGTGTCTCCAATATCCAGTTAGTGTTCCCCAACTTACTGTGGCCTTCCAATATTTAAAGGGAGCTTGTAAGATAGATGGTGACAGACTTTTTAGCAGGGCCTCTAGCGATAAGTAACAGTTTTAAACTAAAAGAGGGCAGATTCAGACTAGATATAAGGGAGAAATTGTTTATGATGAGGGTGATGAAACACTGGAACAGGCTGCCCAGAGAGGTGGTAAGTGCCCCATCCCTGGAAACATTCAAGGTCAAGTTGAATGGGGCTCTGAGCAACCTGATCAACCTGATCTAGTTGAAGATGTCCCTGCTCATTGCAGGGGGGTTGGACTAGATTACTCTGTCCTTTTGTTTGACAGATTCTTAAAGGTCCCTTCCAACCCAAATTATTCTATGATTCTATGATCTTTTCTGCCTTTTCTGGGCATTTGAGTACCTTTAAGTATGGATAGCTTAACTGCGTTTTTTTTATGAGACTGCTAGGAGGCAGACCTGAAAAGTGGAACTTTTGTACAAGCATCTGTTTCGTAAATTCATGGTAACTGAGTCTATTGTAAAAGCTTGTGTTATTGACATGGTTTAATGTTGCTTTTGAATATTTTAAGAAGTATCTCTGCATTAGAGATACTCTAATATTGTAGTAGAGTAACATTGAAAAGTTTTTACATAGTCAATGAGCTATAGAGTATGTTCTAATTTTTATTAAATACTCAGATTTTATTACAGAATAAAAATGTCTTAATGGTATATTTTGTCTATACCTACTGTATCTGTGACAAAATCTAAAAATCCTATAAAAATTGTTTAGATCAGCATATTCTCCTGGGATATAGAGGAACTACCTATACTGAAAGCTAAGCAGATTACTATTGTTTGAAATATCTTTTTTTCTACTCTGCGGAAGTTCAAAGGTGTTTAGAGAGACAGAGCATTCATTTTGGAATGAGCCTGTCTCCTGAAATTCTTGGTGTCTTTCCCTGTCCTATGGAAATGGTAGATTTCTCCCCTTCCACATTACATCTACCAGCCTGCAGGCATGTGGTCTCTACGTGACTTGTTTCTCCAGTAGTGTAGTCAATGTTGCCTGTCCCAAAGGCTGTGTGAGGAGAGGGCAGTAAGGGCAGTCTAAAGCTGGTGGAGAGACAGGAAAAAGAGGGTAACAATTTGCTCCCCTTCTTTCTCCCTTCCTTCTGCCTCCACAATGCACATTAGGACACTCACCAGTTAGAAATGTTGACTGCTGAAAATTGTGTTTCCTAGTACACTAGGGCTATTTTTTCAAAAACACATAGTGACTTTAGGAATTTGCTGTGTTTTTCAGGTAGGAACTAAAGTTTCAGCCAACAGTGTCATTGAGGCTTTTCATGCGCTGTCCTGTAAAGGCGCCAGAGTTAGCTCAAAGCTGTCTTCTGTGCTGGTAGCCAACATGGTGTCAGCATTTGAGCTAACTACCCTAAAAAGAAGCTTCCTTTGGGTGTTATGGCTGTTGGCTCTTCTGCTTCCAAAACTGGACTATTATTTTGGAGACGTACCAGGTAATTTGGGGATTTTGACAGATGGGCTGGGGTGATTTAGTGGGAGCAGTTAGGAGTTCTGCTGTTGCCCTTCTGCATTCCAGTCCTTGCCAGAAGCTCCTGCGCCAGAAGTTCCTGCCCCAGAAGTGAGCTGTGTGCCAGTGCTTCTGCCACTTTCATTCACAGCTTAGCATTTCAGTTGATGCTAAGTTGGTACTAACATGCTGTGCAGTGAGCTTGGGCAGCAGGGTTGTATACATGTACCCTGATGTGCTCTGGTGTGCGGACAGTAATTTCCTGCAAAGGGATAAGGTGGACACCTGGAAACCTGATGTCTTTTGAAAATTGTGCTTTCCCACTTCAGTTGCTTAGCTGTGAAGCTCTTTGCAAAATATTTATCCAAGTGAGGGTATATCATAGTGTTTCTTGTGTGTTCACTACTGCTGTCTTGTGGATTAATAAGGAATAAGAGAGAGAGAAAGTGGGGAGGGGAACGGGGAAGGACTGAACCAGGACAGAAAATGGAACGCTGCTAAGTCCAAATGCTGATGTAATTGCACTTTGATAAGTGACATTTATGGGTTATGAAATATCTGCAGCAAATCTCAGAGGAATAATTGAACCAGACATCTTTTAGTTCTGGTGATCTTTAAGCGAAAGATCCAATACCCTGTGGTTTATAAAAGAATAAGTATATGCTTTACTGTATAATACATATCTAATGATGATCTGAGTTTCAAATTATACAACATGCACTTTTGATATATAGGTACATACACTGAGAGATTTTTATTTTGAATTTCAAATTTCTAGTAGCATTGGATATCTGCCTATCCTTTTCCCTGTCGAATTCATGTTATTTCTTTCCCCCATAGAGACTTACTCCTTGTTAGAGAAGATACAAGACCCAGAAAGAGTCACATATGCCTCAGTCCTCAGAGAGGATGAAAAGAAAACAAGGTAAGTGGAAGGATTTCTTTATCAAACTAAGTAACAGCCAGACTCAAATTAGAAATTGAAAATGATTTTCTAGAAACTTGCTGCTGTGAGCTGTTGACAGTCTGCATCCACCAGCTCCCTGCTCATGGCCATTAATGGCGTAGAATTTATAGAATAATTGGCATGAATGCAATGGAGGAAGTTCCCAACCAATTACCAGAGAAAAATGGAAAAAGCACAGGTACCTTTTCTGTCTGCATTATTTCAGACTCATTTATTTTCTTGGTATAACACTTCCATTTTATTTCATGGTAACATGAATTCTCCTTCCTTCCTCTCCTTAAAATTTATAGTTAATCCTAAAGTTATAATGGCACTTCTTTTAAATGCCTCTGGACAAATCTTGTTGATTTGGATGCGAATCAAATACAATTATTGTTGAATTCAGTCTGTCCAAGCAGATAAGGTTTTACAATACATATGTCACTGATGACACAAACTTGATTATTTTTTTTAAGTGCTAATTGTAGTTGACCACAGCTAGTTGTCCAAAAGAAGCACTGTTTTGCACTGTTTTCAAGGATTGGAATCCATTCCTTATTTGCTAAGGGATGAACATACAATAAAGCAATAGGTCTTGAATACTGTCCTATGTGTGGTAAATTTGTATAAGGGAACTACAGAACTATGGAGAAGCTTTTGTGAAAGCCCTGAATTTAATTTCTTTGTTCTTAGCCATTACTGGTTTCTGGGATACATTTAAAAATGGTATCTATCTTCACCCTTTTATTGGCTTATGAAATGCTTCAGTCCCCAAGTCTGAGTATGACCTGGAAAGCATGCATTTCCTTCAGAGCCGTAACAGCAGGAAGTCATTTACATGGTTGTTCCTGCTCAAGTGTTCAGTATTTTGCAAATGGAAACGAGTCATCTGGTTATGTGCCATTTTGTTAATACCGATGGAACATGCCCTTTTCGAGACAGATTATGCCTTCTTGCTTGTACACCTGTTAGTGTCCCCTCAGTCTTCCCTTGGTGTAGTTTCACTGTATTCCTTTTATCAGGAATCTTTCGTTTTATTCCTGGCAATGCTGAGAAATGCAAATATTCAAATTTAACGTGGCAGCTTAGTTACCTACATGTTGCTGACATCTGAGGATATAGCCCATAGGCGTGTCTGAACACCGAGAATAATACAGGAATAAAATGTAGGCGTGTGGAGTGCATATCTTGAGAGTTCTGGAGGAGTAGGACTGTTATTTGCCACTCCTTGCTGCAGCTTAGTATATCATTCAAAGTAACATTATTTATGTTTAAACCTTGATAATGCTACAAATGGGTTTGCTGTTTTACCCAAGGTAGCGGTTTAGCCACCTACTTGAGTTGTTGACAAGTTGACACTTTTCTTCTCCACAAAGTGATCATCCTAATAATTCTAAGAAGTTTTTTTATGCTTTCCCTAAGCTCTTTAAAATTTATCTATTTCTACTCTGTGATCAGATCCATAGAAGGCATATAATTGAAACTGTAACTGTGTGTTTAGAACTAAACCACATTTTCAAAAGCTGTGTATATTCACCATCTTCGGTTGACTTGGGAATCATTGGTCCTGACACACTTCTGGGAAGCTGAACTTCAGCTTCTTACTTCATACATAGAACACTGTAGATCAGTCTATATATGCTTATTTGTAGACAAACCCATGGGGTTTGTTTTGTTTTGTTTTCAAATTTTTTAAATTATTATTTTAGAGGTATGTAGGGCTCAGCAAATAAGTTCTGTTTCCAAATATGTTAGAAGTTTACCAATGTGGGGAAAAATGAACAACAAAGGCAGTATATAACCTTTGTGAGATGAATTCCAACATAGGAAAATATAATTTATTTGAAGTCACCAGATAGTAAGATAGAAAACAAAGTGAATGCAAGGACTTGTAATTCATTATCTAATGATTGCACCAAGGTCAGAATGGTAGAGGAACAATACGGATTGAGGTAAATCATATGATTTATTTATTTATGTTCCTAGCACATGTTGCAAAAGAGACCTCCTTTGCTGTCCCATTGATGTGGTTGATCTGCACTGGAAACCTATGCTCCTGTTGAGCAGAATGTCAGCTCATGCAGATGTTTCTGGGTAGTGGTACAGCAAAATAGCTTAGATAACTGTTCCTGATGGTGATTTGCTTCACAAATGATGTAGAAGAAAGCTACTGTCTAACAAAGCCAGTGAAGAACTATGAAGTTTTAAAGAACTGTGAACATAAATTTAAAAAAAATCAGTATTCTGTATTTTGAGCGGCTATTTCAGATTTCTTTGGCTTACATACTCTTGTGCTGATTGCCAATATTGTAAATGGGAAGAACAGAGAATGACCAGCAGTTCAGGTTAAGGAACATAAAAAAGGTCACAGTAATAAAGTTTACCGCCATCTTTCCGAGGTAGATGAAGCACTAAAATGCTAGCTCTTCTTTCTTGTGGCAAAGACAGAACAAATGTAGGGTGTGCCCTTTTTTGTTCTTATTTGTTTGACATGAACAACACAAACTTATTTCATTTTCACCTTCTAAACACGTACTTATCGGTGGCTCTTTTTAAAAGAAAAAATTAGTTTAAAAAAATTCATCTGTCCTTCAAAGCACTAAACTGCTAAATACAGAGAAGACAGACAAGGGAAAGCTGATTAGATTTAAATATATTCATGAAGGAAAAGCCGAAGAAATCTGGGACTAGGAAGCAGGCTAAAGGAGAGTAGGGCTTAGTTAAATACTCATATGGTTACCACAGATTATTAAAAAGCATATGGCTTTGTGAGCTAATAGTCTGGGTCCTGTGGGTTTGTGCTATTAAGCAAAAGTGTCCTGGGAAAGGGAAGGGAAACAGAAGGCTCTTTTCCCCGGACTGCAACTGTCTGCCACTGAGCCAAGCTTGATTTTATTCAATCTGACTATTGGCTTGGATTTCTGAAAAGGAAATTTTGGAAGCTTGCCTCATTCATCAAAAATAATTTAAGGTGCCACCACAGAGGCAAGAGGGCTTCTCATTATTGTTTCCTGTATTTTATGATGTTGGCACTGTTCCTGAAATAATTTGAGAATTGCAGATGTAACAATATTTTGGATTGTAGAAAAATAGATCTCAACAATTAAATTAATGTTTTATTTTATTTAGGTTTTGGTAATATGACTCTTCCTCAACAAATACAACTTTTTCTGAAAACTAAATCCTTACTCTGAACAGTAGCATCACTATGTCAAGCACTTCTGTACAAAATCAAAGTATAGCAATTAGCAAGAAATAAAAAAAGTGAATGCTCTTATAAATTTCTGTAGACTATTAGCAAAGAATTTTAAAAGCACAAGCTACTGAACTGCAGATTCTTAAAAGAAGCAGCTTGAACATTTCTGTGTGACAAAAATAAGTTTTTGTTCCCTGCAAAAGTTTTCCAACTGAGCTTGCCAGTGAGAACTTAAGGAAATATTTAGGATATGGGCAGGTACAGAATCATTTAGGTTGGAAAAGATCATTGAGTCCAGCCATCAACCTAACACTGCTAAGTCTACCACTAAACCATGTCCCTCAGCATCGCATCTACCCATCTTTTAAATACCTCCAGGGATGGTGACTCAACCCCCTCCCTGGGCAGCCTGTTCCAATGCTTGACAACCCCTTCAGTGAAGAAACTTTTTCTTACTATCCAATCTAAACCTCCCCTAGCATAACTTGAGGCTGTTTCCTCTTGTCCTATCGCTTGTTACTTGAGAAAAGAGACCGATCACCACCTCTGTACAACCTCCTTTCAGGTAGTTGTAGAGAACAATGTCTCCCCTCAGTCTCCTTTTCTCCAGACTAAACAATCCCAATTCCCTCAGCTGCTCCTCATAAGACTTGTGCTCTAGACCCTTCACCATCATCGTTGCCCTTCTCTGGAGATGCTCCAGAGTCAAAATGTCTTGCTTGTAGTGAGGGGCCCAAAACTGAACACAGTATTCAAGGTGCGGCCTCACCAGTGCCAAATACAGTGGGACAATCACTTCCCTAGTCCTGCTGGCCACGCTATTCCTGATACAGGCCAGGATGCTGTTGGCCTTCTTGGCCACCTGGGCACAGTGCTGGCTCATACTCAGCTGGCTGTCAATCAATGTTCCCAGGTCCTTTTCCTATATGTAGCTTCATCCCTAGATACATAGCTGCTTTGGGGAGAGAGTGCCTGACAAATGTAGCCTTTTTAAGTGTTTCCTTTTCTGATTCTACAAATGTGACTCATGCTAAGAATCTTAATTAGAAATAATAATAAAAAAATCCTGCTGCATACTTTGGAACTGCCAGTAGTCTGTGAGTAAAGCTATTTAACTTAATCACAACAGGCCTGAATATTTCAATTAAGAGCGATCACCAGCTGAAAATAAAGCATGGAAAGTAGCAATAAGGGAAGCTTTAAACGCTTTAAGATTAAATAGTAAAATTCTTTAGAATCTCTTTTCCCCTGACAGAGTATCAACCTTTTTAAAAATTGAAGTGAAACTGGAATTTAGGGAGATCAGGGAGCAAGACACTGAAAATTACTGAATTGGAGATTCAGTGATGACTCTTAGGGTTGTAGATGGGAGCAGTGTTTTCATTCTTTCTCCATGCCATATAAGAAAATAGGAATGACCCTGTTGTGCCAGACGGAAAGTTCACATACATCTGTGACCAAAAGTGAAGGCTGTAAGAATAAGCGAAAGCTGTAGTAAAACCTTCTCTGACTCCTCTCTCTGTCTTCAGCAATTTTCCAGATCTATGTAATTTCAGTAATTTTCAGCGGCTTTCTATTCCATGAATTTGTCCAATCTCATGTAAACCTTGCTCTGAACCTGTAATAAGCAGTATGATTGTCCTAGTGGGGGCCAGCTGGTCCCCACCAGCCCTTGTCCTAGTAGGGGACTTCAACTTACCAGACATCCACTGAAAGTACAACACAGCAGAGAGGAAACAGTCTAGGCGATTCCTGGAGCGTGTGGAAGATAACTTCCTGACACAACTGGTAAGTGAGCCTATCAGGGGAGGAGCCTTGCTAGACCTGCTGTTCACAAACAGAGAAGATCTGGTGGGTGATACGGTGATTGGAGCCTCATGGGCTTAGCGACCATGAAATGACAGAGTTCTCAATTCTTGGAGAAGTAAGGAGGGGGGTCAGCAAAACTGCTACCATGGACTTCTGGAAAGCAGACTTCAGCCTGTTCAGGACACTCGTTGAGAGAGTTCCTTGGGAGTCAGTTCTGAAGGGCAAAGGAGTCCAGGAAGGCTGGATGCTCTTCAAGAAGGTAGTCTTGGAGGTGCAGGAGCAGGCTGTCCCCATGTGCCTTAAGATGAACTGCTGGGGAAGACGACTGGCCTGGCTTAACAGGGAGCTTCTGCTGGGTCTCAGAGAAAAAAAGGAGAGTTTACCATCTTTGGAAGAAGGGGCAGGCAACTCAAGAAGAGTATAGGAACCTAGTAAGGTCATGTAGAAAGAACACCAGAAAGGCAAACAAACAGCTAGACCTTTAATCTGGCCACTGTTGTAAAAGATAATAAAAAAGGTTTTTACAAATATGTTAACAACAAAAAGAGAGCCAGAGAGAATCTCCACCCTTTACCGGATGCAGAGGGGAAGATTGTCAAGGATGACAAGAAGGCTGAGGTACTTATTACCTTCTTTGCCTCAGTCTTCAATAGCAAACCCATTTATCCTCAGGGTATTCACCCCCCTGAGCTGAAAAACACGGATGGAGAACAGAATACACCCCCCATAATCCAGGAGGAAA
>VZSF01007822.1:111561-134049 GCA_013398295.1 Chionis minor | reverse complement strand
TCCCGTTCCCCTTTTGTGGCGGGCGGGTGTGTATGGGGAGGGGGGAGACGGGGACCCCGCGGCGGCGGCGGGACGCGGAAGCGGCGGCGGCGCCGGTACCTCAGCGCCCGGGGGCTGCCCGGCCCCTCTCGCACGCAGGTGTGCCCGCGTGCCGGCCGCGTGCGCGTGGCCGTCTCCCCCCCCCAAATTCCCGCGGCGAGGACGGAGCCTTTGTTCCGCCGCCGGCTCCGGGCGCCGCCGCGGCGTGCGATCGGCGGCTGCGTCCGCCCCGTCCCGTCGTCCCCCCCCCCCCTCCTCCGCCGCCGCCGCCGCCGTCGTTTCCTTTGTGAGGTCCCCGCGGGGCTTGTGCCGGCGGCGGTGGGCGGTGCGGCGGCCACCCCCTGGCCTCGCCTTTCTCCCTGCCCCCGGCCCCGCTCGCTGACGAGTTCCTGGGCGAGGGAGAAGTGCGCACACATGGCAAGCAGCGAGCTTCCCCTCGTCCTCATGTTGCACGGCCGCGCAGCCCGGTCAGGTGGTGGATACGGTTCCCCGGCGGATTTTTGCCTGGGGGGGGGGATAAGGGGGACGGGAATGTTGGTGGGGGGAGATGGATAAACCTACGGAGCTTGGGACCGTTTCCTTCCCGGGCCGGTGGCTAAGTAAAGCAGACATGTGTTGCCTTACTTCCTGTGCTACTGAAAAATACATGTGGTTCCACAGTTGTAATTTCCCCTCCCTTAAGATGACTCAAAGTCTGGATTTTGTTAATGAGCCTCTGAGCCCTTGCTCTGAGATTCTCCTTCGAGGCCTCTTCCAGAAAGGTGTCACACAGCGACTTGTTTTTGATGCCTGGAGAGGAAGGATGTGTAGTTTGTGACACAAAGAATGCTGTGACGGACAGAGAAATAACACTGAAAACGTGTGAGTTTTCATCGTCTTTCTGCTACTCTTCAAGGAGAGAGACTTGAGTCACATTTGATAAAATTGGCAACGTAATGAAGTGCTAGCTTCCTGTGACATCAGTATGTTTAATGTGTCTTTCCTTTGTTACAACAGGAGTGTTGATAACTTAGTGGTTCAAAGTTCCATGAATTTTGCAAATTCCTTGGATTGTTACAACCTTTCTATGTTGGCTTCAGAAATTAATATAGGTGCTCACCTCTAAAGGTTTTGTAGATCTATTCTAGACTGCTTCTCTACCTTCCTGTCTCTGCCCCAAAAAGGCATGTTCCTAATTCACGTTAACTTGTTCAGGATAAATTCTTGGGAAGGGCAGACTGCCTGATGGGTTTAGTTTGTGCTAAAACTACCTTTCCTTTCTGTAGGAGGTGTCTCTTCTTCGCAGGTAGGAGAGTACTCCCATCTAGTAAAGAGATGCTAGGTTGTATGGAGCAAGTTGCAAAAGCTTTGGGCTTCAAATGTATGGGGTTAAAGTGGAAGACGTTAATAGTTACCCTCAGGTGAATCCAAATGAAAAGAGGATTACATACTTCATGAAAGTCAAGGTGCCCTGCGGGAGTCATTTAGATGCTATTGTAACAGAAAGTAACTAGGGGCTTTTGGGACAAACCCTAAGCTGCTGTACTACTGCTTGGTCACTTTTGATGTTTTGAACAGAGGTGCTCGGTGGAGTGGTCCAAATTGGTTTCCTCGCAACAGCAGCGCCTAGTCAGGAGCCTGACCTTGGTGCCAAAAGTGTGCTGAGGAGGGAACTGCAGCTGAGACAAAACTGAAGTGGTTAGAAAAGTGAGAGAGCAGAAGGATTGGTAGGAACTAGAAAAAAAGGAATTTCTAGGGAAAACGCATGAAGTAAATGGCTTAAAGACAAGATGGGACGTGCTGATCTTTGGGCAACTGCATAGTATAGCACTGTTGGATTTGTTGGGGTTTTTGTGTGCAAGAGGTGTAATGTTACATAAATGAAAGCAACTTAATCCAAAACACAAGTATTTTTGACAATACAGCTTGACTTAGTTTTTCTAATCCTGTGCTTCTGGTAGTACAGGCCACCTTCCTGCTAGCAGAGCTCGCTAGCAGGAACTGCTTACACATGCATTGCTTTTTCAGAAATAAAAATCTTGGTGAGGTGAAAGGACTTTGTAGAAAGTGTGAATCAAATCTGAGAACTTGAGAACTTAAGCTTAAAAATACAGAAGCATGGTCAAACAAAGAACTCCCTAACACTTCCTTTTCTTCCTTCCTCCAGTGCTGGTAAATTAGGTGGTTCTGTGTTTGTGTAGTATTAGATACGTAATGAGTAAGCTCTGGTGCTTCTTACATGGAGGAGCACCACTGTCAGCCAATCCCCCCCTACTGGATTTATTTAATCAAAAGTATAAAATACCCTTTAATCTTGCTTGTTTTGTATTTTAGGTCCAGTCTTAAAGAAGACAATGATCAAGGGTTTAGGACTGGTATTTTGAGGACACTGCTTGGCGGCAATGTGTCGAAAGTTGAAAGGGGAAGGTGAAACAAGTGCCTGATAGTTATTATGACCAGAGAGCAACCAATGATCAGAAGATTTGGGACAACGAGAATGCAATAAGAAAAAGAGATGTACTGCATAAATCCATGGTTCTTTCATACCTCATTTACTGTAAGCTGTTCTGCCCTTCATGTTAGAAAAGATGCATTATTATTGGAAAATGTTTGCTGAAGGGCAACAAGATGTGAATTAGGTCCTAGATGAGAAATAATTTAGCAGGCTAGGACTTGTCAGCCTAGTGGAGGTGATGGGACAATGATATGGTAAGGCTCTGTAAAACTCCTGTGGAGAGAGCAGGTGAAGATGGAAGAGGAGACAGACAGTCAAACTGGAGTTGGATACTAGGTTCAGAACAAACAAAAGGAGGTTGTTTTTCACTCAGTGCACGGAATTCGCAGGTATACTTGCTATGGGATTTATACACAAGTTTTTGTGGACTTAAGGGGAGGTTGGGCAAACATTGGAAAACAGATACACTGAGGTTAGTAAATGGATGAGTGACAGGAAGTCTGAGTTGGAAATAGCTGGAGGCTGTGAGTCTAAGGAGGGGTTGCACACTTGTTTTGTTTTTCCTCTTCCCTCAACAGCTACTTATGGTCATTCTTTTTTATTTTTTTTTTAAATAGGAGTGGAGTGTGTTAGTATGTTGCTTTCTGTACAGTGATGAGTTTAACAGTTACAGCGATGGTATTAAAATTCTTGTTACTGCGTACCACTGATGTGGGTTCTAGCTTTTGTCATTATGGTTTGCTGGGTTTCTTTGCAACAGCTGTAAGTAGCATTTAAAGGAACGTATTGCAGTTCTGTCTCTAGGTGTCTTGCAAGGAATAGTTTCAAAATACTTTGTTAACTTAAAAAAAAAAAGGAAACTTTATCCTTTAGTATTTGATACTACTTCATGTGTATCATAAAAAGTTCATATGGTCATAGCCCATGCAGTATGGCTAGGTAATGGGTTTATATTTCTTTGTGTCTTCTTTTTCCTTCAATGAAACAAATCTGTTTTTATCACTATTGTACTGTAGATGATGATAGAACTGAAAGCAGCTCTTGTTGGAGGCGGGCATGTTTCCAAGCTTTTCCTTCTGGCTTTCCTAATCAAAGCATTAAAGTAATGTGGTCTGCCATATCTCACTGAAGAGGGCATTAGTGTCCTTGTGCTTTTTCTGAAGTGGCTATGTGGTTGGCTATCGCTTTTATTTTTTTAACAGCTGTGCACGCACTTTATCAGGTGGGTTTTAGACTTTCGTGTTCAGCAGTGGCTGTGTTTCAGTGACAGCTTTCGGCTTTCACTTCAGTCTTCATTTGAAGACTCAAGTCTTTTCAGGTGCAGCCCACTTCACCTGCACACACATTGTTGCCTCAAATGGGGTCTGTCCGTTCCTTTATACTGATGAATCTTTTTAATGCAACAGGGTAGCATCTGGTATTCCAGCTTCTCAAATCCATAACAAAACCTGTGAAGGCTTGTAGGAGTAACAGATGTCAGAACCACTTGAAATTAAAAAAAACAAAAACAAACACACAACAAAAAAACCCAAACCACAAATTGAGAATTATCGTAACTATCAGAATCTGCTGGCAGTTACAACTTGAGCAGTCTAATAATCAAAAATACAAAGTGCTTTTTCTTCTCAAGAAAAAACTTAAATATAACTTCATTTTCGTGAATGGATTTCAGGGGAGAAGTGGGTGTTTGGTGGCAGCTAGAATGGAATACATGGTTTCCGAACTAAGCTTTGGTCCGGTTACTGCATTTCAGATAGTTTGAGGTCTCTGAAGAATATTATGCTGGTACATATCAATTTTTTTCATATTAACATAGCAAGCTTGAACCAGTGTTTTCCCTTTACGGCTGGACAAGGGTAACCGAGGGTATGTTTATACTGCATAACTGAAGACTGTGCAGGGAACTCTTCTCCCCCATGAGTTCGTGGCATCTGGCTGAACACGTGCTCTCCACCAGTTAAAGCAATACAGTTATACTGGTGTGGCAGTGCCCTAGCTAAATAGCCCTGATGAGAGAGAATTTTACTAGCTTGACAGCCTTGCAGACCTGAATCCATGACTTCTGAGAGACAAGCTGTTTTTCTGTATTGTGCTGTTTGGGTAGGGTGCATACCTTGTACAGTTTAGACCGTGTAGTGGGCTATGAGTGATGTCTCTGATCACCTCTGGATTAAAGTACTGTAAGCTGCTGTTAAAGTGTATCTTTTTGAGTTCTTAAAAAGTTACCGTGGCTGTCAAAAACTTGATATCTTACTTGAGAACTTCAATTAGGCTTCATTGCAGTAGGTTTTTTTGCTGTCCAAAATAAGCTGTAGGGTGTACTAAGTTGAGAATAGTTGTCTTATATCCAGGTGATTGATCTGCTCCTGTAGGTGACCTTTGACGTGTCGCCATGATTGTTGTTGGCTTTTGAATATTGATAGATACCCTTTACACAAGAATATCTGTTACACAAGATCTTTAGTGGCTGTGAAGTAGTACTTAGTAAATAGAACTGCTCTATAACTAGTGATTAATAAAATACAGAGTATAACTTGAATACACTTGAACTTAGCTAGAGAAGGTCTCAAAAGAATACTGTCATGCTTTTAGTATGGCATATTCTAGAGTGATAAAGTTTAGGGACGTTTCAAATTCTTTGCTAAAATTAAGGTAGCTGTCTAGCTGATGTTTTGAAATAGTGATGTGACTAGTGAGATTCAAATGAGGTTTTTGTAAATAAGCAGATGGAGAAAAGAACTACAAACTACTTAACCCTGTAGATCAATAAATGTCTGAATGCGAAAATGAGACTTCTTATACAGATGATCTTAAAATATTCTTGAATATGTATTTTTAAATTTACATTTGCACAGTTAACGTTGTAATATTTTCACCTACTGCTATTTTTAAAAAAGTAACATTTGAAAGTCAGTCCTCATATCTTAGAAGCTCCTCTTTATGTTACTGAGAATAAATATCAATTTGCAAGCATCTCAAATCTACCTTGCCAGCAAATCTCAATGGTTATTAGAAGGGATTAGCTGTGTAAGAGTCAGCGTTAACTGTTTGTACTTGGCACTTTCCGAGTTCTTGTTTCACTGGGATTTAAATTTGCTGCAGTAGAGACAGCATGTCCTGGCAAAGGGCATGTATACTTTAACCAGTAGATGGAGCCATTTTAGTTACATATCAGCATGCCTATTTACGTAAGTTTTTGGAAACTGTCTTAAAGTCTTTTGAGTCATTTTGTCTTTAAGAGTATGGCTCATAGTTATTTTATAATTTCTTCATCTACAGAGAAGTCTAAACATTTTATTCTTCCAGTAACAGTGCCGGGATTATACAGCAGGAAGGTTATTCCATTTTCATAAATGTGCAAAAAAGAGTGAATGCTTGTATTTCATGGGAATTACACTTATCTCTGTAAATTGTCCAGTGTCATGTGAGTAGAGCTTTATAGTCTTTGTACACCTTGTGATGACTGAAGTAACACTTTGGAATATTGATCTGTAGTGTTGTATCTGACAGTCTGGATGCTCTTGTGACTCTGGCTCACGAAAGGCTGTTAGCTCGAACTGAGATTTTGTTTTTCCTACTTCAGTGCCTTAAACTAAATTGACTCAAAGCTGTGTAATGGAATGGTTGTCCTATTTGGGTATACTGGCACAAGCTGTCTTATTTCAGCAATGCTGGAGCGCTTCGTAACCTTGAAACACCCCAGGCATATTAATTCTAGCAAGTCCCGTTTTAGCAGAAGTATTTGCAAATGCTGTACTTGTGTCATCTTGTGTCCTGCTTGAGCATCCACTTTTCTAAAAAGTGTATTTGTGTTTTTCTTAGATTTTGACTCTTTGCCCCTGCGTTTGTACTTAGTAATGCACCTAATAAACCTTCCTTTTCCCCCACTCTTTAAAGTGTTTGGCACTGAAGATTATTTTCGGTGAACACAATGTCAACTTGAAGAGTAGGATCTTATTCAAATCGTCATTTTGAACACTTTCAATATATGGTATTTTGTGAGGTATAGGTGTGTCATCTTCTTCCCCAGATTCCTGCTGTTAGACACTTCAAGATTTCTTGTGGCTCAGTTTTTTTTGGTTTTTTTTGTGTGTGTCTCATTGCAAGTTTGAATTTTCTACAAATGATACAGAAAAAAATATTTTTTTATAACAGGTGGTTGTGCTGAAAGGCATCTAGACTTGTCGTCTTGGCATTGTAGCCAGTATCCTGAAATACCAAAATAGTTTTAAACGTAAAAAGAGGCTTGAAGGTTTTTCTAACTAAGAGACTCTTCAGTAGAAGTTTCCAGACCGGCCATCTCCTGTCAAACTGTTGTCCCAGTTTAACAGAATTTCTGGAGTCTGCTTCCAAGCAAACTGCAACTCCCTGCGGATGAGGCATGCGGGCAGAGCCTGCAGAGAGGAAGGGGGAATTCCTTACAGAGCAGCATTCCCCATCTCCTCACCCTCTGATGTATATTGGGATTCTGCTGTTTGACCATCCGCTCTGTCCTCTGCTACTCTTTCTTCTACAGTACAGCTCTACTACTGAGGATCTGTTAGCTGAGGTCTGCTTTTAGGTGGGGAGAACTGAGGACTCATATGAAAACTTGACTTTTTTCCAGTTACTATCTTTTCTCTAGGGAGGCACGTATCTATTAAGAGTGTGTACGTGGACAGCATATGTTGAGAAACTATGCTTCCCTAAAGTGTAAAGTGAAGATTTTTTTTTCAATTTTTTCCCCTGCTCATTGTTGCACTAGGCTGATTCATCTACATTTTCCATGACTAATGTCTACTAAATATACGCTGGCTATGTCTTGACTGGGATCTATTTTGGGATGAAGAAAAAGACAGTTAAGTGACTGTAAATACCTAGGTTATGGCAAGGGTAATGATAACAATTATTCCTTGCTACAAAAATCTAAGGTTTGCTTCAAGGAAAAGTGCCGCTTCTGAACACTGACAGTTTCACTAGCAGAGTATACAGAAGACAAGAGAATCTCTAATCAGACTGTCTTGTTTGTATATTTTTGTTACCAAAGAACAGGAAGAGGTTAAAACAAACCTGTGTTCATAGAGGTGTTGTAATAGAAACTCGTTTGGTGTCCAGTTCTGGAATGTGATTGCTTCTCATTGCAAAAATTCTGTTGCCTTGTCGAGAGATTCAGGCTCTGTGTTCTAGATCTGAAAAGTCACGGTAAGTAGAAGTATGTGTGATTTCTTTCTTTTAGACAGGGTTATGAGTAAGCTAGTACAGCTAGCAAGTCATGTTTATTGCTAACTGATCAGACTTCAAGTTCACATTTAGAAGTTCTGATTCTTCAGATTTTCTTAGATTTGTGTATAGCAGATGCTAATGTGTTTAACACCTTATTGTACAAAGATCTGTTTTCTGTTTCTGTTGGCTAACTTGGAGGAAAAAATTAAAATGTGTTTTCTCCCCTTTGTACGGCTCTCCACATCCATTGTAGTTTCAACTCCAGCAGAGCTTTGGCTTATCTGACTCCACCCCTCCACCATTAGATAATGTCTGCTTATTCCTCCCACCTGTGCTTCCACCTTCCACGTACTCTGTTTTGCATTTGAGCTCAGTCACAGGTTCCCTTTTCCTTCACACTGGTCCATTCTCAGGCCTGCTTGAATTCCTGTATGCAGAACCTCCTGTGCTTTGAGGAGGTTGTCCTTCATCAGCCAGCTCTCACAGGCTTTCCCTTCACCCTATGTGGTGGTCTTCCATGAGATTCTACCAAGAAGATCTCTGAACCAGCTGAAATTTGCTCTCCTGAAGGGCCGCGTTAAAACTGTATGTACCGGGCCTTGCACTGTGTACTGTAGCGCTTGTCTTTCTCACTTCTCTCACGACTTTAAACTCCACAGTTTCATGGTTGCTGTGGCCAAGGCTGCTCTTGACTTCCACATCTCTGTCTGGTTCTTCCTTGTTTGTGAACAACAGGTCCAGCAGAGCATTTTCAGTAATTGGTTCATTGATCACTTGCACCAGGAAATTGTTTTCAACACACTTAAGAAATCTCCTGGAGTGCCTGTCCTTGGCCAGACCGTACCAGCAGATACCAGTACTTTTAGGCTCCAGTGTGTACCAGGGCCTGCAATCATGATGCTTACTCCCCATTTTGAATGAATGCTGCTTCTAGTTCCCCTTTTTGGGGAGGTCTGTAGCAGGCACCTAGCAAGGCACATTGGACTGTTCTCTGATCCTTACCCATAAGATCTTGACTGTCTTGTCACTCGTTCCAAGCAAAGCATTGTTTGTTGTAGCCAGCCTTTTGCACAGATTGAAACCCGTGTTCCATAATTTTCCAGCCTGGCTTTTTTCGAGATCTTCTATCCATCTATTGCAGCACTCCAGTCATGTGAGCTGTCCCACTTTCATTCTGTAGTTCCTATGAGGTTCTACCTCTGCAACCATGGATGGACTTAAGTCCTCCTGTTACTTCCCGTGCTGTGTGCGTAAGCACTTGAGATGAGCCCCGAGACGTGCCTCTTTCACAAGGGAAGTGTGAGCGCTTTCTGTCACGTGATTTCCCATGTCTTCACTTGTCTTGAGTGTGACAACCTTTCTCCACCGTGTCTAGTTTAAATTCTTAAATTCTTCAAGAGTGAAGATACTCTTGTCATACTTTCTTAGATGGGTCCTTGTTCCTGAAGGAGGTTCCTGTGGTCATAGCGGTAAAAGCTCTGCTAATAACCGCATGCTGGCCCTCTGGATGGCTCTACTCTACTCTGCCATGAGCCTTTTGCTTCCCACTGGAGAGAGAGACACCACTTGGGCCTCTTCACCCTTGTCCACAGTGCTCAGTAGTCACTCTTGATTTGCTCGGTAGTTACTTTTGGAAGTGTCACTGGTGTCCATATGGACAAGCAGAAAGGTATGATAATTTGAGGACTGGATGAGCCTCAGTCTTTCCAAAACACTTTTCAGCAAGCAGCGGACCTCCCAGGACCTCCTGCTTGTCTTCCCTCTTGTGCAGCGTGTTCATCCCTTCGTGCAGCTCTCTTACCTGGCCACTCAGCACCTCAAAGATTGTGCACCACCATCGGATGAGACCGCTGCTGTCAACAGTACCAGGGAGGAGCAGCGGGTGCTCCCTGCAGCCCAGCACCCAGATGGTGACATCCTCCCTATGCAGTTCCTGGAGTTGGGATCCCTGATGCGCAAGGGACAGTTGCTTCGGCTGGTGTTGGAGACTTCATCCTGTAACATGTTGCACAATCTTGAATGGTGTTTCAGGGCCCTTTGTAGCTTTGTCCTGTGAACTGCTATGACATCTGTTAGTTGCCTTTGTTGGCTGAGCCCTTGGGGATGTGCTGTGCCCATGTTTATGTTAAATTATTAAATTTGACCATCTAGTTCTGTTCACAATTTAGATTTAAAGCACACGTTTACGTGAATGTTTTGTTCTACTTGCAGTTGGTTTCTGATAGACGCATCATGTCAATATTACTTTAAGAGCTCCAGTATTGTAAACTTACTTGTAATGACTACTATTTCTGCAAGGCAGCTATTCAGTAATAATAATAAATTATTAAAGGTTTCAGTTGGCTGGTGCTGTTTCATTGACTGATGATGTTGACTTCTCAATCTGGAGGGACCAAACACAACAGATTTTCATGTTTTGCCAGGTCATGTGCCTGTAATAATATACATCTCTTTTCCTTTCCCTTGAAATACTTCCTGAGGTATTTTATTAAATGCTGTTATGTAGAAGGGGGACAATTCTGCCTTATTGGAGACGCTTCAGTTGACAAGCCTAAATTTTCTTTTTCTCTGTGGTACCTGTAAACATAATTTGTTGCAGGTGGAAACACTGCAGCTTCGGTCTGTGTTCTAGGAATTCCTTTCTTCACCTCTTGTCTCTTTTTTATAGAGGGGTTTTAACTGAATAATGCTACTGGTGCTTACTAGTGTGAGACAAAACTAGAGTATCATTTCTAGTTGCTCCCCAGAAAGAACACTTAAAAGGAGGAGTCCTGTGGGTTCTCTTAGTAACTTGTGAAGTCAAAAGTGCTGATTGCAAGCTCTCTAATTAGCATTCTAAACGATAAGGTAGGATTATTTAGACTACTCCTAGATTGATTGCTTCTTTGTTTCTGTGTTAAAATGAAGCTATTGGAAAGACTGTATTTAAACTACTGCTTGTTTTAGGCTAGTGACTTTTTGCATATTTTTTTTTGGCTTGTACAGCACTATTGTGAGGATATACCATTATGTAAGCACATGCATTTCTTTAACATGTCAAACATATTTCCAGACAGACTTCGTGTACGAAAAAGGAAATGAGAAGCTTCATAGTGAATAGCCGCAGTTGGTGTTCCTGTTGGTGGTAAATTCTTCATTTTGTTTGTCAAATGATTGCACCCTACCAGCCGTGCATTTTAAAACTGTGTATATAAAAACAAACAGATAGCATTTGATAATAATTATGACTCACTTAAGGAAGTGATAAAACCCAAGAGTAGCAGAGATCTTTTTTTTTTTTTTCAGCTTGATTTTTACTAACATTGCTGCACTTACCTGCCATTGAGAGACACCAAAAAGGAAATTAAGGAGGCAGATACTCCTGTAATTAATACTTGTTTGAATTGCAGCTAGTTAGATAATGATAGGATAGAGAGACATGTTTCATCTTATAAATTATAAATAAAGTGTACAAGACCAGTTACTGGACACTTTTAATATTAGATTATAAATATAAGCAAATTTTAATAAAGCTTTTCTAACTGATTCTTGAGTTTTGAAAAGTGCTGATGTACACCAATCAAAAAAGGAAGTACGTCAACCATGGGGTTTTTTGTTGTTGGCATCGGTGTTGCCATCCATTACCTGCCTTAACTGCTGATGCTATAAAATGCTTGCGATTGCTTTACATTTTTTTAGAAATGTAATCAAAGTTTATTATTGGCATATTTTGTAAGGTGCTTTGCTAGATTGACTTTGCTTACTTGTACTGAAATATCTAACTGTATGTGATTCTGTGTATAGTAATGATAAATAGTCTTGGGTCTTGTTTTATACCCAGATGTTCTAGGTAGGCCTTCAGTTGAGGAAGATCAGTTAATTGAGAAGTTGAGAGTGTTTTTCCTTAGAGACAACAGAATGAACATTTATCTTCAAACTAAGTAAAATTATAGATTCAAGCCTTCAGAACAGGGGACCCAAAAAAGATTAAATAGCTGATCCCCAAGAAAGAGAACAAATTAAAAAGGGGTAGGGTGCTAGCTAATTTTTTTTTAACGGAACAACTGTTCACCAAATGATTTTGTTTGACATGATTACAAAACTGTTTATCAAACAAAACATTTTGTTTGACATGATTAAATGTACTTAATTTATGATCCATTTGTAGATACAAATTCCAATTGTGTATAAATTTTGTATAGTGTAAAAGTGCTTGGTAGGTAGCCTGTTGGCTTATTGTTAAGAAGATGGCCATGTTCTGTTGAGTGAAGACAAGTAGTGTTAGTCTGAGGCTTTTAATTCTTGAGTGTGAGTTGCCTTTGCTATGAAGACACAAATGAAGGGCAAAATATAAATAGGGAACTGAAGACATTTGATATGCGCAAGGCCAAAGAATATACCTACTACTTGTATTCTGTGCTTTGAATGGACGGAACCTTTTGAAAAGACAGGAAACAAAGCTCAGTGTGCTTTTCCCAATAGTGATGGGGCCAACTTACTGTAACCCATTTGACATATGGGGTTTTAGCTAGCCCTAGTACAACAAACAGCTTGGAATATGCTGCTTTCTTAAATAAAGTGACTAATTTCTCTCTGTCCATTCAGTGGTTTGTTGTGTGACTGGATATTTTTTATATTTGCATTTATGGTAGCCCAGGTTGGGTGTCTGATGAGTATAAACTTCTGGATGCTGGAGGCAATGTAAAGGTGAGAATTTGCATGTTAAAACAGTAGTTCTCAACCCAGGTGTACTTTCCCAGGTCATATTCCATATGCTTCAGTGTGTACAAGAGGTGTGCACTTACCTGCTAGTCCACACATACCAACTCTATAGCTGTGTTTCTCTGGGGAAGGGGCAGGGGAGTAGATCCACACTTTAAAAACTGTGTTGTGGATTAATGCATTCACAAGCAATTCAGCTTCTTGAAAAGGCGTATTTTTGTTCTGTTATCTTTGGAAGAAATCTGTTGGGCATGGTGACCACTGGGTTAGATAATGACATTTCAGGCAGTGAAGGCTGTAGTGTCGTCTGTTGCATAAGGGATTGCTGCAGAATACTTTGAGTTGAAATTACCATGGGTGCATATTTTGAGCAAAGTCACAAGTGTCTACTTCTAGGTTCTGGGGGAGGTCATGGCCAGAAGGTGAACTTGGTGGCAGTGAAGGCACCAGAGAACCAGGAAAAATGTGGATCTGTTTTCAGAGATAGCTTGTAGGCAATGGTGGCAGTGTCTCCAAACAGAGGTTTAAGTTTGTTTTAGAGGCTGCAGAGGTGTCAAGACCTGGGGAGAGACTTGGGACTATGGCAGTAGAGGTGTCAGGGCTGGCAATGGTGCTGTGGAAGCTGTTAAGGGCCCAAGGGGATTGCAGCTGGGCAAAGCTGTAGCAGAGCACCTGCGGAAGTGACAGAGAGGGTATCTGTGTTGGTATGCATGCTTGTTCCTGGAAATGTAATGCAAGTGTACAACATGCATGAGTTTCTACTTAAGAGTAAAGAAAGCATACCTCCAAGATGGCATATTGACATCTGTGCTGTGACTTGCATTACTGCTATTTCTTGTCAAGCTCAGAGAATCAATTGTAAGCTTGTGGTGATACATCACAAGACTGTAAGTAGTTTAATGTATTATGGCCACGTTATGATATGGAGAACTTGTTTCTTGCTTCAGTTGCCTTGTGGCGTAAAACAGGCTCTTGAGTGGAGACAAAAGAAAATTTCCCTTCCTGTCTTGAGGGTTACAAAAAAAAAAAAGCAAATGCCATGAATGGATACCATATGCTGTACAATTTAGTGAGAGCTGAACAATGGCTGTATTGGTGAATGAATTGTTCGTGTGTATGTGTGTATTTAAGATGTACTAAATTGGAATAGAAGGTTTGTACTGTTACCGAACAGTAAAGAATGCACATGATCTTAACTTTGAGAACTGACCTCCTGTACAGATGTATATCAAAATAATTGAGTTGTGCAAGTCTAACACTTCACTGACAGATCAATAAACATATTTTAAATCCACTGGTATTCCTGAAGTATAGGGTGTAAAGGAGGAGAATAATCTGGGAACTGCTTTCAGCCTCCTCTTGCTTGTATAGGAATCATTGAGATAATGATCAACAAAGTGGCTTGTGAGGAGTGATATGAGGCAAAGGGGAGCTTGGTGATGTCCTTCTGTAGGCTCTGTGGCTAAGGTAATTCTCAAGAATTCCATAGTAAATTCACATGCAACAGCAAGCAAGAGAGGTGAGTTTTAGGTTCTACACTTTCTCCTTTTATTTTGGTTTCCAACTTTGTTGTAAAGTATCCAGTACTTTCCTCTGTTAGAAGGAGCTTTGCCTGACTTATATCCTTAACCTCATCTGTTGACAGATGACCTCAAAGGAATTGGATTGTCATTGAATGCCCTGTTCTGTATGAGCAGTGAGTCTGTATTCCTTTGTGGAAGGATTCCCATGGGATGTCTCCTATTAAAAAAAAAAAAAAAAAGGTATTTTGCGGCTCTGAAAAACTGGTGTGCTTTTTCTGCCTACCTGCAAAGACTAACAGTGACTTGCACTGCAGCATTAGAGAGAAATTTCTCTTGGTGGCTGTAGACAAGTGCCCCTCTGTTAAAAATGTGAAAGAGAGCATTTGCAACTCTACAATACTTCCGTGTTTCACATACTGCTTCATATACAGCTAAATGCAAAGTTCCTTCTGTGTAGTATAGTGTCACCTTTCCTCATGTTACCGTGTTGGTATCTCTCAACTTTGGCATGAATTGCTAAGCTCTAAGTGAAGTATGCTCCTTCTTCCTTTTGATTAATGTAATTTTAAAGTGGGGCTTCTCTTTAATAACTAGACAGAGACCCACAGCAACTTTCTGGTGTATTAATTCTAAGCAGACAGTAATGAAAACTGAACTGTAAATGAGGTCCTGGATGTGACTGCACTTTTTTTTTCTTTTTTGGAAGTTTAGTTCTCCCTGCCTTGTGTTGTTTGTACTACTGAAGGAGGTCCTTCTAAACCCATTGGGTCCCTAGAAGGCAGCTTTATTATAAGTTCTTCAATTTCTGGTACTTCTAAAAATAATTCCGTTTTCCCTTTGATATATATGGTGATCATGTTTTGAGACATTCATCAGCAGTGGTGTCCTAATTTTGCATCACCAGTGTGTACAAAAGTTTCAAACCAAGTTATATGCTTTATATTCTATCTAGCTCAATAATCCTTTGTCAATCCAAGTCATAGAAAATCTAAGCCCAAAACCTCCTTGTTGGAAGTGAAACAAAAAGAGTTTAAATGAGCTCATGTAATGTTAAACCTGCTGGTGTGGTTGATCATAGATGAGAAAGCTGGTCTTTGTTAAGTGTCCTCTGCTGATTATGCAAGTTAATATGTTATCTTGCTTGTAGCAAGTAGTCTGGCAGAAGTCGTATTAATGAGAATAATGGTTTATATCAAACTTGTTCAGAGATTAGGCATAATGAAACAGAGCCAGAACTACTTGCTGTAAAGTGAATAATTGGATGTGGTCTTGTCACAGTATTCTAAGACCCCACTTGAGCAGCAAGCAAGTCTTCTTTTCATCATAGAAAATGCCACCCAGCATACAGCTACAGCACAATGGGGGAGTCTGGGATTGAGTACAGGGCAGTCTGGCTTCCCTTGCTGCTGAGGGCTGGTTTTAAATACTTACTGGTGGCTTTTTGTGTGTGTGTTTGAGTTTATTACTGTAATAGACAGAGCCTGTAATTCAAGACCTGCTCAGATGTGTTAGAAGTGGTCCCTGATGGACAAGGGGGTATAGTGTGGGAGAGTTGTGTTCATGGCTTGTTAGATTATGTGTTAGTATTATCCTGTTATGAATCGTAGCGCTCTCAGTGGCTTTCTAATTTAGACTAAATAAAGTTTTCCCCTGTAGTTTCATAAATTTCCAATAAAAGCAACTTGAGCAGAGGTGTTTTTTTTTTTGTATTGTGTCCTTATTGCTTTTTGTTCATAAAATCTTGGTGAAGGCAATAGTGTTCAAAAAATTGTATTTGACTCGATGCTTCAGAATCAATGTAAAATGTTAAGGATGTTCCGCTTGAGTAGTGTAAGCACTGATGTGTCTCCATTAGAATTGCGGAAATCACAGAATCATTTAGGTTGCAAAAGGCCTTTATGATCATCAAGCCCAACCATTAATGCCTGTACTTCCTATTAATATGAATTATTTGACAGTTGTATTGATAACATTAGTGAAAAAGACTAAAGTTTTTCATTAGTGAAAAAGACTTAGTTTGCAATGCCGAGAAAATACATGAATAGTTATCAAGAGATTTTTTTTTGAGGGGGGAGGGGAAGCTTATCTATGGAATATAATACCGCTTTAAAGTGTCAGTAAGTACATAGAGCTCTTAAAATAAGAAAATCATTATTATTTCAAGAAAAAGAAATAAATCAAGTTTCAGGAAACCACTGGTGAACTCTCTCTTACACCACCCTCTTCCTCTATCCTTTTTCATATAAAGTGTTAAACTGTGAGTGCTACTAAGGATGACTTTCAAACCTGCATGCATATCTTTGTTTCCTAATACTACTTAATTATTTTAGAGCTTTTAGAAATGTGAGGTTATCTTGCAAATTCAAATTAAGACGCAGACTAGAAGTGAAGCCTGCTGACATAGCGGTTCCAAAAGTCTGGTGTTGTGGTATAGTTCCTTGGTTGTGCAATGTGTTCATGATGATACCATTTAGGACAGCACACTGTTCATGTGTATATGTTGCTAATAACATTACGAGTTACCAAAAATCCAGTTATGTCACGGAATTACTCAAAAGTGGAAACAAGCTTCAAAGACATAGAATAAACTTTTCTTCAGGCTGCTTTCATTGTTTTATTTACTAAACAGTAAGTGTAAATATGCAACACAGTTTTTTCAACTGCTTTTTGTTTAACATACTTATTTAATAGGTTGGTATTTGAGAATGCAGCTTGATAATTTCATTCAATAGAAAAGGCTGTAAGAAGCATAAGAATAGAGAGAATAATGGTTGTGCTCTGTACTATTGTACAATAGCTTCCTTTCTGATGTTAGGATAATTCCATGTTTTTTTCTCAGTTACATAGTCTGTATGACTAAATTTAAAGTGGTTAAGCATTACAACCTCAGCGGTATGAAAAAAGTTATCTTTCCTCATATATCTAAATAACTTGTCCGTGAGTGAAAATTTGGGGTTAATAGCAGCATTAGCATATACAAATGATTTTTTGAAGTGGACTGCTTTCGTGTTCCCCATAGTGTCCTGGTATGAATGTTGTAATTCTGAACTGAACGGCCCTCTTTTAAGGGGAGAGCTTCCTTTTGGCACAGTTCTGTCCCAGTGAGAAAAGAGTACCTTAACCTTTTTTGAGCCCCTGTCAATGCACAGAAACCTCAGACAACATAAATAGCCTTTGGTAGACAGTTGATCTGGTTATAAATATTTTAAAATAGCTGTTTATTTGTTTGAATGGTTTTGCTTTATATAATTTTAAGTAATGCGTCTGCTAGTGTTGATTTTGATAATCAACAATAAAAACTGATTCAAATTTTAAAGACGTGTTTTGGAAACCTCAGTTTTTGAGGAAGTCTGTAAAAGGTTATTAAAATCATACACAAAATTATTGCTTTTGTTTAAATTAATTACATCTCAGTCAAAAGTTCTGAAATTGATGTTAAGCTCGCCAAAAGCTATGATGCCAAACTGCCCCGAATAACAAATTTCATTCAAATGTCAACAACAAGGTACCATTTTCTACTGAAGTTGAGTGCCTTATCATTCAGATACTATCTCATTTGATTAAGGTTAGTACAATCTCATTTGGTTAAGGTTAGTGTGTAGTATAAGCAAGTTTTGATTCTGTTTGTTCTGTACATAGGAGATTCTTACAGCATGCTGTTCAGTGACACTTTTTCAGCCTGGTTTACAGGCAGTTGATTTTTTCTGCAGAATCAGTCCTGTGAAGAAATGTGAGAATAATAGCAAATAATTTGGTGGATAGGTTAATTTCTTTTATGTGCCCTGACTTAAACTAAATAACGCTGGAAAAAAGGGAAGGATATGCTTATAACATGCATATAATCTAGGCAAATGAACACTTTATCATTAGAAACATGGGAGGTTGCCTAGAGGACAAGTATATTCAAATTCTTCCTATTTGAATATTTATTTCCATGTTACTTTTGGCTATAGGTGGGAAAGTTTCAATATTACCTCTATTAACTGCTGTTTCTCAGATATCTCGTAGTTAATTTTTCAAATTCTCTCCTGAAAACAGTCTTTTGGGGATCATGGAGCGATGAAAATTTGGTTGTTAAATGCCTTCTAGTGAAGATGGTCTTCCCCCCAGAAAAACCCAGTTAAACATTTAAAGTTGTATTAATGCATCTATGATTAAGATATCTGATTGCAGAAATTTGTTTGCTATAATAACACATCCCCAGGGCAGTAAGATGTAGTTGTTTCTGTTTTATATGTCACAGAAAAAGTGTGCCTTGGATTATATGTAGATGGCTTCGCTACAGATTTGATAGTATCAGAAAGACATACTTAGGCCGGAGACTTGGTTTCCAAGTTGTTGGGAATGTCATGCAGTAGTGTTTTGGGGTGGGGGGTTGTTATTTTTTTTCTTTCTTTCTCCTATTTCCTTTATCTGATATTTGTAGAAAATTCATTTGGCTGCCAGGTACAGTAGCCATTGTCTAGATTAACTCTTGCATTTTTTTTTTTTCCAGCATTTAAAAGTTCCCTACTAATCTGTGAAATCGTGCCTTACTGATGTTAAGATAAAGTTCTTGTAGCCATTGGCTGTAGCATATTTGAATCATATTGCTGGAAGGTCTTCTGCTTAGGCCTCCGGTCTGGATGATGTATTTTGTGTATTTGTCTTAATGTTTGGTTTCCTGTGTATTTGACTTAGTATTTTAGTTTTCTGTCAGTTAATAGGATCAGTTATGTTTGTAAGGACATCTTAAATCTATTGAATGTCTTTTCAAGTTCAGGTAGAGAATGCAGGAGGAGAGTTTGTATATTGGGGCATGACTTGATACATTGAAGGCAGCTTTAGAGATCCTAGGGCTGGTCCAGATTGCCATGGTTGCATCTCAGGGAGCATGAGTCTGGTGTATGCTTACTCTTCAAGTTCAAATCCGCCTTACAAGAAAATCACGGCAGTAGAATTTTTATGGGTAGACTTTATGCAAGGTTAGATAATTGTCTGTCTTCCAGAAGTCAGTGTGAAAGCCAAAAGCCTGTCTAAATTCCTTCTTGTTCATGTTCAGATTTCACTTAAAAATCAGTCTTTCCTTGAGCTTGTATTTGTGCTACTGGTTGGCAGTGTACGGATTAAGCTGCGTGGAACTGTGGTCTAACTGTGGCTCTGTTAGGAAGACAGGTAACTTCTGTTGCTTATTCCAAAATGATTAAAAATGCCTCAATATTGTTTGAGTAACCTTTTCAGAGGGCACCTTTTTAAGTAGTTGTTGGCTGGTTAGAACTCCCATGCAAACTCAAATGATAATGCCCTCTAAAGAGAATTCTAAGTGTTTGTTAAACAAATCGGGAGTATCTAATTTGCCTGCTGTGTGTTGGATGCATTCAGCTTTTTTTACTAAATAGCCCCTGAGGTCATAAGTTTACAGTAAGAGTCATACAGCATTAGTTTTTTTCCTTTTCAGAAAAGAAATGCGTGCTTCTTTCTTGGAAGTACTGTGTCGTAGACTGTATTTTACATGGTTATTCATAAAAGGAAAAATTGTAATAAAGTGCTAAAAAAATAAATCTTTCAGTGGTTGTTCTTGAGACAAAGGATGCAGTAGCTACAAAAGAGGTGGGTTTCTTTTTTGGCGAATTTTTAGATCTCTGTCAGATTTTTCGGCTTGCATTTTGTCAGTTGAACTTGCCTGTAAAATACTTACCAAGTACAACGGTATGCAAAAAACTGTTGCGTCAGAATCAGCACCTTACTTTTAAACTGACTTCTCCCAGAACCTCTAGTGAGACACAGCAAAAACATTACGTTTCTTAGTATGTCAGAAAATCATCTGCTTTCTCTCTTGGACAGAAATGAAATGAGCTCAACTGTGTACCTTTCAATGTACCATGTTACACAAGGCAAACAAAAATAGAAGCGGATCCCCCTTTAAATGTTCCTTCAGTGATAATTATGAAAGATCTTAGGCTGGTTGGTAGTTTAAATTTCTGAGCGTTTTTTTTGCCTGGCAGCATTGTCCCTTATAAAGGTTATCTCAGACTTTTAAGATACTCTCTTGTGCTTTAGAATTGCAGGAGGAAAATGGAAGACATTTTGACCAGAAAGTACATGTCTTAAGATACGGCTTCATGCAAAGGCTGAGCTATACTAATTAGTTCCTGGTCTCTGAAAGGGGGAGGTGTCATTCTCCCTTTGGCCAGTCTCCTTTACTATAAGTTGATTGAACTTGTGAAGCTGGCAAAAACCAAAAACCTCAAAAACTCACCCAATGAACCAAGCCAAAACTTGGCAGGGTTAGTTTTCTGAAATGAATGTTAAACAAGTTACGTTTACTCTGTGATCAGGAAAGCATCAGATCTAATGCAAGGCAAGAATGTTATAATGTCTATTCAAAATATTGTGAGGAGAAGCCATCATCTGACTGGTATTTCTGATAAATATAGATTTCAGATGTCTTGAAGTTGTTCAGCATAACTTGGGAGATGTGATTTGTGGAATATATTTTGTATTACAATAATTTGCAAACAATGACACCTCAGTCTTGTATGTTACACTGTTTGGAAAGTTAAAAATTTATGATGAAATTCTGACGTTCACATTGCAGTGGTCATGAGCAGGTGTGGAGTTTTACAAGTTCTGCCTGCCTTGTTTTTAAGACTAAATGTTGTGGCCCAGCAGAGTGCTGATACCTCCTGTTGTATTGGTTCTGCTATTGATGTTAGCAATGTTGCCTTACCTTTCCATTAGAGGGATTTGATTTGTAGGTAGTAATTTTTGTTCACCGTAAGAGTAAACACGTTGTCAGTAAAGACACTTGAGATTTGACTGGAAGGCAATTACAGGAACAGAGGAAAATTTGAGAGATGGGGAAAGTTGAAGGTGAAGAGTTAAGTTTTGAATTAATGTGAATTTGTGAGATTCATGATCTTTCATTTTTCTTTGAAGAGAAAAACATCTAGATGAATAATAATTCAAAAATTCCAGCATTCATTGGAATAGTAATTTTTTTTATTTATTAACTGCTGATGTTTTGTGTTCTTGTCAAGGAACTGGTTTGTGTGGATGTAACTTGGTTTGGTTGTATTTGGAGAGTCTGTCCTAACTGGCTAATTTGGCTCTTTTTTTTATCTTTTTCTCCCCCCCCCCCCCTTTTTTTATTTTCCTTTTTTCCTCTTGAGGATCAGCTGTCGGGGTAAGGCTTTGTGTGTGTGTACTTCAAATAGTGTCAGTACCAACAGATAAAATTATCTGCTCCATATTATGCTGCTTCATATCAGGACTCATTAGCTGTTTACTTCTGTGCCATCTATTATTCTAGGAGATGAATGTTTAATATTTGTATAAGTGATTGTAGAACATTTAAACATATGGCCTTGGTTAGATGGCCTTAATAGTGTTGAAACAGCCCTGGTTTATAGTTCTTGCACAGTGATCTAAGACTTCTTTAGGATAAAGAAAAATTAGAATATCTCTCAAAAATGCTGCCAAAATGCCTGGAGGTGAATTTATGTAAAAGCAAGAGATGACGGATATGTTGTAGTTGTAAAGTGAGCAGCTTTGAATTTAGAAAGCATACTCATTCTCTTGCCAAAACCAAAACAAAACAAAAAAAAATCAACCACCAAACCACCACCCAAAAAAACCCAACAAATCAAATCACGCACCGCCCCCCCCCCCCCCCCCCCCCCCCCAGCCTAGCTCAATGCTGTTTGCATGGTGACCACATGCTTATACATGTTGAAGTGAAATTCTTGGTAGTGTTCTGTTTGAACATGGTAAAATTTCTTCCATCTGTCTTTACTGCGGGATGTTTTTGAGTCCAGAAATAAGTACTCTAAAATTTTACATGTATCTTTTGTTTTTCTGCTTCATCAGTGTATCCAAATCGTGACTGCAGAGTGATTAATGAAGGTGTCTATGCAATAGAGTACGTAATAACCTCCCTGTTGATGCCGATTCAGATTACACATTTCAGTGATAACCTCTGTAGAGAATAAGTACGCAGCTCTCGGAATGATGTGTAATTGTGTAATGTCAGGAGGGCTCAAACTAGTGACCTGTCTCATGATCGCGCTCAGCATCCTTCCTGATGGCTCGTGACAGCTGTCCCGCAATGTGCTGAGAAACCCAAGAGTCCACTACTGGGGCAATACACCAGGGAGTATCTTCAGAGAATACATCTCCTCCCCCCCCCCCCCCCCCCCCCCTTTTTTTAATCTTTTTTTTTTTTGAAACAGTTCCATGTGTACGTGCTGATACAAACTGAAGCAAGCTGAAGCGTGCTATGCAGATGTACCTCTTGGGAACTAGCTGTTACGTGGAAATTCTGAAAAATACTTGTAACCAGTCAAACTCTTGGGTTTTTTTTACTAGATTTAATTCATTAAATCACGAGCCACTGCTCAGGAAGGTTTCTGTGTTCCCTTGCTAAGGGAATAATGTCTGTTTAGAGGAATGGGTTACATATAATTTATGTAAAATAGAAAACTTGTAGGAAGCTGCTCTTCTTTATAAGAGTTAGTAGGTTCCCATTTAATAAGGAGCTGAAGAAACAGTCTGTAGTGGTATTTTGACATATTAACATTAGACAGTTTGTATCATACAACTTGCTCAGAT
>VZSF01007822.1:0-111523 GCA_013398295.1 Chionis minor | reverse complement strand
ACTCCCCCCCCATCCAAAACAGTCTCATTTAGCAGCATTTTCTTACTGTCTCATTGATAAGTATTTCTTGGTTTTTTTTATATTCCTCTCTAAAGAGAGTTGCTTTCAGTTTGATAGATGCTGTCATTTCAGATACGTGAAGAAAGGTGGCAGTAAACTGGGTTGGTTTTTTTGGGCTGTGATGTTAGAAAACATCGGTATGTTCCTTTTTGTATAATTTGTTCATATAAGGAAAAGTTGAGTTTGGATTATGGATGCGACTCCTACTGAAACAGGATTTTAAAGTACCAATAGAAATCTCATACCAGATCTACCCATTTCCAGGGCTGGATGTGCGGGTACGTCAGTATGGGCTCTTGGCGAGCAAACGAGCACTTGGTTTCCTTGTGCTCCTGTCTGGTGAGGTCCGATAGCGCTGGGCTTGAACTTGTGGGGTAAATCCTGCCGAGAGCACCGTGCTGCCCACTGCAGCTGCTTCAAATAAAAACATGCTTGTGTCCTGCCATCTCAGAATGGCAGATTCGGCACAGCTCTGCCTGCTGGAGACTCTGCAGACCCCGTGATAAGGCAGTTTACATGATAGACTTGGGTCGTCATTGTGTGTTCATTTTACAAGCAAAACTTGGTGGACGGGAAACAAAGAGCCTGTTGCAGTCTTCTATGCAGCTTGCTGGTGTGTTTAATGCTGGTGTTGCTCTAAGATGCAATAAGGGATATTTTTACAGATTCATCCAGAAACTAGTCATAACAAGTGACATGAAAATTACTCTTCTAATCCATTGTAAATGTTTCTGCATTCCACCTCATGGTTAACAGAGGTTTTGGAATTAGTCCAATTTAGTTGATTTTGAGCGAATTTTAATGGAAGCCTGTACTGCTTACAAGGAAATCATGGACTATATATTGCTTGTGAAAAGAGTAAAAGTTTTGCTAAGAGCTCAGTTGAAATCTTTCTTTTCTGTCTGGAGAATAGAGAGAGAGATATATATATATTTGACCCATCTTTCTAAAACAGCGCTTTTGTAGCTGGTCATAAGCTCAAATTAAATGTAACTTGAGTATAAAAATGAAAATTAAAATGGAAAGATTAATGGAAAAAGTGTATTTTTCATAATTGCTACTTATGTTTCTTTTTCTTTAAAAAAAAAAAAAGCCCTCATACACTTCATAAAGATTCTTTTGCAGCATCAAGCATACGGTTGAAATACTGCTGCAGCACAAATAGTTTTGCTCTGAGTTCTTGCAGTGTTGTCACTGAACATGTTCAAGGATGCGATAATTTTGAATATATTTGCCTAAAGTTTGTTTTAGAATACTTTTGTAGTTAAGCGTGTTGAGACAGTTGCAGTTTGAAGTTGCTGTGTTGTTCACTATCTAATGTCAATCCCTGGTATTTATTCTTAGGTAAAAGCAGACGTTTATTCACAAAGTATTTTGGTATGGGACTTAAAAGACAAAAACTAGCATCTGTTTGAAAAGAAAACTTGTTTATATTTTAGAATGTTGGGTTTTTCAGCTTGGCTCTACATGTCCATGTTCTTTGCTTTCTATTTTTTTTTTAAAAACTAAAGCTTCAGAGTGTGTTTTTTTCTCTTTGTTCTAAGACTGACTGACTATTAACTACAAATTGGTTGACTACCAACTAGAGAGAGATTTCAATAAACTGCTTCAGAGAGGGGTTTTTTTAAGTTTCTAAACCAACCAAGTAAGTATTCTTTCCAAACCTTACGAAAATAAATAAAAAAAAAAAAAATCAAAGGTGCCTGATTCCCAGCCCCCTGGCTCCCCCTTTATTCTCCCAAAGGAACAGACAGCCTCATTCCCCTTCACACACAAACATACCCCAAACCTAAACAAACCAACTTTTGTACTTTTAGAATTGGAAGTACCTCTAGTATGGATTTATGCTAAGGAAGATCATGTTAAAGTGTGGGAGAGCCACCAGAACACAGTTCAGCAGAGCTGAATTGTATTCATCTGAGTAGCTGAAGAACTGTAGGAATCTGTTCACTGCATTAGGAAAATAATAGGTTTGGTTTAGGATGCTCCGTTGAGAAGAGATTACGAAGAGTTAGGGTATCTGATATTTTTGCTTAATTTTGTTCTTATACAAATCATTCGGTTTACGGTCGTTTACATACAGCAACAGAGAGGCCTTCAACAGCTTGGAAGTGAAAAGATTCACACTCATGTTAGAGCGAACATCTATTCACAGAGTGGAAACAAACTACTTTTAAACTCTCTTGTCAGCACTATCTGAGAATACTTTTATTAGTCTATGGTTAGAGAATTTTCTGGACTGAGGCAGTGAGGGGAACTGAATGTCGTCTTTTGATTTCTGAACCGCTAGGTGGTAAATACCGTCTTCACAGTTACGCAGTATGTTTCTTTGGCTGGTGGTATTTGTCCCAAGTTTATGAACACTAAGTTATTTGTTTTGTTTTGTCCAAGTTGTTGGTTGGTTGGGGTGGCACCAGTCCAGTTTCGTTACTAGAGTTCTCGTCATCCAAGAAGTAGGAATGAAAGAAGGAAAAAAGAACAAGGAAGGCAGTGTCATGTCATGAAGGTTAAGTTATGGATAATGCCTTAAAGAGCCAGTTTTCCTACATGTTATATGATGGGACAAGGAGATCAAGTTATGTCAGTGACGACGAGGGGAAGAGCAAAATGAAGCTCTGAATTGGGTCTGCTAGAGTGGAGGTTGCATTTTTATATGGTTGGCTTAATGAAGGAAAAAGCATAGCTGCTTCTATCATACCTGAAACAGGGAGCCATCTTGCTCTTGAAGGAGATGTGAAATTAATTGCAGGTAACAGCATGGCTTTTTTACCTCTTCAACAAGGGAAAAAAAATAAAGGAGGATTTTTTAATAAGCCCTAGTTTATTTTGCTGAACAACAATATATGGCTTATGACAAAAAAAATGTTTTGGAATAAGTATTCAGTGAAAGGTCAATAATACAGCTATAAACACACTTAGCAGATGTTGACTTTTGGGTTGTTCTGTCCTGGGACCCGAGGTACAAATGTGCTTTCGTTTTGCAGTGCTAACGAACTCCTGGATGGGAGCAAAAATACAACCTTGGAGCTGTTCTTGGCGGCTGTTGATGCAGAAAATGTTAAGTCTGAAACTCTGTTTCAGTTCCTTTTTTGGTATTCTCTGAGCTGGAATCGAAGGCATGCCGAGTTTGCCCATTCTGCTCATGTGCGACCCTGCGGTAGCTGCAGTTGGCGGCCTGGGAGATGAGAGGCTGGCGAGGGAGTGATTGGCTGTGGGGCTGGGGAGCAGTTTCCCGGAGTACATCTGTGTCAAGCGGAGCGAGCTAAAGCAGTCATGTATGCGCAGTCTCTGATCTCTTGGGAGGTTCATTACGGGGTCTCGTACAAGGGCATTCTCCGTTTCTGCACATCAGCATGGAAGAAGCTCGTCCAGGGAAGAAAATGCAACCTGTATGTAAATGGCAGCTGTATAACTTTAATAATGGTTTGAACGTGCTTTGATGCAAGTGATATTTAGCAGCTGGGTCTCAGAATGGCGTGCTACCTTAGACTTGCTAGTCGTGGAAGAAATTTTTAAAAGATCTGGTGATAGAAATACTACTTGAAGCAGAGATTGCTGTATTAGGGGAAGGTATTTTCTGTGTAGTTAGAATTGCTTTATCATAGTAACTGGCTTAATTCAGAAAGAAAATGTACTTTCACAGTTGCAAGTGTATACTACCAGATTTTGAGACTGGCTGAGTATGGTTTTTTGNCCCCCCCTCTTATTTTGAGTCAGCTTTTCTTCATTTGAAGGTTATCAGCTGTGGCTTTGAGTATTTCTGTGTAAGTATAGCAGGGAAGTTTCTGGTAAAGAATCTTGAAATAGCCTACTGATCATTCCTTTTGACCAAAAAACCCCCCAACACCCCAAGACAAAAAATGTGCTCTGTAACTGAGATAAAATGTTCATGGAGATAGTGTTTTGTTCAGACTTCAGTGTAAAACTCTGTTTGTGGGGATTTCTACAATGAAGCAGAGAACTCTTAAGTATTAGTGCTAATGAGCTATTGCTCAGCTCTTGCGTGGGTAGTCTTTATCACTGCCATTTAACTGCAATGCAGCGTGTAACAGGGATTACTACTTACGAGTTTCCTGGAAACTAAAATCTATGGGATGGAATTTTCTTAAGCCTTGATGCTCTAAAGACCCGTGAATTGTTTTACATATGTTTTATAAGACTACCGCTAAGTTTTCTATTTCCTTGTGTGAGCATAAGAAGTAAGTTTCATTTAGACACGTTAAAACACACCTGATTGCAGTGGTCTTGTTTGTTAGGCTCTCTGTAGTACAGTGATCAATTTTTGATTTTCATTGTGGTGCTACCTTCAGCTCTGGACACAGAACTCTTTATCAGGCATGCATATGCCTAGAAGACTAGGCAAAGATGTGAGGTGACTAGTTCTAAAGATTCTACTACTACTTTTTCTAACTGTAATTTTAGAAATTGAAGTGAATGGAGCCGTGAATTTTTTGAATGAAATTTAGTGCTGTGAGGCAGTGATAAAATGCAACTTTGTAAAATGACTGATAATGTTAGATATGCAACTTGGTATCTTGTGTTGGATTGGTGACATTATTTGCTAACTTTATGCATGGTTGTAAATTTTTTGGCTTGCAGAATACTTGTGTTGAATTCAAAGAGGTTTCTAATTTTAATTGAGTATTCTCTTCCACTTTAGTCATGCCTTAATCAAACAATCCCTTTTTCTTGTGTTTGTTTTAATCTTTTTTTTTTTTTGACAAATTGCTGTGGTGTGCTCTAGTTCACAGCAGTCACTACTGTGACCACTCTCTTGTCAGTGTTTATGCTTCCTTATCTTTCTGACTTTTTCTCCCAATTTAATTTTGTGTCTGATTAACACAAGCACTTTGTCTTTGCTGTTCAAAGGCTAGTGTCTGATTTGTCTGGGACACAGCTTGTCTTGCAGGTTGTGGTGCTTGGCATGACAGTGGCTGGAGTGACGCCTGCTAAAACCACTGAAATAAAACTAGCATGTTTAGATGGCTTTTTTAGAACAGTGTGGTGGGGTTTTTTGTGTTGTTGTGTGATGGGTTTGGTTGTGGCTTTTGTGTTGTGTTTTTTTCTTTTTTTAAAGTAGCACACATACATGTCTGTCTTTACTGTCCTCCACATACAGTTTTGGAAAAGTAAAAGTAAAATGCAACTTCTCAAGACTGTTGTTGAAGTCTGTTGATATCTGTTGGACATAGTTGTCCAAACGGAAGGTTTGTATAGTGCCTGCGGTGTTTTTTCTTCTTCTTCTTTTTTTTTTTTAAGTCTTCTAGAAGCAGATTGGTCAGATGTATATAGTAGGGTAAGCTCAGCAGTTGATTAGAGGATTAGTAGGCTAGAAAAACTTCTCCAAGTATTCCTAACCTCTTTTGTCGTAGCTATGGTCTTAATGAAATCTAAGCGTCCAACCTTCCTGTGAGGCTCTTGAATATTGCTCTGATTAGGAGGGATCTTCATTTACATGTGAGGATAGTCATGTAAAATAGTAGAACCACAGATAAAATTCACAAGAAGATGGCAGGGGGAGGGTGGGAGCAACACCAAAACCCTTGAGCTGTACTGGACTCTTTCCTGTAGTGCTTGAGCAATACCAACTGCTATGATAGTAGAGAGGGAAAAAAAAAATCTGGAAAGCAGCTGTTCTGTTCAAATGAGACCATAGCAAATACAACCAAAGGGAAACCCATCAATATGGTATGCTTCCTATTTAAAACTTGGCAAGTGGTCTGTTTGTGAATTATTATTAATTTTACTCTCATCTGTATATATTTAGAGGTCAAGGCCAGCTAAAAATTGTACGCCGACAAAATGAGACAGGGCCCATTTATATTTGGTGCATTTTCCCCTGGCTGCTAGGTTGATGTGCTTGATTTAGAACTGGTAGTGTTTCATCACTTTGGCAACTTCTGAAGATACAGTATTGTTGTGTAGACCAATACTGTGTCCAAAGAACTTCAAACGCATTTACAGAACTGCTTTGCAGTTCAGCTAAAGGCTGTTTAATAGGTTGAATAATATCTTCACTTAGTACTGTTTAGAAAGAACTTTGATTTTTTCATATCCTGGCTGTCTTTCAAGGAGGCAGCAACCGGAGATGCCTGCCCTCCTGCCCACCATGGGCTCATCTTACCTCTGGTTTAAAAGCAGAATCAGTCTGACAGAGAAGTAAAACAATATATTTAGAACTTACCAAGTGCTGCTGTTAGTCATTCCTGCAGGTGAGCCATGTCAAAAAGCCCTTTGTAATTTGCTTACTCTTAACTAAGGCTACTTGATGCTCAGTATGGGTAGCAGTGGGAGAGCGATAGTGTAGACCTAGTTCTGATGATTGCCAGAGGTAAAATGTCACTGAACTCTGCATACAGTAGTCACAGATGGCATTAACAAATAGACTAGTTTTCTAATTTCTTATCACTTCCAGGTTTGCTGTCACTGATAGACTTGTGGTCCTACAAAATTAGGAGGTAACACTGATCTTGTCTCACTTCCTTCCCGGCACTCCCCCCAAAGTATTAGTGCCTGTTAACTTGTAGTTCTGGGAGACTGAACTGACAGAGACGAGGCTGTATGTGCGTTCTGTACATCAGAGATGTATTTTATTTCCTGACTCCATGGAGTATTATGTGTGCTTAGAAAAGAAATGCAGGCTTCTGAAACAAACCACTTGGAAAATGCTGCTGTGAAAATGAGTCATGAATTACCCTACTGTTTTTTAGTTATTCTGAACAATGTATTTCAGTAGTTGTGTGAGAAAATAAATGAGTTTGCATGTGTATCTATCTATAAAAAAAGGTCAGTTTTAAAATATTTTATAGACATACACATATTTGGAAAACAGTTGCAAAATCAGGTTTTGTAGTTATTCTATTTTTGAGATGTGTGGTCAAAATGAAGGTTTTAATTTCTTTTTCCAGCTGAACTTTTATTTTTCAAGGAGAGCAATATTGGTATTTCTTCTTTATTTAATTTTATTTTTTGTTACTAGAGCCTTGACGGCTATTGTATCTGTCTTCTGAATGCACATCCAACATAGGGCTGATGATACAGTAGAAATACTGCTTTGACTATGCTTCCTAGGTCTAGGGCAAGCCACCATTTTGAATTCTGTTTGCACTGATTTGTAAGTTTATTGAGAAGTTGCTGTAGGCCTCTAGTGTTGTATCCTCCTGAAGACAGCATGCTGGGTTGGATGGATGATTTGATCAACATGCTGTTGATCTTGGTGTGTAAATCTAGAGTCGTGTGCTATATAGTTCTAGCAGTTAGCCGTGTAAGCAGTGTGTGTTCATGTTTTGAGAGGAGTGGTGTGTTGGTGCCACGTTACAGTCGAAGAGCTAAATTCCATCTGCAAGATCTGGTGACTGTACAAAGGCAGAGATACATCCGTGGGTCCTTGTTAGATGCGGGGGGGTGGGGGAGGTATTTACCTTCTGCTCAAGCCAGAGGATGGGGTGTAACTATAGCCATAAGTCAATGTTCAGTGTGATGGTGTAGACAGTTGTAGTAGAATAGTATAAAAATTAGAAGTCTTAAACTCTAGGCCATGGACAGATGTATAAGGGAAAAATAGATATGAACATCCCTTTCCCCCCTCCTTTGTTTTTTTTATTTGCATCTACTTGAATAAATGCTGCAGTGAAGGTTCTTTGTAGCATGAAAGTGGAAATGTAATTTTTTTGGTGGGGGGGGTTGGGGGAGGGGGGGGATAGTGACAGTGGATTTTTTTTTTGTTTGTGTCCTCTCCTGTGCCCTACTTATTCCCATGAACACTCATGCTGTCTGTTCCGTTGCTGCAAGTAGTTCCTCAGTTCTGCTGGAGATGAACTTTGGTCTGAGGGGATGTAAATGGAACATACGAACATTGACTTAGCTAAGTAACGGTTTTAAATGTTGAGCTCAAATTATTCTCAACACAGTCCCTGTATTACTCTTGCATGTCAAAGGTTTACAGTAAACTGTCAGCCATTTGTATGATCACTATCACCAGAATGAATTGATTGAAATACATTTCAAGTGCCTTAAAAATGTGTTGCTAGCGAATGGTGTCTCTTGGAAGTGCTTATTCAGTAATGCACTTTGGCAGCGTGCCCATCTTAAGTCTGTCATGGGTATGTGACTGCGTAAGGTTAGGCGAGTTGCATGGTGAGAAGAGCTTATGCAGATGACAGTGGAAAGTTTCCTTTAGATGTAATATTCTGTGCGTCATATTTGTGCCAGTCCACTAGACGGTAACTAACACACGCTGCTGGAGACTGACAACCTAATTCTTGCAAACTTGAGTGCTTTCTTTTATGATCCGTGCAATTTAGGATTGACTTTTTTAAATACTACTTTTAAAAAACATGTAGCATTAATATTTTAGATATGAAAACTGTACCGTACTAAATGAAGACAAATGTTTGAGAAGGTAGATAAGTAAAGTGTAAATGATTTCTGGATTTTTGTTTGTCTGCAATGAAAGAGGAACTACTCTTTTCTCCTGGACTGAGAAAAGGCATTTGAAAATCAGAGGTGGCAAGAAGAATCTTGTCAGGATTCTGCTAGAGCAAAGCATATTTGAAAGTCTTGTCTGGCCTGCAAGAATTTAAAAGGGATTTCATTTTCATGCTGGGGAGAGTTGGAAAGCTGAGAAGACATGTTGTAGTATATGTAGGCACCTCTGGCCAAATACAAAGGTTTTCCTGGAAGGTTGTTTCTTCAGTACGTTTGTGAGTATCCACAAATTTGGTGTTAGGAAGAAGTACACTTGGTCTATTTTAATACAGTGTACTAGGACTTTGTTTTTTTCCCCTTGAAGTACTCTGGATTTGTTCTGTTTTTATAAATGGCAATCTTGTGGAAAAGGAAACCAAAGGTGAAGGCTTAATCTCTCCGTGGGGCGCCCTGGTTGCTTCTTGCTTCCCTTCTTGATTGTTCCATTTCTTGACTGAAAAGAGAAGTTATGCACATTCCAAATTAGTCTTAAATTTTACTTGGGCTCTCATCTTCATCAGCTGTTTTTTGGCATCTGTGGGATTATTGTACATAAAGTTTCACATGAAGTAGGCAGTAAACTACAGAGGAATGCGTCTCTGCCCAAAAAAAGGAAGTTGACGAGTTTTAAACTGTCTCACCTCTGTCTGTTTATAAATGTAAAAAGTTCAGAAAGTAAAAGAACTAGAATGGGAACATGTTTTGATTCAGCAATTGAAACGATTTTCCCTTGCTTCTGTGCCTTAAACTGATATGGTAGATCTTCTGTAATTACTGGAAGCCTGTGCCCTACAGACTTCCTTTTCAGTGAGGAAAAGGCTGTAGTTTGGCATTAGTTTTGTAGTGTATTCGAGTATTTTGGGGTTTTTACCTGACCTAAGGCAAATGTATCTCATGGTGGGATTTACTATTGGCATCACAAAGGGTTATATTAAAATGATGCTGTGTGTTGTGTTTTTTTTTTTCCTAAACAAAGGCTGTAAATGATATGCTTTCTTCATGTATGATATTTGTGGTTGCTAATGGTTTATTCTTGGAAGAGTCTTTGCATATGTTGAGTACTCTGAGATAGTGATAGAACGGTTTGCAAGGGCATGCATGCCTTTCTGTAATCTAATCTCAAAAGACATGTTACTTTCACATGATGTGGTTTTGAAGGCTGCTTCTGTATGTATAAGGTTGGCGAAATACCTCTGTTACTAAAGCAAAGGGTGATAAATATTAATAACATGGTATAAGGCATACAGCAAGTGCAGTTCCAAAATGTTAGTGGGAGATAAAATTTTTTTCTTGCATATGTGTTTTCTGCAGTGTGTATGTAATTTTCCACCAGTATGCAGTCGTTTGTATAACCTGGAGAAAAAGTTGTGTTTATTCCTTCAAACCTGTGTGTTTGGCAAGCTTCCAAAAGTCCTAAAAGGGCGATTGGGGGTGGGAGGTAGGGGGGAAGTTAGGTAGAGGGCAATTCAGCAGTCTGTGGCTGTAACCATAAAGCTAATTGTGGAAGAGCTTTTGATAGCAGTTTTCCTAATACTGGGTTTTTTTCTCTCTAATAAGTCACTTGAGATACTTTAGAGGATTGGTAATACTTGATCTATTTCCACCTCTGTTTTGAGTTTTCTAGTAATGTGCAGGATTTGTGTGTGTTACCTGTTTCTGTGAACTGGAATGTACATGTACTACAGTCCTATAATTTTCTATTTGTGCATCACTGAGATAAGTTGGAAAGTAGGTATGCTTGACGACTCCTTGGTAGTGTTGTGGCCTTACCAATGCAGTTAAATGTTTTGCTGTACTACTTTGGTGCCTAAAAAGATTGTAACTTAAGCTTTTTAATGCTGCTGCTTAGATGCCCCTTTTTGCTCTTGGGTTTATGCGTTTATTTCCGTGTGGTCTAACTGCTTTTAACATTTTTTTTTAAACTGCATCTGAATTTTTCCCTATACATGCTGTTTGTTATCTTCATATTCTTTAATCAACTTCGCTCAATAGTCAGATTTGGATTTTTTTTTCTGTGTATGTGTGCATAATACACTATAATAAACATCTATTTTATTAAGACTAAGAAGTTATGTGTTTAAAACTTTTTTTGGTGGGTGTTGCTACAGTATGTTTTAGCTTGTACGTATCACACAGTTATGTTATTTTTTCATCCTTGTCACTTCCCCTTGAGATGACAAACCTCTTCTATATATAAAGCATTGCACTATTGAGTAAATCTAAGATCAAAGTTTAGGTGAATGTCAACACTGTTGAGGTTCCCAGTCCCTATAAAACTCCTGATTTAAGTTTCCATTTGTTCGTCATGAAGCCATTATCACAGATCCTACGCTGATCGATGTAAATGCACCATTGAGCTGCTGCCAGAAGTAGTGATCAAACAGATTTATTTGTGGTGTATCTAGCTGTCGCATGGACACAAGGAAAGTCAGTTTGGTGAACTGATCCAATGGAAAACTAATAAAGTTGTTTTAAAAAAAAATTTAAAAATCCATTGCTTCAGCTCTTTGTGTCTGACTCTAATAGATCTGACTTAAGGAAAAAGTGTGTGCTCAAGGGAGCAGAAAGAGCAGAGGCAGTATTCTTCAGCAGTTAGCCTCCCTTATAAGTAATTAGATGTAAAGTAAAGCATTACCCTTAGGGTAGGCAGCAGTGTTTTTTTGGAGAACCAGTTCTGCCAGGAGGCTGTAATTTGTGAGCTGTTAAAAGTGGACTGTATTCTAAGGAATCCAAACCTTTGGAGAAAGGCAACTTAAATGTTGTTTTGATGTCAAGTCTGAGATGAGATTATGAGATTTCTACTGTTTAGCTATTTTAAGGTTTGTTTTTGTCAAGATTGAGCAAAAGGCAGTGTTTTAAAGTTCTGCTTTTGTGATGTGCTAAATGTGGTTAGAGGACAGCTTCAGATATAAGCTTCGTTCTTGAGCCTCTATCTGTTTCAGATACCATGCTCTTGCGTTGAGTGGTGTGGTTTCGGTAGTAATGAAATCTGAACAGATCATCATGCAACTGCTGTTTTCTAACCTTGTGTATAAAAACTATGAATTAGATAGGGGTGTGGTTAACAAGCTGTTGAAACCTGAGTTAAACAGTTATTTTGGTCTTTACAAAACTGCTGGTCTAAGAGAGACCCCCAAGTTGTGCAACTTAACTCTTTTCCCACCCCTTTGTATAACCTCTGCTTTACAAAAACTTCTTACTTTTGCTGGAAAACCTCACACAGGAATTGTCCCCAAAGCAGATGGGTTCAAAATCTCTGAATGTTAATTTATGTAACTTTTTACAAATTTGCCAGTCATTTTATTGGAAGTAGATTCATTGCTGTTGAATGTAGAACTAAGAGTATTGCGCTCCTGAAATGGATGTCCTGATCCTTGATAGAATGAAATCAAAAGCACTGCAAAAAGGAAATTGCATGGTATTTAGCGTGTCTGCTGATAATACTGTTTCCTTCAATACAGGGTAATGTTTTCTTGAAGAATTGGATGGGTAGATTTTCAGTGACATTTTCTTTCTCATTTTCTAAGAGGTAAAAATGTGTTGTTCTAGAGAAGTTCAACACACAGCTTCAGAACTGCAGAATATACATAGGGATTTACAAAAAAATTATTAACTATTTATTAAATTAATATTTTAACAAGTAATCAAAATTTTAATAATATTAATAATTAATTATATAACTATTTATTTAAATTAAACTTGTGTCTTGTTTCTTCAGGGTCATGATGAAGAAGCCGTTGTGGATATGGGCAAAATCAGCTCTACTATCAATACAAACTTTGAGAAAGAAGAACTAGAGAGTAAGTTTGTGGTGGCTTTCCATTTGCTTAACATGCGTTTTTTGCCTTGGGATTAAAGATCTATTTTCCTTCAAGTGCAACCAGTAACGCTAAAACGAATCAGAATTTTATGGCCATCATGAAATTATAGGACTAAAACCAGTGAACGGCAGATGATCTGTGTTGTTTTTTGTCTCTCTGCATGCTAATAAATACTTGTTGTTACTCAACGTCTGTCACAGGAAAAAGAAAATACTAAAAAAAATAGTTTATGAAGCTTTCCGAGGAAAGCTTGCTTCTGAGACTGTAGGTTTGAAAAAATGATTGTTGTCGGTAAGTAATTTCTCAGCATGAATGATGTCAAGTTCTGCAGAATCAAAACTTAGTGAACAGGGAGAGGCCATGGAGACATGTTAGTTTTGTTTTCTGAGAGTTGAGTATCCTTGTGAGTGTGGTCATGCACTTTAAATACGGAGAGTCTGAACAGGTAACAGTTCTGCTAGTTCCACACTAAACTGTACATTCTGCAGTCTGCAGTCAGTTAAAGCATTATGGAATCCTGTTAGGCTTCATTATTTCACTTGGGATCCTGCATTTAGGAATGAAAATGGAATTGAGCTAGCTTCATATAGAAAAATGCAAAATTACCTGAGGTACAATTTCTTACTGACTTGAAAAGGAAGTAGATTGGGATGAAGATTCATGGCTGCTATTTAGTGAAGCCAGAGGAAAAAGCTGGGGAGATCCACTGTTAAAATCTTATTTGTTCACCTTTCACATAGAGTGCTCTGAAGCTTGATTAACCCTTGCAAAATGTTAGAAGACTATCAATAGATTGACTAAGTTTCCTGACAGTACTCTTGCTGCTTCAGAACACCGGAGAGCCGTTACAGCAGCAATTTCTAGCTGAGAAAAGTTGATTTAGGCTGCTGTCGCAATTTCTTATGCTGTAGTATAACAAGAGACAGTTTAAAGTGATTAAAGTTGTTCGTTGCTGTTGCAGTCATACATACTCTCGGAGTGTTCCCTTCAGGCTGTTCCTGCTTTCAGTCTTGTACTGACACTTTTGTTTGTCTGACTGTACCATAAGCCTGGTTAAGTATGTTACGCCAGCAGAAAATGTAACAGCCCTGACAAAGCAAAATAATAAGAAAGATCTCAGCAGCTGAGTGCCCCAAACCCATTTGCCACACGGATGGATGTGTGCCAGTGCTAAGCGGAGCGAGGCAGTGGGAATGTGAGGCTGAAAGGTGCAGTGCTGGAGGCTGCAACAATGCCAGTTTAGATGGGGTTCAGCTGTGGTGAAACCACTGCCCTGACTTTTTTGCGGTTAAATCTTCAATGCAGATTTAAGCTGTCTCCTCCTTTGTTTCTTTCTCTTGGTCTGCCCTGGGAGATGGCCCAGAAAAATCACGTGCATGTTTTGCAGGGAGGCAGGGGTTAAGGGGAAGCAGGCGTTCAGCTGGAGTGCTGTGCTGTGCAGCAGGAACAGCTGTAATGCCTCAACCACTAGGAATGATATGGGAATGTGCAGCCAGATTGCTTCCCCAGCCTCTTTCGCAGCACATTTGCAGGAGTGCTTCAGCTGGTACAACGCTGTTGTTACACAAGATACTGGGTGGGAAGGCAGCGACCTTCGGCTGCTCGAGGCAATTTAAGAACTTGTACTGCTGACTGTGGAAAGTACCCCTGTCTTACCCGTGGCCAAAGAAAAAAGGTGAAACGAAGGCTTCTGTTTCATGAGCAATTGAGTCAGCGTAACAGCTGTTGAGAGGAGGAGATGAGATCTCGCTGTCCTCACCTTGCTCTTAGCCACCCAGCCGTACCTTTCCTTTGGCTACCTCTCACTCTCTTTGGAGTGATCCAGTGTAAGGGAGAGGGCTGGCTTATACAGAGGTTAAACAAATTAACTATTAAGAAGTATCTGACAGGAAAAATGGATTCTGGTAGGGTTATCACATGTCTGAAGCTTCATATAGGCACACGTTTTCACACGTAAGTAGGAATTATTTTTGGCAATTATATGTATTTTGTAGTACCTTAAGTATTTGTAAGAAAATAGGTACCTCTTTTTTTAATGGTAGAATGGGGAAAGGGAGGGACAGCGTGTATTTGGATGTTTATAAGTGGCAACTGTTCCATAATAAGAACAAGCTTTTCCTTCCCTGTACAAAAGAGAAAGGTGTGTAAGTACAGTCGTTTGACTCATATACTTATCTTCTCTGTGATTGATCAAAAGAGATTGTTTAGATTCAGGGTGTTTTAAAGGATAAATTTGTGTGAACTTACAAATCTATTTGTTTATGAGATCATCGTTTATAAGGTATTATGATTAAAGTAGGTATGTAGGATTTTGAGGTGTTGTTTTTAATTCTGTTATTAAAATCTTAGAAGAGGACAAATGGAATTGTTGGCTGCAAGCAGTAAAAACCTCTCAATAGTATTATTTTTCATTACTGACTTGTGAATGTTTTCTTGTAGGCTTAGGAAGACGTATAGTCAAGCTTAGGTATTGCAAGTGTTTTAAGACCTGAAGCTGTTTCAGTCCAGTCTTCCAGCTTGTTTTTCTGGTGACTTGAAAAGGAGTTCTAGGAATTTGTAATCTTCCCGGAAGTGTGTGTTGATTCATTTTCAAGGAGACACAGCAAGCAGTTAACTCAGTTCGGCTATGATGTGAAGCACCAAACCTTTTAGAGCCAGCACGGACAGGTGATATTTAGCTGCCTTAAAGCCTGTACAAACTAATGTTCATTGGTTTGATGCTGTAGAAGGCATAATTTTGCTACTAATACTAAAGCAAAGGTTTCTGGGTGTTGTCAGTATTGGATACTTGTATTTTCTGAAAATTCTGTGATGAAGTATTAATGGCAAGAGGGCCAGATGCTGAAGGGGAAAATAGATCTTGGATTTAGGTCTTCCCAAGCTCTGCATTCTATTTATGGTGGCTGGGAAAGTGTGGTACGTATCCGGAGTGACAGTGTTTAGGTTAGAAAGGTTAGGCACAGGCTACTTGTTTCGTAACTCTCTTCCTGTAAAAGAGAAATGGGTAGAGATGGTAAACTGCAATTGTGGGCAGACTGTGTATGTACTAAATAAAGGTACTGCTCTTTACTCAAGCTGTAAGGCCTTACTTTAAAATAACAAATGTCAGTTTACAGAAGAGCTAGAAAGGGGAATAACATCTTAAAATAACATTTTTAAGAGCACCTTATGTTCTTAACTTGATGCCAGACTCTTTCAACTGCAATGAATGAAAGTAATAACAAAGTAAGGCAGGAGTTGGAAGTAAGGCAAGAATAGTAATGGCAGAAGTATTTCATGCCATCTTGTAAAAGGCATTTGCTGTTAAAAATCATGTTTAAGGAAAGCTTTCTTAAACCTGAGTTAATATGTTTGGCTTGATATTAGCAGGACCTAGCTTTTTAAATGTGTGGTTAGTTTTCCACCTTGATTTGAAGAAACCTTTACTAGCTACAGTTTAAGGGAGAATGGATATATCCTGTTGCTCTTAGCAGACCAGTTACAGGCAGAGCAAAGATAAGGAGTTTACACATAACAGAAGTCTTGTTCTAGAAACAATCTGAGGTCAAGAGTGTGTGTCTCAGTAGACTAGTTTTCTGTGGCATAAATCCAAGAAGCAGCTTTCAAGAGTTAAGATGATTTAATAGCTACTCTACTCTCACACTATCCTGTGGCAGGTGTAAGTAGTGTTTACATTTCAAGTGACCCTATTATCTCTGATACCTTCATGCTTTAGAGCCTTATTTTTCCTTTAAGAAGACAGCTGTACTTTTTAGTTAATCTTAGTTGATAAGGACAGGTAGCTAAATAATCCTGCATACTTTCCCCTTGAGAAATGAATGTTTTCTATCCAAGTGGAAAACTTGCTCTACAAGTGTTTTGCAGTTTAATATGAGTAGTTAGAAATTGACTCAGTATTATGAAAAGGCTATGGGGAACCAAGAACTTACATGGCAACTTGAAATAGAATGTACTGCCAAGTTATTTTTTAGTTGGCAGGTTTACTATTATTTACGTTTAGATGCATCTAAATTTCAACTGTCCAAAAACCCATGAATAGTTTATGTAAAATCTTTTAAGAAAACAAGTTTTACTGGAGCAGGTAAACACAAGTAATACAACAGGGCATTGTAGCTACTGGCACTTTAAGATTGTGATTAGTATTTGCATTCTTACATTCTGTAATAGGCTGTACTAATTTAGACAGGCCATATAGAATAGGTATCTTATGGTTCTCCAACTACAGAATGAATGCTTGAACCTTTAAGAGATCCCTTAGTGGTCTAGAAACTGTGTTTAACAGAAAAAAGAATTTTTGAAATGCTGTTTCTCATCAAGTTGTATCTTTTCGTGGTCAAAAAATAGAAAAATGTGAAAAATAATGTAAGATGGTGATTAATGATTCTTGCAGACCACCTTTCATCCATCCTCTCTAGTGATTACCCTGAAGTAGAAAGATTTTTCATGCTCCTTAGTTTGAGTTGAACTGAGAGCAAGAAAAAAACGTGTCTCTTCAGATACAGTATAGCTTAGTCAGGTATATGAGACATGCTCTGAGTCATATCAACAGAATGTTGACTAGCACCAGTTGTGCTGGTACCTGGTACAGGATCAATTATTTTATCCTTTTACTTCAGAAATAAATGTTACCTGTGCTCAGTGGTTCTCTGAATCACAAAAACTGAGGATGTTTTCTTAATACAATTTTTAATGTAAACTTGATTAAGTGAAGTTTGGAATTAGGCTGCATTGCTAAACCTTCATCACGCATGTGTTGAAAACGTAGTTATAATATCTTTTGCTATGGGAATCCTGCATTATACAGTCCATGGGCAAGTTCCTCAGGACTCCTTGTCTTGTTCGTTTATGCAATATTCAGACTTCCACGTAGAGAGAATAAATGCCCTCAACTTAATTAATTTTATTATTTGTGGTGTTCATCACAATGGTAGATCGTTAACAAATCTCAAAACTCTCAAAACTGTTTTCAGACTGCCTTTTGAGAGGGGAAGTTGGCAACCTGATTGTGTAGACATAAAACTTGATACAGCAGCCAAAGTGACTAGACAGAATTTTCAGCGTTGATATATCATTGGTTTTGGAGGCAGAGGGTTATTTCTAGTTTTTTAGAACACTCTTTTTGGATGTTGATTCTGATTCTGCCAAACACAGTACTTAAAATTACTATAAATTCTGAAATTTTTACTTGCATGTTAAATTACTTGTAAATTACTGGAAAGACATACTGTAAGCCCCTGGCAAGTGAAGCTTAATAGAAGGTACTTGAGACACACTAGATAGCAATTGTATAAACTAAAAAAAAAAAAAAATTGTTTTTAGCAGTTTTGATACCACAGTTGTTCTCATCTTTGAGGCATCTTTGAGGCAATTTACTACAAACAGATCTTCTTAACTAGTGTCCTTGAGACACTTGTTAATTTCTTATTTGTGGAATGGTCTCAACAGCTAAGGAGGCCTTCTGCATACCAAAGTTGATGAATGGCTGTTGACAGGATGTTTTATCTTGTTAAAGAAGACGTTATGCAGCTTTACAATCTTGCTGACTGAGTTGGGACTGAGTAGTAGTATTCATACTGAAACTCAGTCAACGTTTTTGCATATATTGTAAGTCATTCATTAGAATAACATTACTATTTTGATTTTATTTTTGTTTAGAAGATGTATTGTGTATGTAAGATGTATAAATCTGCATGGTATTCTATTCTGCTTTAAAGTAATGAAAAACATTCTCAGCTTTTTGTAATGACTTTGGTCTGTTTAATAGTACAGTCTGGGCGTTGCTTTACGGGTAGTGTAGGCTTCAGTAATTTTTGTGATTTCTGCATGAGAACTGAAATACATGCGGAGGGAATCATGAAATTAATTTTAGCTACGCCTCCCTTCTTATGTAGCCAATTTAAAGTAGAGGACCTCTATATAAATGCTGAACCTTAAGTGAAAATAACCTCTGAAGGACATGATGCAGCAAAGTGTAAGTTTTCCAGTATGCAGCTACTCTTTCTGTGGAGGTAGAAGGCAGTACTGAATATGCTATCCTTGAATTGTTAGAATTTCAAACAAGTAAGGTTAGATTATCTAATTTCACTCTTCAAAACAGATAAAACTTCAATCACATTGTCTATCCTCTAGTAATGTTTTTTCAAAGCGAATCAGTGGTTAAACTTGAATGAGTTCATGAGAACATCTGGAGCAGACAATAACTTTGCTTATACTTAAATCTTTAAAATCCTTTTTGGGAACTGTCCATTGCTAATTTTAGCATTTCTTCTTAAAACAGAGTTGTTTTTAAAACGGATGCCATCCAAAACAAATGCCTTTTACATGAAGATGTAAAATAGACTAAGATGGAAGTTCCAAAAATTGGCTAAACCTGTAGCTTGATGGATGTTAGAAGTCTTTCCTGATGGATGATACTTCTCCATTTGCAATTCACTGAAACCTGATGTGTGAGATTTTTTTTTAATTATTATTTCTGAACATGTCTTACTTTATAAAGAAAGTGTGAAAGTTTGAGGTTTTTCTCAGAAAGGGTAACTCTTACATGAGGCAAAATTTCCTCTTTAATATTTTTTGTATTGCAATATCAGGAAATAGATGCGTTTGGGGGCAAGCTGATCCACTTAAAGATGTGTGCAGCTGTAGTAGAAGAGAGGGAGGTGATCAAATTTGTAATGAGAATGTATTTGTGACCCATTGATGAAGTGGGAAAATATTGCAAATGTTTCTTTTGAAATACTTCACTAGCACAATGATACGATTGTGGAAGCCTTGTGTCCTCAGGGTATGGCATCCGTGAACGTTGGTTTGATCTTAATGGCACTTTTGCTTCAATTGCGTATTTCTAGGTTTTCTCCCCTCCAGCAGAAACAGCTCTTTGAAATTATTTTGGGTACTATTCTTTTTCCTGAGCACTGCTGCAGAGCCAAGGTGGACCAAGAACCTTCAGCTCAGATAATGTGTGGGAGCCCAACTATGGTCCAACTTGGATGTATGATGCAAGGGCAGCTGGTCCCCCTCCCACAGGTACCAAGTGCTGACTCTTTTCCCAGGTGAGGGAGATCATTGCTGGCAGTGGACCACAAAAAGCTGGGGTGCACGTACGGTGCTAGAATCCCTGTGCAGCTCTGTCAGTTGGCACTGAGCTTTTCCTATTACTGTTAACTACCTGAACGTCTGCTGTAATTACTGATAATGCCTTCTTGAATGTTGTTGATTGTGTCAAGTAGAAATATTCAGTGCATTTTTCTCATATGACTTCCACTACCAACTCATATTTGGTTTTAACTCAGAAAAAAATTCACTTCTGTGTGTACTGAGAAGTCTGGCATTTACTGCTTTTGCCAGTCAGCGTAATATGATGCTCTCTTCCATTGTGGAGTGAGAAAATAGTCTTCCAGGGTGGCTTTACCATATGCTATGCATACTAGACTTTTGGATTATGCTTCTCAATTTTATCTGTCCCAAGTATTTTAGTATAGAGAGCATATTCTCAGATATACTTAATTACTAGAAGCAACGGGAGATTTCAGAATGCAGCCCAGGAGGTTTAACATTCTCCAATATGCTGCACCATAGAGAACCTTTGGGCTCCAGCTGTGGCATGTAGCTGTCCTGTGAAAGAATTTTCTTTACTCCTTTATACAGAACTGTTTAGAAAATTTTATTTAAAGTGTTTTATTCTGAAAGCACCAAAAAAGAATCCTTGGTATTAATAGGGCTTTTATATAGTCAATTCATGCATGGAAGAACAAGAGTAGTTTAAAATATTTTATGTTCACTTTTACTACCTTAATTCCTTAGAAAATAATTGGACTGCTTCCTGGGAATGTTTCATGTGAGAGAAGTTCATAAAATAACTAAAATACTGCTGTTTATTTTGAAATACTTAGTTTGCGTCTCACACTAAGAATTTCACTATCAATAATAAATTATATATTTAGTACATACTTCAGAAATGCATCACTACTTCTAAATAGAAAATTGGAGAATTAGCATAGTAGCAGTATTTTTACTGAATTACTGACGAGTGAATTTTCAGAATTTTCACTATAAATAAATTAAACAAAAGGGTGTGCGTGTGTAAATGAATGATTCTACTTGTTCCTTAAGTTTCACTAGACCAGAGAATATTTGGAGAAGGCTATGGGCTTTGAAGTTTTTTGGGGCATGAAAAGACTTTCTTGTTCTCACTCTTTACTTCTTCCATCCACCTAAGATGATTTTTCCTATTTGTGTGCTTTTGCCTTTGGAGCAGACCTGTGACAGAAAAAGGTAGAAGTTGTGCTAATAAATTGCATTGAGCTTATTTTTGTCCATACAAGTACTTTCTCTGATATAAGGGGAACTAATGTCAGGACATGAGATGATGATAGATTTCAAATGCTTCCTACTAGAGTATTGTGTTTGGGGATGTGAGTTAGAAGGCATCGAACAGCTGCTTTTTGTCCTATTTTATGGTCTTAAGGAACAGATTAGGATCTCTCCTCCAGATCCTCCAGTTTTTCCATACTGGAAAGCTCCAGCTGGGACAAGATAGATCATGACATTATTTGATTAAATTAAGGCTCCCATGTAAAATAAATGATCTATCTTCAGATTATTGCTTGAAGATTTCTGGAAAAATAGTAATTCTTGTAATGAAGTTTTTGTCTTCAGCAGAGTGTTGGGAAGTTATGGAGAAGATGGAGTCAGACTCTTGTTGGAGGTGCATAGTGAAACAGTGATGTAGTACTGGAGGTGCCGGCTGGGTATTAGGAAATTTTTCATGCAGTACGTAGTTACATGTTAGAATAGGTTGGCCAGAGAGGCTGTAGAGTATCTGTCCTTACAGGTAGTCAGAGCTTGGCTGGTTGTCATACTTTATAACCTGATTAAAAAGATGACTTCAGCTTTGAAGTTGGCTATACTTTGAGCAACATTGGACCAGATTGCCCACCTCCAGATGTCCCTTACAACCGTAATTAATATATGATCTCGCTAGTTCAAATTTCTAAGTAACAGGATTTGAGAATTCACATAGATATTAACTTGATTTTCTTTGCTTTCCCTTGTTAACACGTGGAAGAATGTCCTTCTTTGTATGAAGCTTAAAAGGCATCTAGCTAACAAAATGCCAGTTAGCAAAAAGAAAGTTTTGTGTGGAATTGTACTTACAGGGTTGCCACATCAGAGCATTTTTGATCTCTCTTGGACTTTAGAACTATTACTGTTTTCTTAGGGGCTTTGGGGAGAAATCAGAGAACTTAAAGAATTTTCTTTTCTGTCAGTTTTATAGGATTTGATATAAACTGACTTTTGGAGTAAGACCAACCATGTGATGTAGGCATGTTGCAAGCTCCTAACATTTAAATTTGTTTCATGCTGATAAGGACCTTAAGTAGTAAATACTCTTGGTGGATTTGAACAGCTAAGCTTGGATAAAGTCATTTTAGATTAAAATGAACAATTATCTCTTGAGCTTTCTGTTACTAAATTTAGTATTGGGCAGTCTACTAATTCTATTGATTATTGGTTTAAAGTAATTCTATAACAAGCTTTGCTTGAGAGTGGTACTGTGGTATAAATGTTTGTGAATAAAGCTTTGAAGGTCACATAATTGTATCTTTTGATCTTTCAAAACAATATTCAAGTAAAAGGTTGGGTTCCTTTTAGAAGTAACGCTGATGCTAGTCAGAATTCAGACCTTTTCAGAGTTAACTTTTTCTATGTTGTGTTTATATTACTTGCCTTTGTAGCTTTGTTTTGACCTGGTTGAAGGGAACTGTAAGTCGTTTTGCCCAATTCATTGGGAAGCAAGGAAAAAAAAATTCCTTGTGTTTTTGTTTTTCCTTGTAAATTGTGTTTGTAAATAAATCTTTATCCATCCAAAAACACTAATTACTCCTATCTGAATAATGAAACTTAAGGGAACACAGGCCTACTCAATACAGCTGTCCCTGCTTTTAGAGGGCTTCTCGGTGCTTTGCTTTGTGGAGTTAGAATTAATGTTAAGCTTGTCCGATTTTTATCGTACAGTTTTGCCCTACCTTTTGGAGTCGAAGCTACCTGCAGTATGTTTTTGAGTAATCGTGGTAGTAGACTCAACAGCCGTAGTTTTGGATTTCCTAGGTAGTAGTGGAGGTGTCTCTGTTTATAATGTCTGTGGTATTAAAAAAAAAAAAAGTCCCTTCCTTAAGAAACAAGTCTGGTGCACTCATAAGCTGCTGTTTGCAATAGCCAAACTTTTCTTGTTTATTGTATTGCCACCCCTCCTGCTTGTGCTGAAAAAGAAAACAAAAAAAAATAATCCAGAGGCTGTCTCTCAACATTGAGTTTTTTCTCAAAGCTGTCCTGATAGAATTACATCGGATTGTGATGTGTTTTAATTAATAATAGCTGAAAATCATCTTGCTCGTCAGTATTTCAAATTAGTCTGAAAATGCAGTTGCATGTGTAGGAGTCTGATGGTTTGGCATATACAGAAGTGGTTCGGGGAAGGTATTTTTGCTTTAGATTTGTCTGCAAGGCAGTGTCTACATGAGGAAACGGCCATTCATTCAATAGTCGCTTCTGGGCAGCATGGGCTGAAGGGTGGGACAACCCATCGCTAGCCTGTTCCTTTGTCTTTGTGATACCCGCATCTGTTAGGGAAGGCACTTTCTTTAAAGTTTCCTTCTGGAGTAGAAGGTAATATCGTAGGTTGTGGGCTGGCTGCTCAGCTTGAGGACTAAGTTGGCAGTGGTGTGCCTTGAAGCAGCTCTGAGGGATCTGGACGTAGTGATAGCTGAGAGGTCGGTGCATTTTGGGTAGGAAAGCAATTTGCTATGGTTGCAGGTTGTTTAAAACCACCTTCAGTTTGTGGTGCATTTCTGCTTGGTTTTCCCTAGCTTTGACCTGTTCCTTTGCAACGTAGCTGCTCTTCACCAAACTTTTATATTGAAAGAAATTTTCAGCCTGACTGCAGTTTTGTAATAGGAGATAAACTTCTCGTTTCCTTATTCCACCTCTCCTCTGTGCAGCAACATGGTCTTTGACTATAGACACGATCACACTATTACAAATGCCAATTTTTGCAATAGCAGGGTGAACTACTGAAGATGGAAGCTTTTGAAAACAATACGTGGAACTTTTTGTTTGTTCTTTAGTACATAAAGCAATATGGGATTTTTGTCTTAATTTATGGGAACAGCAAAAGACCAAAATGTGGAAGTCCTGATTTTTCAGGAAGTAAAATCTTGAACAACTTCAGATTACTGAACATTTCTAGAAAGTAATCACCTGCAAGATTTTTTTGTGCGATGATCAAAACACATGCTTAAAACAATCTTATCAAGAGTATTAAATCAAGCTGATGATACAAAGTGCTCCTATTACTAGAAATATGTTTGAGTTTCTTTTAGGAAAAAATGGTTCCTGCAAAAAATCAAGCACTTGGTCGATGAATAAAACTGTGTTAGCTATATATATAACTGTAGTTTAATACTTGCTAATTGAATATATAAAATAAAACAAAAATCCCAGCAGGGATTATAACAGCATTTGCAGTGAGTGGTGGGTCACTCGATTGCACCAGGCAGGTTTGAGTGGGGTGTGGTGAGTAATGCAGCTATTTTTGAACGTAGTACTTTTGCTTTCCCTGTACATAAGATTATTGTATCATGATGGTATCAATAACATGACCACTGTTCGTGGTACCTAGTTGTATTATATATCAAGTGCATTGATTTATGTTTGGGTGTCACATTTGCATTGATTTCTCTGGGAATTGCAGTGTGCAGGCTGCTTGGCAGGGGCTGAATGTTCTTGTTGGAAGAAGCTCACAAAAGAAAAGTCTCTCTATAAATAGGACTGATGAATGCTTCAACAAATTAATCTGTCTTCCAGTCTTAGAGGGAAACAAATAGCTTTTAATATGCTTAATTTCAGATTTGGTCATAGTGCCAATCAGTCAACTAATTAAAACTAGTATTGGAAGTCTTTCAAGAATCAGGTCGTGTAATTTGAAAAGGAATCTTGACCAAATTAATTATGTGTTATTACTGATTTTTTGCTTAGTTTTTCTGCTTGTGTAGCACTAAAAATACTGATTTATAAAAGTTTTGTGTATCTTTTGGGGTGTAGAGATTCTTTTCTTGGAAAACAAGTTTGACATACTGCCACTTTTTCTTTCTTTTAACATTCTGTAATTATCAGAATTTCTCAATATCCTTAATCTAGTGTGTTTGTGTACTGTACACACACATACATACATGCATGTATGTGTACAGTCACAACTCCTAAGGCTTGCTGATCTTCTATAAATTTGCTGAATTTGCATCTCTCCAGGAGCTGGAAAAGCACTTCCTTTTCCTTTTGTTAATGTCAATCCTTTGTAATAACTCTTCTGCAGTATGAAACAAAGTATCTAGTGTTAACCTCCAGGCTTATAGTTAATGTGTCTCTTCCTGAGATTGTTTGTTTAAAAAGGAATTGAAAAGGTTATTGTATATGCTAACTCCCTTACAGGAGATGTGGTACTAATATGTTCATAACAATCTGTTGATTGATTTCTTTTGCAAAGTTGTTGATGGTAGTATTTCATTAATGTAAATTAAGGAAAAATAAGATGTTGAAAGTACATGTAGCAGTACGTATTAATTTGAGGTTGCACTACTTAAATTTACTAAAAAATTCTAGAATAGAAAAAACCTCCCAGCCTTCACTGTAAGTTATTTGATGGTTTGACACACATTTCCAAATATAAGTTCCTTTTATGCTCCTAAACTGATACTAAATTAATGGTATAGTTGAACATCAGGTTTACCTAGGTGTGTCATACGCTACTTGAAGAAATATTGGCAGCTCACTTAAGCAGAGAAAACTCCTTGCAGACTCTAAACGATTGGTAATTTCTTCATGACGTTCATAAACTGAACTGGGACTCCAATGACTTACCTGATACGCATCCCTGCAAACAGAGGGAAGATTGTATAATTTCTCTGCCTTGTCCTGGTGTTTATCAAGTTCAGTGTTACAGGTCAAGCTTGTGTTTCTATATTACTTGTTTCACAACTGAGTTGGTAATGGTAGTACTAGTTCACTAACGGTAGTTTTGCCAAGTGGGTTTCTTTTTTTCAAACTCCTTATCTTTTTGACTAAGACACTAAATTTGAGCAGGAGGTTGTTTTTTGTTTAATTGTTTCCTTTTAAACTTTCTTGACAAGGCCACAGAGCTGTGTATATTGGAGTTCATGTCCCATTTGGAAAGCAAGGCCGTCGACGGCATAGGCATCGTGGGCACAGGCATCACAGAAGAAAAAAAGAAAAAGAAACTGACAGAGAGGATGGCCGAGAATCTCCATCATATGGTAAGAACACGAGTTCTTTGTGTCTCTTGAAAATAGACTTGTAGTAGTTACGCTCTACTTAAGTGTTGTTTGTTTTTGTGCTGTTTCTTTTATTCTTCCTGTAATTAATGTCTTTCTGTGTACAAACAGGCAAAGATTTTGTGGTCGTGTTTTCTCTAAATCATAAGTTGTTGGACTTCATCCAGGTGTCTGCATGAATGTTCAGTAGCCTGCACTGAATAGGTTAGACTAGAGCATCATAATACTCGCCTGGAGCATAAAAATCTGTGTTATTTAAATTAGACACCTTTTTTCAGATTGTGCAGTCATGTATTATTCTTCCTCTGTCACTCAAGATTTTTGAAAGTACGAATAGAGCTGTGAAGCAGCATTTATCATAGTAGTCTGATAAATGATCTAGTAAAAATACTTGGTCTTCTTGCTGTATGTTAGTCAAGGAATTGTACTGCCTCCTAAGTTTTGGTTTTGGGTCAAACACTGCCCCCCTGGCCCATCCCTTATTCTCAAGAGGTGTCAACTTTGTCTCTGAAATGAAATTACTTGGCAGTACTCTCAGCAGTTTTTCTTCAAGACCTCAAATCCGCTTTTATTCCTAGACTGTAATGAAGGGAAAGGTTATGGTGCAATGTTACACTTCAAGCATGGACACTACGCTGTTCACTGCCACCTTTCTTTGACTAGAACCATATTCTACTTGGAGCCAGTTCTCTGAAACAAAGGAGTTTTCGAATGGGAACACTTTGAGAAGTCCCCTTTTACTATTCTACAGTTCTTGTTTTCATCCATCTTCAAAACTTACCCACCCAAATACAAATTATTATAATTTGATCTTATGTTTCTAAAGTCTTGCTATACAAGTTCTGAAGCAGTAGGTAATATTAAATAGATAGAAATTCGCTTTTCTCTTCTAGTCATTTCTCTATGCTAGATACACAGGATATGGCAGGATTCTTGGGATATATTTGGTTTGGGATAGAAATAATGTGCTGTAGGTCTTCATTGATAATGAATGTTCCTTTATTCAAGAGTTCATTTCACAATTGTTATTGGATGATGATATATGCCAAACAACAATGCAAAAGCAAAATTCCATTCTGGAGGACATTTATTAGTAATTTAGATGTTATGTCTGAATCTAAAAGGTGGTGGTCTTTCTACCACGGAAGCATACAGTTGTATGTTCAGATCTAGCAGCAGTAACAATGGCATTTCAGTAAAGAAATTAAAGTTTTTAAAATTGAGATGTACCTGGATTTTTTTATTTCTAACTTTCCTTGGGATAATGTTGTGAATACTACATTATTGAACGCTTGTTATTTCAAAGCTCTCCCTTGAGTTGACACAAGATCTGTGTATAGGTATTAAAGTATTGCTAAAACCGTGTGTTTTTTATCATGGCTTTTTAAAAAGCTTTGCTCATAGCAGTGAAGTTCACTACCTATATTTGATCAAAAAAGATGGTATAATTTTGTCACAAGTTATTACTGAGCCTGTTCCAATGGGCATTATACTATGAGAGTTTTAAAATATTTCCTGAACATTTTAGCTGTGGAGTTTCTACTTTCCTATGCTAATTTATGTACAGTGCTCCAACTGTACTATGAGAAAGGTAATAATTTTTTCCATCCTACTTAAGTAGCGAGAGGCTGTTGAAAAATCTGCAGCTCTGATAATATGAGTGCCTGAGTACCTACTGTGTAGAGTGGAGGAGAAAAAAAAGCCAGCTCTATTTAGCATCGTTTTTCTCCTTTAATTAGTGTCTGTGTCACGATGGTATTATTTTGTTCTTAAAGTGAAAACAAGGTTTCTAGCCATTTGGTATGTTAATTTTTACTTTCTTATTAATTTTGCTGTTGATGTTCATATTGTCAATGTGTAGAAGAGCTAAAAATACTTAAACACAAATTTCCAGATGTTTTGTTTTCAGAAACAATGAAAAATTTTTAAAGGGCCTCCTTTTAAAGAAATGTCCATGCTGCTTTTGTTCCTCTTCCCTCTCGAAGAGGATATTGTGCTGTATATTTCTAAGAGCCAGAGATTTAACCATTATGTGGTGTTTCTTGCATAATAGGAGTATGAATTCTTTTAATTGTTCAGTTTATCCTTTTCTTCAAGACACGCCATCCCAACGAGTGCAATTTATCTTGGGTACTGAAGATGATGATGAACACATTCCCCATGATCTCTTCACTGAAATGGATGAACTTTGCTTCAGGGATGGAGAAGAATATGAATGGAAAGAAACGGCTAGGTATGCTAAATAAAGCAGATTATTTCAGCATATATCTTCTAGTGATTTTATTCCAAAGAACTGCTAACCAGGTCTGGGTTAGAATTTTCTTGAAATATAGGAGTTGATCACTCAGTTCACACCCATTAATTAGAACTTTTGTTGTTTTTGTCCAACTCTGGAAGAATCAATATGGTTTCTCCAGAGACTCTTAAGTCTTACTGGTGCTGTGTTGACTTCCCTAAAACTGATCATGCCAAGCATTGTGAAAGGGACAACTGTGTCTAGTTAAAAATACACCCGTTAAAAATACGGGTGTTCAGCCATGGAGCACGGTATTTACAATCTCAGAAATCTCGTTGCTCTGTTATTGCTGATTCATTAGTGTCAATTTTCTTTTCACTCAAACATAAAGAAAATCAGGTATTTACATATGTTCTTATGAAGTAGTATTTGATTAATTTTTTGCAAGTTGCATGCATGAACATTAAGGGATGTGACAATTATTTTTGGCCCGTATTGGTTTGGTTGCTTCCTTCTGCATATGCGTTATAGTAAATTCTTCTGCATTCAGTACTTCTAATTACCTTATTGCATGCTAGCTTCTGCAGAAATTCAATTTACATAATGCCTGTAAGTCATAATAAAGATCAATTTATAGTTACACGTATTAGTGTTACCTAACTCTTAAATGTCTGATTTAGCACCCTAGGAGACTTAAGCATTGTATGTGGTGTGTTTCAAACAGCTTTCTGATCCTAAAATAACTGATGAAACTGAGTATGCAAATCAAGTAACAAGGCACAGTCCTACCCTGTTCACAAGAACTCTAGAATAGACAGGTATTGTTCAAACCAAAAGAAGCAAAATGGGTGAAAACTAAAACAGTTGAGTGTGGTTAAAAGTCCTGATAAAAATGTTGTAACTGTCAATTGGTTGGATTGTCTGAGGAAACCAAACCTGGCATGAGCTGATGAGATTTCCTATTCCATGTCATACAGAAGTCACAGGGAAGAATGGGATTGCTTGCCAAATTGCCTGTCTTCCAGGAGAAATATAAATATGTGTATGCATTTCAGGTGGCTGAAATTTGAAGAGGATGTTGAAGATGGTGGTGATCGATGGAGCAAGCCTTATGTAGCAACTCTGTCTCTGCACAGTCTCTTTGAACTGCGAAGCTGCATTCTTAACGGGACGGTCATGTTGGACATGAGAGCAAACACGCTAGATGAGATAGCAGGTTGCAGCAAAACTTTTTTTTTTAAATATTTTATTGCTAAATTTTAATCTGTAACTTCAGACTTTTTTGATGGTGTCTTTTTATGTTCTTGAAAATACTGTGTTGGAGAGATAGGTATGTGCATGCTTACTGCAGTTTTCTTCCTCTGGTTGTAAAGAGCTGATCCTACAAACTTCACTTACAAAGAGCCACACTGGACGAGTAGGAACTCCTTATGACATGTTTTAGGATGAGGCCCAGAATTTGCCTTTATGTTCTAATCCCTGAATGTGTTCTTTGTCTTTGTTTCTACAGATGAAATGTAAATATCTGCCAGAACACTTTAGGACTTATTTGTGCACTTTAGTACCATAATTATTAATCATAACTTGGCTGATGTTAACTTGATGCCATTAGTGCAGTTGATTGTTGCACATCTGATATTTTTTTCACCTTTATAAGAGGTGAGCGGAAATAAATTCTGTACATGTTGTTTGACCTACTATGTTGAGTGTCCTCACTAATCACATGGTCATTTTGGATACATAAAATCAGCTTTGAAGGCTTTTTCATATATGTGTATATACCTGCTTAGCCTGAATGCCTTTGAACTAGTTCTACATAATTTTCCCGGTATCTCTTGCAACAGGTACCACACAGTGGAATGCCTTCTCAGGGATCATGCTAGGCTTAGGGCTGACCAGCATGTATGTGAAGGACAAGGTGTTTTGGCATTAAAAACTTAGGCAGTGCTTGAAACCTTTTGTTTTGTTTTGAAATCTTCAAAATTCACAAAGGAAATTGGTATTCCTTTCCTATTTTCCTGACTTGCTGAGTGTTCAATACGTGGTTTGTAAAAGTAATGTTTTGGGGTTTAATTTATTTTTAATAATTGACTTGAGCAATAATCTTAGTACATAAGAAAAACAGGTATTACTTGATTATGTGTAAACAGCGCTCTTTCAATAGCAGGTATTTTAGTTAGAACTAAGATGTCTCAAGAGATTGAACTTGTTTCAAGTTAATTTTGGGCGCCGTTACGAAGCATGTAGGATAACAGTCCTTGGAATGCAAATGTATTGTCTTGTTTCACTGAGCCAGGAACACCTAGTAGGTATTCTTGGTTCTCACCCAAAACAGGAGGGAGAAGGTGGCCAGCTTCCTTTTGAGAAGCTATAACAAAAGGTGGTAAGTTGCCAGTAATCCTAGAAGGAAGCTGCACTGTACTGACAGAGACTTTGCTTCGTATACTTTTGTCTGTAAGGTATTCTGATCCATACCTTTTTTCATTGTGAAAACTTCTGTGCAATTGCAGCTTACCAATACGGTTAGGTTCTCGATACATCAGTTCAGACTGCAGAAAAATATATTTTAAAAGTTGTCACATAGGTCTGTGTTGATTTGTGCAGGTTTTGGTGTTTGTTTGGATTTTTTAAATTATTTAAAAATAAAAAGGCAGTTAAAAATCACAGCACATGTTTTCCCAGGCATACAGGCTTTCTTTCCTGGTGTAAGCATATGGATGAGATTCGCTTTTGAAACTTGATGTTGTTTGACAGCTGATTAGTTAGTTTTAGATGATGTAACTAGCCTTTGTTTTACACTTCGTCCTCTAAATCATGTGAATCCCATGAAGTTTGGTAGAGAGCCTCAGGAATTTAGAGAATCTGAAGGTGACAGAAGAGTTAAGGAATTCATCTCATTCTATAATAACTTTTACGTTGGTATAGTTGTATACATTCAAAATAGGGAACACCAGGTTAAGACTGTCGTAAGACGACCATTGTGTTTCTGTCTTTGGGTATTCACTTCTAGTGGAGGGTTGTTGAATACTTAGATGCTTTTTTTGAAAGGGGGTAGCTGTTGAAAGCTGAAGTAAATGACAGTAAAACTTATTAAAATGATGCTACTAATAAATACTGTCTTTTGGATCCGCATGTTATGATTTCCTTATTCTCATATTTGCTTGTTTAATGACATCTTTGAAAATTTCCTGTGGATTCTTGAAGAGGACTTTGCTAAAGAAAGGACTTTAAAAAAATTTAAGTTTTTTCTTATTATTTGTTGCAACTAAAGTGTTCGAGTGTGGTGAATGAGAGATTTGATCACTATACATCACTATACATGTAACTTTCTTTTTTGTTATTGTGTAGATATGGTTTTGGACAACATGATTGCCTCTGGCCAGCTTGATGAATCCATACGAGAGAATGTGAGAGAGGCCCTTCTAAAAAGGCACCATCATCAGAATGAGAAAAAATTCAGCAATCGGATTCCCCTGGTTCGGTCTTTTGCAGATATAGGCAAGAAACATTCTGATCCTCACTTGCTTGAACGAAATGGTGAGATAAGTTGTAGCATCCAGTTTGTTCTAACCTGTTAAATAATGTTCTCACTGGGAGATGAAGGAAAATTCAGCTGATAATAGCAGATAAGTGTTTCCTTCTTGATAAGCAAAGAACTAATAAGTGTGTGCTATGGGTAGCTGTGGATGATGTTTCTAAATTATTTTAGAATTTACTCAGACATTCTACTCATGCCTGTATATGTCGCATGCATTATTGTTTTGAAGTATAGAAATAGACCTGTGTTGATCCTACTGGTTTTTTAGGATATGCTTTAATAAAATGTGTAATGTTTGAGGAATTTCAGCATTGTGTCACAGCTTTATATGTTTGTCAGATGGATCCTGCTTGCTTATTCAGTCTTTATACTAGAGATTTACTTTGTGGTTATGTCATGAGTTCAGTGATGCTGACAATTACTGTGTCTTAATCCAGTGTTATGTTAATATGTCTAAAAAAAAAAAGTTCACTATGCTAATAGTGAAGAAATTACTTTTAGCTAGGACCGTGTTTATTTTTACCTTGCTTTGTAAAGAAGGATCTAACAGGGAAAGGTGAAAAAACCCCTGAACCCAAGAAAGGTATTTGCAATGGTTTTTATAGGCTGTACCACAGCTTTTATTGAACCAATTCCTGAAAAATATTCTGGAATATCAATACATTTTGCTCTAGACATCCAGTTACAAAGCCCAACTAGCAGCACATACTGCAGGGCAGCATATTTTTATTCCCGTGTTTCTTACGACCTCTATTTTTGTCTCTGTTCTTTATGTTTTCTTTTGCCTTGCATTAACAAAGACACATACAATTTCAACTGAATTTTTTTAGTTTAGTGAGAAGTTTAGTACTCATATCATGAATCACTCCTTGAAGTTCTTTTCCTGTCTTGAAAGATACCTCGTTGCTTGGAACATGCTCCACTTAGTTAAGTGCTGGTTGGGAGCTCTCAGTTTGATACAAAGTTCGAGTATGCTCCAACAAACGTCCAAGCTTGCTGATACCTTTTGTCAGCTAGTGAATATATAATACATGCTTACATATTTCCCTGATAGTTTCAGAATTATTTCTTCCTAAAATGAAAATACAGATAATTTCTACAAGAACATAATTTCTTCTATAACTTCTGACTTTCCTATTTTGTTTAGCAAATGTGAAAATTTCACATATGAACTTGGTTTTGCCTGTCCTTGAACACTTGTGTCCCCAGTTGTAGTTCTGAGGATTTTGTAGTCAGGGTCTCTTCCTTGTCACTTGCTCTTCACGTATTACTTCTACTTCCCAGTGCATTTTATTCTTAATACTATTCCAACAACAGAGTATGGGATATGTGCTGAAATAGGAAACCAATATAACGTGTTGAACTCTTTCCCAGCGTATAATGATTTACTCTTTCTTTATAATCCTATGGTTACCTTTTAATAAACTGGTAAACCAAGCACACATATGTGCATAATACTTTTTAGGCTCCTTTTTACACCTGTGTATGTTAGGACATTTCATGTTCATGATTCATCACGGATATACTGACAGAAGTCTAGTTGCTACTGTGGTGATTAATTGGTCCTCTTGTCTTTACTGCACTGTAGTTTTAATAGTTGATCTTTGAGGCTTGCTTGCTTTCTTAATTCAGATCAAGTTTGTATCTGTAGGATCCACTGTTCCATTGTTAAAGGTGAGGGGGGAAAAATGTATGTGACCTTTACCTAGGCATACTTTCTGCGCCTCCTTCTTGTAAATTATTCTAGGGTTGTTCAAAGTATTGGTCTCTGGAGTGCCTGGTATAAATGTGAGACTAAACGTGTCCACGTTGCTGTTTCCTTGCTTGATGGTGTGGTACATGAAAACAGCATGTTTTTGATTTCAGGGATTGTAGGAGAAGTAAGCAGTAGTCTTCTCAAGGAGACTGCCATCCCTGGAAAAGTGTTTGTGGTAAACGGGAGGAATGATATTGCTAAACCTTCTAATGGAAGTACTCATACAAGGATAGACAGTCTGTCTTCCTGCTTAAGAACTGAAATCCATCACAAAATTAAATCTGAGGGCACTGTGACAAGCACACTCTTGATATGAAATTAGTGGGATGTTCAAACTAGATAGGGCAAGAAAAGTAACAATGGATTTTGGAGAAACGTGTTTGGTTTTAGGCAAGTGGGGATATTTGGTAAGTCGCAGCAAGAAGAATTGGAGAAGGGACTGTTATCTCATCCTCATGTCCTCTTCAAAACTATATATTGAGACTACAGCTGGCCAGGAAACTTATTAAAACAAGACTTTTGTTGGAAGCCAGCTGCGTTTAACATGATTAGATATGTTTGTTCATGTTTATTTTGAAGTATTTTAGAAATTAAAAGTTCTTTGTATATAATGGATGGAGTTAACTGTGAAGTCTTGTAATGTTTTGGCTGCTAATGATTTTTTTTAATGTATTTTTTTGGATGCCCTTAAAAGTAGCTGCTGTGCAATTTGAATGAGAAATTCTTCTAGGAAAATTTGCGAGTCAGTTTCAAGAGATACAATTATATATTTTTTTTTTGTTGTATTAGCAAATCTTACTGACTTTAAGATACTATCTTCTCCTACATATCTTTGGTGTTCTAATTAGTATTCAGCAGTAATTTCTGACTCTTCTAATGTCTGAAATCAGATTTGCGCTTCTCTCTTGTCTTTCTTGCATGAGTATGACACTTTTGGCCCGTAAAGCTTGCAATTTACTATGTAAATTGGTAATGCATATTGGTTTCTGTGATTTTTTAGCGCATCCCTGTTGTAAGCCTCATGGTATTTCATTTGTTTTATCTCAGGGGAAGGCCTTTCAGCCTCCCGCCACTCTTTGCGAACAGGTCTCTCTGCCTCCAATATTTCCCTGAGAGGAGAAAGCCGTTTGTCAGTGCTTCTCAATTACCTTCTTCCTTCTTCAAGAGCTGGAACCCCGGCAACCTCAAGGTGTACAACCCCTGTAACTACCCCTCAAAACACACCACCCTCCAGTCCTACCTGCAGCCACCCGCCAACCACAGGTGCCCAGCCAAGTCCACTTCAGGGCAAGGAATTGCTGGTGTCACCTGCCAGTGATGATATTCCTTCAGTAATAATCCACCCACCTGAGGAGGACTTAGAAGTGCAGGAAAGCCAGGAAAAGAAGACAGAGGAAAATATTGGCAAAACACCAGGCAACTATCAAAATTTAAGCTCTCCATGTGTGATGCTCTCTGCATCTGGATCACTTGCATCGCAATGTTTTTGGCACATAACTTGGGCACAAAGGAATATGATAACTGTTACCTCTGCCTGCATGTTTTATTTCTTCTCAGTTGTGACTGTTTTCTTGTTTGGCATTTTTAACTTTTTAGCTTTTAACTAAAGCCAGCAAAAGAAATTCTTTAACCTTCATTTGTATAATTAAAAAGGAATATGGTTTTCAATTTATAATGTACAAGCAAAATGTCAAAAATGGTGGCCTTTTCCTTTCACTCACCTGCAGTCATGTCAGATTTTGCTTTGATTTTTGTCAGTGGTTAATGTTTTAAACCAGTGTTTGATATCCTGAGATAGCTACAGCCAAAGACAACATGAAGTATTAGAGATGAATATGAAAAGAATTAGGAAAGATGCAATTATCAGTGGTGTTTGTAGTTGTATCATGAAGTCTTTAAGCAGTTTTATTTTTGCTTTTGTGCTTTTAAAACCCAAGGCCATTAAAACCAATAGTAGTTTATGATGGAACTGGCAGGTTCAGTTCACCTACAGTTTCCAGATAGCTATCCATTAGTGCACTGCTTCAGCATCAGTCACTTCATACTGTTTTGTTGTGTTTGATATGCAAAATAGGATAAGGTAGTTAAGAGTTTATTTTGTAGGTCAGAGCTCAGCAATTTGTCAATGTGTTGTCTTGCAAAACTGTTGTTCTTTACATGTGGAAACGTATGTGGGTGTATAGATGAGAGAAAGGATGGAAAGTTATGAAAGTTTCTTTAATCGTTCTTACTAAATGTTTCATAACTTGTGCATTCTTCGTACATACTGTTATACTTGCTTTACTTGTGCAAAATTACCACACATTTAGAGACTTGAGGATTCTTCTAGGTAGATCATGTTTTTAAGGGGATCACCTTTCTTTTTAGCCTTCAGACTCCTCCTGCCTTGCCCCACCTCCACCCCCCAAAATTTCTCTTGCCAAAATCTAGCTTGTAGGTTTGTCTGCTTTATGCCTATGTGTATTGAGGCGGAAGCTGATTTCATTCACTTCTTTGATCAGTGAGGCTTTTCTTGATTTCCTTCCTCACTTATTTAATAAGTGAGATCACACTGTAACATAGAGCAGTGAAAATAGGCTGTGGTTATCTGCCTTTTCACATTTTGCAGCCAAGTCACTGAAAAGGGAAGAGCAAACTATGTTGTAGGCTGTCATCTTGAGTTGGAGTAGGGGCACCATCCTTGATTAAATTCAGAAAAGCAAACAAACCCCTTTTTCTGTAACTTCCTAATAGGAAAGTAAGAGAGTTCACATGAAGATCATTCTCTCTCATGTGCGATCTTTCAAAGGTAATTAAAAACCGGAACTAAAATAACAGATGTAATTGGTTTTCCAGTTCTCATTTTTCTACTAGTCTGACGGGAATGACAACATGCCAGATAGCATGCCTTTAGAACCTAAGAAAAGGCAAGCAAATTAAAATCAAGTACTTGACGCTATTATTATCACTAATAAAGCTTTCCACCAGAATCTCCAAATCATGTTGAAATTGCTTATGTGCCTCAAGGGGATGCTTGTCATAAAGGAAAAATCTGAAAGGGATGATTTCCCAGTTAATCCATAAATAAAGTCTTTCCGGAGAAAGATGAACACTGATAATGATGGAAGACACTTTTGTTTTCTGGGGTTTTCCCCCCTTTTTAATTCAAGAAATCATCTGACCACAGAAAGACATATTTTCCTTAGAGATGCCTTTGAAGACATTCTTAGACTATGACTTCAGGGCTGTAATTGGATGAATCTTTGTCTTGGGAGACAGACTCAGAAGGGAACCCTGAAGAGGAAGTCATCTTCCTTGTATTAATTACAAAAAAAAAAAAAGTCCTCTCGGTCCATTCCACTATAGGTTATGGTCTGTATTACTGCTCTAGTAATTCAGAATATTGCAACCTGAATAACATTTCCAGGTCTGCATGACTGAGTTGGGTTTGCCTCCTGTGAGCATTAGGAACGGTGTTAATTTTCTAATAGGTGGCTTTCTTCTGTTTAGCATTCATTTATACTTGGCCTTGTGCTATTCAGACTTTACTTTTTAGTCTTTAGCTAGAAGGTTACTGAACTTAATGTGAATTACTGCGGAAGGAGGGAAGAGGGACGCACTTTCAGTCTACTACTCACTTTTTATCAGCCGGTCATCTGTTCATAGCAAGTCAACCAGGCAAAGGGTTCTCTTCAACAATTTTTTTTCTTTTGTCATCAGTTGAAGAACAGCTTTTTTTTTTTCCGATCTTTGAAACTGTTGAATAATGAATTCCATAGGTGCAGCGAGGAAGAGACCTGTGTTACAGCTAAAGATGAACACTGTTAATTCACCAGCATCATTAAGCTTTCTTAATGTCAGTGAAAAACAGCAAAGCAGTCTGTTTCAAGGGGTCTTTTAGTTCACTGATAAATGTGCTTTAAAACTCAGTAAAACAGTATTTAGAACAGCGTTGGTCTTACAATAATTACTTACTGAAAATAGTAATTCAGAAATTACGTATTTGCCTTCTCAGAATAATCTTAATTTTTTTCTTTCACATTAAGACTTCATTGGAATTTATTTTTTAAAAAATATTTTTATGTCCTCAAATACCTCTGTGGTCTGACTTTGTATTTAAAAGTGGCATATTTCATAAATCTTGCCTATATAAACATAGTTATATTGGAATAGTCATGCTTAGGTGTTGAACTCCTCTTATTTCCCCAATGTTTTTTTTTTTCCTGAAGCAGAAATTAGGCAAATGTCTGTATTCTTCTTGCTTTCTTTTTCCAGTAGATAATGTTCATTAGATTTTTGTGATCACAGTATTAAAATAAGTGTAGTTGGCTAGAAAATGCACATGATCTTTAGTGAAGGTGTAGCTACAAGCACTTTAACTTGAGTGATCTTACAAGGTATTAATCCAAACTTAAGACTTGATCCACTGTTTTCTTTCGATGGAAGCAGGTGGTATATCTGCCTGACAAGATCAAGAGTACTGTTTATTTTTAATGATCCCTTTGGTAAGACTAGCTGAATTTCTGTCTCACAGTCTGGAAAAACTACTAGTCTTCCTTTTAGCAGTAGCCTCTGAGTTCGTATCTACTGAGCTGCAGAAGAAAATTAAATAAGTTCTTTTGTTAGTGTGAGATGTGAGTAGAAGGGTTTCGCTATTGGAGATGATAATTTTTTATCCTGAGTTTCCCTGCAAATGTCATATTGATTGATATGCATAATAAAATGCAGTATCATACAGAAATGTGTGCTCAGGTCTGAAAACCTGTAAGCATTATTGTCATGTGAGCGCAGTGGTCTGTCCAACGCCAAGAACAACAGAAAGGAAAACTATTTACATATGATTTAGGATCACATAAATGTTCTTGTATTGGTGTCAAAACTTGTGGACTGTGACTGGTTGGAGGAATTTTGAAGACACATTTTAGAAGAATCAGTATCAATTCAGTACTGAAATAATAAGTCTCTATCCTCCTCCTTGATTGTCTCTCCACTTTTTTTTTCCTAGTCTCTGCTTGCTCTTACTCACACAGTGAAAAGTGCAAAATGATGCATTGTTACTCATCTTTCATCAGTCATACACACATCTTCAGCTACCTTTATTTTTACGTGGGGGAGAGGGAGTGAAAACGGTTTATATGTATCAACTTTTATATTACGGTCATCTTCTGCAACAACTGTTTTTAATATTTCTGTTCTGTTCCTAGTCCTACAAACACATCTTAACATCAGCTCTTGTGCAGTTGAATACTTTGAACAGCTGATTTCACAAGTGATTCATTGCTGTTAGTTATTTGTGTGAATAATGCAAACATCTTGGAGCAGACGTGTAGAATGTGATTTAGTTGTTTTTGTCTAGCTAACTGAATATAGTAGTTAGTGTTAGCTAATTACTCGTGTGTGTTAGGATTCACAGAGGAAATTACAACTTATTAACTTCATTTGGTTTTTGCTTCAGGAAAAAATACCTACACCACTTATATCCACATGAACTGTAAGAACAAAAATTAATGGTAAATCTTGGACCTGCATGTTTTCCATTGATAAGATGGCTCTTAGAGTTTTTAGAAATAATTTTGGGGATCAAATAAAGTGAATTCATTTGTCATTTGAAGTGCTAAAAAAAAATCAAATTGCTAAATTATAAACCTGGAGGGATGCAAGTCGTTATGTAGCAGTCTTTATGATAAAACAATAGCCAAAAGGTAGCCACTAAGGACTTCAGCCTTATCTTGACTAGACTGGCTCTTGACCTAAATGCAAACTTTCTCCACGTAATACAAAGTTTAGATTTTAGTCTTTGTCTAGCTGTGGTTTTGAAAGCATGTTAAAGCATGTTTTATCACCACATCTGAAAGGTCTAGTGTAGACAAGCAAGACCAAATGCCCTTCTAGTGTGTGTTAAACTGAATAAGTAAAAGCTCTGTACTCCCAAAGATGGGACTGGGCTTGGTTTTGCATGCCTAGACCAGCTTTGAAATGAAAGTTTGGTAGGGATAACCATGGCGCAACATGGAATTCCGTGTGTATGAACACCTGGGTTACTTGCCTTTTGCACCCTACGCTGAACCTGCAGTTCAACATTGCTAGTAGCGTAGCAGGCTGCATAAAGCGGTTTTGTGTTGGTGCAGATGTTAGAGGGAAGCTCTGAGTTTAACTTGAATTGTACATGCCTCTCTAGCTAGTGTGTTAGAGAGAACGTTTCCTACAGTAACATCTGGTCAGATCAACAGTTGGAGCTTTGGTCTGTTGATTGCAATCAGGGTTTGCAAGCTGTCTTGTTCTTCCTGTAGTACACTATTTGCATGTATGGGTTACTTAACTGTCAGGGTATATATAATTCCTTGTAGTTGTAGCCTGAGGCTTGCCGAGGGTTTTTGCAATTGAAGTAACTGCTGCACAGCAGACTAGATAGCAGAGGTGTTTGCTTTTGGTGTTTGAGGCCTTCTAAATACAGTGAAGATGCTATCTACTAACTACTAGAGCAGCTACAATTAAAACGTCAACAGTTATTTTTTCTGCAATTAAAGTAGCTTGTGTTTTCTGGTGACTGTTCTGCAAATGGCCACCATTTGGGCAATATTTAATTTTCTTAATTATGTCATTATTTTGACAACACAATGACTTCTTAGTGTTGCATTTATGATACTAATGTAGGACACTCTTACTGGATGACTTGCACATTTGCTTTAAGCAAGCTGCCACGCTGAGTTTTTGGTAGTGTCACATACTTGGTTCATACACCATTTTGAACTTCTCTCCTTTGTTTGAATTTAGGGCTATTAGCGTCTCCACAGTCAGCACCTGGAAATCTAGACACTGGGAAAAGTGGAGATGTTAAAGGTACTGGGACGGGAGGAAGCAGAGAAAACAGCACGGTTGATTTCAGCAAGGTAAATAACATTACATACCTTAATGTTTAGCACAAAATAACCACATATCAAAAACATGGTGGTTCTAACTTCCCTCTTAGTTACAACAAAGACATATATATATACGCATGTGTACGAGTGTACACAGGACGTATGTACTAAGACTTAAATTTTATGTGCAAGTGTCAGAATATGGTTTAGGCTAACTTTTCCCAGTGGGACTGCGCTTTCTGTTTTGTTATGATCTTTTCAGTACTTCCTATCTTCAAGAATGCAGCCGCTATACTTCTCATGCAGAGGGACATATTTTCAGATCTGCTAGAAAGACTCTTAATGAAAACAATTTTGTAGATGGTGGTGTAATGTTTTTTTCCTAGTAATGACTTCTTGTTTTTTGTGGGGTTTTTTTTTTTGGTAAAGAGGGCTTTTAAAGGGGATTTGCTTTGTATGTTTCATGGATTTACTGTACAAAAGTTATTGTGTATCTTAATCATTAGGGCCATATAATACACTTTCTGAAGGAAATATTATGTAATACTGTAAACCCCTTGTAATTCTTTCATAATTTAAATTTGCTGGGCAAGTTCTATTACAGCTTTTACTGTAACAGTCTGTAGTGTCATCTGTACTGTGGAATACTAAGAAAATTGGTTTGCCAAGTTAAATATGTTTAAGGAAAGCTAACTTACACTGTAGTTCTCATCTAGTTATGGCAGGTGCCATATATTCCTGCTGCTGTCACAGTTTTTATGTTTTTGCTTGGCCTGTCCTTCTGTACACCTGCCTTATCTCCTGTTGGGCAGGAGTCAGCCTCCTGGCACTGTAGTTGTGGCACACTTGGTGTGGGACTCAAGAGGCCATCTGTAAGTTCTCTAGATAGCAATGTAACTGGTGCTTGTGTGTGTGTGTATGTGAACGCAGAGTTCATGTGCTATACCATTTTCTAATGCTGTTCTGTAATTACATACAGAAATTAATGTTAAGATTTTCAGCCATGGTATTCTTTATGGATGAAAACATAAACATACAAATTTATTTTTCAAAATTGTCATATTTGAAATATGCAGCTATGAAATAATTGATTGTATTCTAGAAACCATGTGTAATTACATGAACTCTCCTTAGTTAATTGTGTGTAGATTTTGTGAAGTTATGTCCTATCATGGAATGTTTGTTGTGATAAGTAATATTAGAAAGGTGGTTATGCAGCTTGGAGTCTTCTAGAATATAGTAGGTGTTAGTAATTCTAACTTCTAGAGAACAGTTCATTATTAGTTGGCTGGCTGGTATTTTCAACATATGTTTGTCTTTTCTGTACTGTGGGATATTTAATTTGCTTTTTTATTTTTCATTGTAGTATAAATATCTTGTAAATACTGATAAATTTACAATTATATTACAGAACTTCTGCTGACAAATGTAAGGGAATAAACACTTGTTTCATCTTTGTATGAATAGGTTGATATGAACTTCATGAGGAAAATTCCTTCAGGAGCAGAAGCATCAAATGTGTTAGTGGGAGAAGTAAATTTTTTAGAAAGACCTATTATTGCTTTTGTGAGGCTCTCTCCTGCTGTGCTTCTCTCAGGTCTCACAGAGGTTCCGGTTCCTACACGGTAAATAAATGCCTGGAAAGTCTGGCTTTATTTATACAATTAGATAATAATAAATTCTAAATAATAAAGTCTCAAATAGTTGTAAATTTTTATACATACTCTTTTAAGCTCAAGAAATGTAGACTTTTGTTTAACGTGATGCCAGTCACTTGCTGAAGTATTTGAAGGAATGATACCCACCAAAAAATTCTCTTGAGTGCTTTAAATATATTTAATGATGTTGTCTTAAGCAAGTGTAGAAGTTGAAACTTATATCTGGCCTGGAGTAAAAGCAATGAGTTTTCCACGCTTATTTTGCCATTTTAAAGAGGGGCATGAAGATTGTTAGAGTTCCCTTCAGCACAGCGCAGTGTGACAGTGGGGAAGAGTCCACTAAGTCTGAAAGTCCATCTAATCTGAAGCTCTGCTCTTTGTGTACAAATATGCTGTACATTAATAACCTAGGTGGTGAAAAACTTTACTTTTTTTAATTATATGCCCAAATCTACGTGATTGACACTGGGGTAACTAATCTGCAGCTAATACATTGAATTGGTTTTCAGTCTACAATATGCAATCCAGCTTGGTGCACCCTCCCCCACCCCCTAAAACCCATGGGTCTCACCAGTGTGTATTTACCACACATGATCAAAATATCAAAATGCAGGTCCCGTGATGGAGACAGCAAGTCATTTAATCAGTCATCATGGAGGACACTTCATTTTCTGTGCACATTGATGTATTGGGCTGTTCCGTGGTGTTTGGCATAAATTTGTACATTTATGTTTTTTAGTGTTTTTTTAATGTTTTAAAAGTGATCAAAGTGCCTGCTTATCTCTGTAATTTTCAGTTTATATACTCTAATGAAAGGCAAAAATAATCTTGGCAGTGTTGTTAGAAATAGATGTGAGAATTTTCAGAGTGTAGTTGACATTAACGCTCATAATGTTTCTTGGGAAATTCCAAAATTTCTGCGTACAGACTATAGTATTAATGTAGCTAAAATTATGCTGTCCTGAATTTTTCAGAATGGTGTAGACTTACAGGTTTGGAATAGGAAGTTGATTCTGAAGATGCAACCTCAGTTTCGGTTAGGGTAGTCAACTTGCAAAGGAAGAACGACATTGAGCTTTTTGTCGTGTGAGGTGAAAGAAGGCATTACTTTTTTCAAATGTGCTGTACTTAGGAACTTCACTTTCATGGAGTATAGGAAGAAAGTTGCGAAAAGAATTACTGAAGTTCACTCTTTGGTTTGTATCCCTTTGGATTTATACAATACTAGTCATGTTCAAGGTTTTTTTTTTTTTTTAAAAAGTGATAACTATTATTGTGATTGGACATAGCGACTGTCTGTTAACATGTGCTGTGACCCACCCACAGATTGGATTCACTTCCCAAAATGTCACTTCTACTTTCTTAGGTGTTCAAAATGCAGGTTCCCTTCCTGTTCACTGACACAGGCCAAGGATATGCCTATATAAGTGTGTCCAATGTGTTGCTTGAAGTACATGTGTGCATCCCCTGTGTGATGTACCCAGTCGCTGCAAGCGAGAGGGGTTTAACTGCTGTGAAGTTGGTGATGTTCAGGGAGGCTAGATCAGATCATAAAGCTCCTACACCCTCCCTAAGGGATTTTTGCCAATGGGAACATCAGGCTTATAATCCAGAGGAAATGCTCATTGAGCTCTAGCCTGTGGGTTTCTACTACATTTATGTCATTATAAGTTGAAAACTTAGGCTTAATTAAGAAAATTTCAGAGTAATTTTGGTTCAGGATTCGAGTTCCTCCCAGTAATGACTTTTTGAGGAGAGTCTTTTCTTAGCCTTGTCTTTAAGATTTGAAATGGTGAAGAAGATACTTCTGCTTCACCACTGAATTTCCTTTGAACATTAATTTGAAAGAATCCTCTTGAGTATATTCTAATGAGTTGGCTGTATTCAACTTGATTGCTTTCTCCACAGCTTTTTGTTTTTGTTGTTGGGACCAGCAGGAAAAGCTCCACAGTACCATGAAATTGGAAGATCAATAGCAACACTTATGACAGATGATGTGAGTGATTTTACAGAAGCCTAGAATAATGTATTTTCTGACTGTTTTCAAAAAACGTATTCTGGAGTAACAGGTGAAAGGAAAAATTAAAAAACCCAAAAAATCCCCCAAACTGGTGAAATGAAGAACTGTAAACTTACTTATTTCATGTGTCAGTGAGCTAGATAATGATAAACTAACTTTTCCCCTTGTCTTTTTTGAAGAAATCCTAGATCTATTTCTGAAAAAATATTTTAACTTTGGTGTATAGATTTCACTTTTGTATTAGGAATAGAACTATTCCTAACGAGGAAGTTTCTATAGTTTCTAATAGAACTATAATTAGGAAATAGAACTATTAAATAGAATTGCGTCTAATATGAGTCCCTATATGTCGAAAAGGACACGGTAAACTGCGTAAGTGTTCAGGACAGAAAGCTTAAGAATGCATGTGATTGAGTCATAACAGATTTTTTTTTTAATGAAAGCGAGGTCAAATTAAAATTAGAATTTTACTAGCCATTTGAAGTCATGTACTTAGACCTATGACAGACAGTTTTAGAGAATACAGGGGAATTTGGACTTTTTAAGACTATTGTCATCTTGCTGAGCAAAACGAGGATGTTTTAATTCTGCCTTCGCATTGAGCGCCACCTACTGAATTGCTGCTAATTATTGTGGTTATCTGGCAGAAATGATAATATTTTTTTTTTACTCTAATACAATTTAAAATTTGGAAATGTAAATCAGAAATTAGTCATTTTACAATTGGGCAACTAGTCTGTGAATACAGTATTTGTTCAGCATGAGAAATGAATATTAAAAGCTTTATTTGCTTGTAATTTTTTAGGTAAGCTGATTTTTAAGAATATTGTAGATCACTGAAATAGAAAAATTAAAAATTTTCAGTGGTCTGAAAGGACCTAAATAGGCTTACAGGGTCTGCTTTAAAATTCAAAGACTTAATGGTTAGGTCTTTGGAGACAGGTTTCAAATGTACAGAAGCAATTTAGGATCATCTTCTGCAAACATTTTTTTTTTAATAGCAAAATTAGTGAGGGTTTTTTTTCCTTTCTGTATAAAATGCAACTTGGGATTTGGGGATTGTTTTCTTTAAATACTACCAGTTTGTCAACTCAGTTTGTGTTGCAGTAGTATGTAAAACAGCATAGGGTTGGATTTTTTTGAGTAGTAAAACTTTTTAATAAAAAAAATTTAGAAATGAACTCCATATTCCTTTTGAGTTTGGAGGTATAACTTATTTTACATTCCATAGGGCTGTGCATACAGGTAGTTCTTAATGTAAAAGTATGCAAGTAAAGTAAAAACCTAACTTTTGAGGACCTTTGAAAAAATTTCCCATGCATTTTTAAAAACAATGAAGTGTTCCTTGTAATCAATTCCTCTTTAAAAAAAAAAAAAACCAAGTAAAAGAAGTTGGGTGCTTTCTTTTTGTAGGTTTTCCATGATGTTGCCTATAAAGCAAAAGACCGAAATGATTTGTTGTCAGGAATTGATGAATTTTTAGACCAAGTGACAGTCCTGCCTCCAGGAGAATGGGATCCATCGATACGAATTGAGCCTCCAAAAAGTGTTCCTTCCCAGGTAAAAGGGGAAAAAACCCAAACAAAAAGGTCAAGTAGAGAACTCGCATGATTTTTACTTTGAAAATGCCATTTCCCAATGCAAGTAAATTGTGTGCTGAATACAAACTCCAGTAAAGCATTAGGAAACCCCCCACATTTGTTTGGAAGAAAAAGTGGATAGACTGTTTTAAATTTTTTTTTTTTAAAGGCATTGGATGAGCTTCCTACTATGCTTTCAATTAAATTGTATTTACTATTTTATTGTTAATAACACTGAGATGAGTTCGTGTGAGATCTAGGAGAATCCGTCTGAAACTGTACCCGAGTTCCTATTATAAATTTTATTCTAATGATGATCAGCAAGAATATTGTAATTCTTATACACTTCTGGTTTTATACAACATTGACTGAAATGTTTTAATGTGTATTGGCCAACACATAATGTTCACAGAATGTTTATGAAATAGATAAAAATGGATCATATCGCTCAGTTGTGATACAAGCTTAGAATGAGAACCAAGGGGACGCTGGATCTCAGAGGGACTCTGATTTCTTCCCTTCCTCCCTCTTTACAACTGAGGGGAGTTCCTGCCGCCAGGATCAAAAGCGGGGAGAGAGAGACCGGTGCTCTTGGTTCAGAAGGTTGACGTTTTGGTGGTTTGGGGGAGCGGGTGGAATGGAAGGGGTGACAGCGGTGCAGCTTATTCACGAATAGCCTGAGGCTACCACTTAACTTGTTTCCAAAATAAGCAGGGCTGGGGGGTTTGGGAAGGCAAGTCGGGCTGAGAAATTTATGAGCTGGTGAGCAGCTTGCTCAGTAGGGGGATGACTTCTCATTTATCCTTCAACTAATACTGTGTGTGTCGTAAAGTGAGGTCAGTTTCTGTTAGAAGCTAGAGGCTTCTGCTCTGGAAATAATTGGGAGGGGGTAGTGGAAAACCCTAAAGACTTTTTTTCTAGGCCTCATGGTTGAGCCTCTACTGTGTCTTGAAAAGGTAGGCTTTGTTTCATCATGTCTCAGGGACATATTTCCTGTAGAAAGAGGGAAGATTAATACTGTTGAGCAAAATGCTAATAAGAGCTTTTTTGGGGGATTGTACAGTTCTAGCCATCTGTTCTCAAATGGAGGACTGCTGATAAGCTGGGAGCATGAAAAAGGTTTGGAAAGCATAAAGTTTCTTCCTGCTGTCTTTGAATTATACTTCTTAGTGTAAAGGCAGTATCAAAGTATGATTTTATCTTTTTTTTTTCCCCCCCGTAGGAGAAAAGGAAGGTACCTAAATTTCCAAATGGATCTACTCCTACAGGAGAGACTCTCAAAGAAGAAGGCCATCATGCTGGACCTGAACTTGAGAGAACTGGAAGGTGTGTTCGCTTCCCTAAATACTAGCCAGTAAAAAGAAATGAAAGTGATAAATCTTCACAGTTTTTAATGATGACATTTGAACATAAAAATATCGTGGTAGAAATGTCAGAGCGCATCCTTTTTCCTTTTCATGTGTTGGAATTCTTGCCTATAAATGCCAGTCTGCTTAAAGCATTTTCAAGCCTGTGGCAATGTTTCTCAACACATTTGCGAAGGATTTCATGTAAGATGCTGCCTAATTTAACTAACTGACTTTTAAGAGTTGGGTTTTAATTTTTAATTGTCAAGAGCATGCAATTATCATAATTATAGCAGGAATATAAAGCTTTCAGTATTGGACTAGGTACTAACAATTTCCATTAATGTAAATCTGTTTTATTAAAAGTGTATGACACGGAGCAACAAGGAATATAAAATAGCAAAAAACTGCTTTAGTATTGGTTAGGTTTTGGTTAGGTTTCTTTTAGGCCTAAAATAAAACTGAAGGAATTTCTTTCATTCGAGTTACATTGTTGTTCTCTGTTAATTCAAAAATACTTGCCAAAAAAGTCCCTGACATTGGAAACACATGGTTAAGATTAAACCTTAGTATCTCATACGAGAGAGTACAGATTCTCAAAAATTTCAAAGTTCCAAATAAAATGCATCTTTCTCATACCTTTGTAAGAAGGACTTTACTACATCTGTGTTGATTTTTACCATTTGGATTTGTTACACTTTTTGCAGACAGTATGTGGAGCTCAGAAGTTAATTTCTGCCCACAGAATTATCTCTAGATGAGACTATCGTTTTTCTTAGGAATGAACTTTTTATTTTTTAGAATTCAAAATTAAATCAATTTTTTTAGGTGCAAATTATACCTAGTATTTTTGAATCTTGAAAACTTTTTGGAAACTGTCAAAAGATTTTTGATTGCTTGCTAGTAACTTACCAGTTGAACTAATTTATATATGTTTGGTTTTCTATTTCCATTTGTAGAATATCTTTATGCTCTAGATCAGAACAGTGTTAAAAATGATGGACCTAAATTTATTTATTGACCTAACCCTATGTGTATAGAGAATTTGAATCAAAAAGCTACAGCTACTTGTTGAAGTAGTAATATTGAAATGTGTCAATGCAGTAGTCTTGGTTGAGGTTTAGCATATTTCTTCTGTTCCTTGTTTTGAATATCATAAGACAAATTTGACTTAAAACATTGTTTAGGTAAAATCGTTTGCAAAGCTATTTTTTCAGTATCTAGCCTATATACAAAAATACCTAGCCAGCTTTTAGAATGTGAATAACTTGCTTGATTATATTAGGAATACTACTGAATTGGAATAGATAAAATTCTCATTTACATTTTAAACTGTTATGCTTTAATCTGGATTATGAAATAGATAATTTGTGCTGACAATAGGCAGTGGCAGTCATGTGTAGCCCATAGTTTTGAACTAGCTAGAATCCTTTAGTGTACAGTTTGACGAGTTTCATCTCACCTATTTAGGCTTTTTGGTGGTTTGATACTTGACATCCAAAGGAAAGCACCTTTTTTCTTGAGTGACTTCAAGGATGCATTAAGCCTGCAGTGCCTGGCCTCGATTCTTTTCCTATACTGTGCCTGTATGTCTCCTGTAATCACTTTTGGAGGGCTCCTGGGAGAAGCTACACAAGGCAGAATAGTGAGTACAAAGAATGGTAGTGGCCAGGCTTTTAGAACTTCAGAGGCAAGTCACTGTGTGCATTTGTCTCGTTTATTTATATTTGTATTTGAAGAATTTACCCACAGCACTTGATTAGCCTGCCCCAAAGCAGATCTTCCCCAAAAGGTAATTGCTGTGGAAAATGTGGGGAACCCATGTGAACAGGAGAAGATGCACAGTGGAGGTAAAAAATGTTTATCCTGCCTTATTGGATGAATGGCTTCATGAATTGAGAAAGGGCTTGCATTGCCTTCTTTTTGGCTACTTAAAAATAACAAATAGCAGTAAAGGTGCACCATCCCACTAGGCCGACTTTAGGCAAAGTCAGAGGCTCAAGGTGGGTAGCCAAGAACATGAACTGGCCTTGAGTAGTAGGCCTACAAGTATGATAATGCCTGCAGCGTATGGGTAGCGGTCAATTGTGTATTTAAGTAACGGAGAGGATATGTATATGTATATGCTTTCGCTAATGGTATGTTGTTAACAACAAAAGAAGGTGACTAAGGTTTATGAACAGAAAATACTCTTCACGGTAAATGAAAATTTAAACCGTACACGTACAAAATCTTGGTAGTATCACGTTGGGCAGTAGATAACGCCAGCACCTTTTCAAGCAAAATATCGTTGCACTTTGAGTTTTGGAGCAGGGAAAGAATACTTAACATCAGCAATGTTAATGACGTAGTGTTTGTGTCAATTGGCTTGTGAGTAAACTGGTTTGAAGTGTATTTTCTGTTTTAAATCTATTATGAAGAAACAAGGGTCTGTCACTTTGGGGGAGGGAAGGATGTATTCAGACATGTCCTTTACAAATTTTATGATCTTGGTAAAGTTTATGATGCTATAAAATCCCTGATACTTAGATTGAGTTTTTAAGCTTTTACTATATTAGAATTTGGTTAACTATTATATCTCTTCCAAGTAATGCTGTTGACTCAGTTCTTTGTTTATTGATGTAGCACTTCAAGCTGATAGCAAATACAGAAATAAGTTGTGTCTTTTCTGTGTGCTGTTTTTGCCACTCTAAATGTAGGAATGGTTATCAAAATTCTGATGCAATTTTTGAATGTACGTCACGTATAATTTTGAAAATATGCTCCTTTTCAAGCTTGATTCTTAAACACCTTCTTTCTTTTAGCTATCTGGAATTGTTTGCGGGTTTGTTCCTGCCTTCAGATACTTGGTGTGCATCAGTGAATATAAAATTTAGTTACTGCACACACATGTTCAAGCACAGTAGCTGACATTGTAAGGTACACAGTTTGTGTTTGAAACCTTCCCTCACATTCCCAGAGGTCATCACCACAGTACTCCTGTCCCTGCCACCCTGGTTGAAAGCCCCAAGGTTAATGCATTGACTAACCAAAAGCACTAATTCAAAGGTATCAGAACAAGAGACTGAGACTATATATATGTATAATTTTTTTCCCTATTGTAATGAACAAAAGACTCATGTTTTCATTTTCAGTAGCCCCAGTTCAGCAAACCATTTTGCCCAATTTTAGATGCTTTCCTGAATTGGAGCTTAATTTTTTATAAATACTGTTTTCTTAGCCTTGCGTAATTGCAAAATAACAGTTCCACCAGGAACCCTTTAATCGGTAATCCATGACTTCTCATAGTTGTAAACGGTGTAGTTAACTATTTTCAAGTAACTTGAATATAATTTTACTATCTAAAAAGTCCCGCCCCTCTCTTTGGAGGAGCATTGTAACTTTTTTAGCAGAAAATGTTATAGTAAAACATTTAATTCAAGAAATAAAGTAGATCTCTTACATAAATGAAAAGAAATGCATTACCAGGTGGGACGTTGGTTTACTGCTCATCTATTTTTGGTGTCATGTATACATAAGCCAATATTGTTCAGTAATTTCCCCTGCACCTCCACCTGTCAGTTTTTTCTTTTGTAATGCTTAGTTGACTGATGCAGGTTTGATACGGGACACCGTATCGTGTTTTGGTACAGGTATGTTGTAATGTGTGTATATATATATTTGCTTTACAGAAACAAATAATTATTTCCATAAATTACATGTTGAGTAACTTTTTTTTTGCTGTTTAAATTTGTAGTAATTGTTGGTATGTTTTTCCTCCATAGCTAGCAGGACTAGTAGCTTGTTCTCATGGTTGTGGATGGCTTTATGTTTCTCAGGAGTGAAGTTTTCAAAAATCTTTTGTCCATGGTATTGTTACTGCAAAACTGTTTAAAGTTATTCGTCTCAAACATCAATATTAATTGCAATGTTTTTACATCTTGTCTTGTTTCTAAATTAATGCATCTTAAAACTGTATTAATGCAGATGTGATGCTAAATGTTAACCTGAAAGGCAGCATAGTTACAGCGGTTTCTTTTCCCCCAAACAGAGTGCAATAGAGTCTCTCTTTGGAGCCTCATTAACTGGGATTGCCTATTCTCTCTTTGCTGGGCAACCTCTTACTATTTTGGGGAGCACCGGACCAGTTCTAGTATTTGAAAAAATATTATTTAAATTTTGCAGGTAAGTGATGTTTTGATTAGCTTGATGCACTTCCTAATTTTCTATCGTTTGAATAGCTGTAATTGAAAGCAGATGTGTTGAAAGTGGATGTCCGTGATGATGTACACGCAGCGGCAAGAGACTAAGAGATGGATGTGGTTTGGCAAAGCTGTGAGGCACTGGTGCGCCTTAATGACAAAATCAGTGATAAGAAGTGGCTAGGAATTAAATAAAAGTTACATTCTGACTGTGTGGAGATGTTAGCTTTGATTCTGCAGGGGTAAGTGGGGATTGATCTGCCCTCCAGGAGAAAGCATCTCAGTAGTTCTGGAAAGATCATCGCCCTGATGCTTTCCAAGCTATGTAGTTGCACCCTCAATCGTAGAAACACCTTGCAGTGTTGCTTTGCTTTGGTGGAAGATGAGAGAGAAAAGTTTCTGCTTCCTTTAGAACTAACATCAAGGATGAGAGGAGTGGTGAATACCAGTAAAGGCTGGCCTCAGTATCTGTTTTCAAGTTGAATATAGTATAGGTGACTTCTGGCTCGGGTAATGTTTTTGTTTCTTTCTTCACACAGGGATTATAACCTTTCCTACCTCTCTCTGCGAACTAGCATTGGTCTGTGGACTGCATTTTTATGCATAGTGCTTGTAGCCACAGATGCCAGCAGCCTTGTGTGTTACATCACTCGATTTACTGAGGAAGCTTTTGCAGCGCTTATATGCATCATATTTATTTATGAGGCATTGGAAAAGCTTTTTCATTTGGGAGAAGTCTATGCCTTCAATATGCACAATGATTTGGATAAACTGACTTTATACTCGTAAGTACAAAGTTTCTATCTGTTAGTAAAATACATAGGGAAAACGTTTATAGTATAGAGACACACCGTTTACTAAATTGCAATGTGTGCCTCTCCCTGGAAGGGTAGGAGGAATGCTGGGGGTGGTGCGGGTATGAGAAATCGCAGAAAAATTCTATTCAGGATGTTGTGGAATTGAATTTTCTGTGTTTAGCTATGGGTGGTTGGAAGGGGTGAGGGGCTGTGACAATGTCTGCTTTAATTGCAGCTTTATTAAAGGTCACCACAGATATTAAAGGTCAGAACAGGAGTTCTGCCTTGGCACCTCTAGAACTCATGATAGTTTACCCCACCTGGGTAAGGATTATTTCCAGGTAGCTGAGGCATGGAGAGCCTATTCAGCTTCTCTGTGCTATGAACAGGGAGTTAACATCTTTATACAGTGTTGCTTTCTACTGTAATTACATGGAATACTTGAGTTTTAAAACAATATTCTTTGAGAGAGAGGAGAATAAGAAAATACAATACACCCATATTTTTTTTCTCTTTCATGACTAAGTAGAGCTATTAGTTCTGTTTGTCACAGTAACTAGAAGTAAAACTATCAGTACAAAAATAACTATTTCATTTAAGGACTGTAATAAGCAAGCTATTTAGGTGTATCTTTAATGTTTTGTTTATTTCTGTGGCGGCAGTTTGTTGTCTACATTGGACTCTTCTGTGAGCATGTTAAATTCACTAATCTGGCAGAAACTTTCACTGTAGTTCTGTAGTTCTTCTGACCATTGGCATCTGATAGTGTTTTGCTACACTAGCACAGGCAGGCCATGAGGGTGGAGAGAGAAATGTGTGACATCTCCTTGGTTTCTTCTCCTGTTTCCTTTTGCTGTTACTTTAGGATTCAGTTATCAAAAGAAAGTATATTTATTTCTTATTTTAAGTGCCCTAAACATTGTGCTTTGCAAGTCTGGGTTCTTTTTGCCCATGCCCGTTTAGTGCTTTTTCCTTCTTTACCTTCATGCTCTCAGGATGCAAGTTTGCACTTCTGTGGTTCTTTGTTTTTCAGTATCTTTGTGAATCTCAGAAAAAGGAAACGTATTTCTTGATTATAATCTATTTCTCTTCTTTTACATAAATGTTTGCATGTCAATCTTATGGTTTGGTGTACTTGATTAGCTTTATTTGAAAACATCCTATTAAAGCAATATTCAGTGTGTTGCGGTTTTTGTTTTTTCTTTAACCCAGGGGTACTTCTGTCAACCTGTCTGACAAAAGGCTTTTGCAGTCCAAGTTTGCAAACCACTGTGGTAGTGAGGGGCACTTTTACTTGTTCAAAGAGTTATTAAAAATGCATCTATGGAGTTGCTTTAAATCTAAGCAGTTTATGCATTTATATCTTCAGTTAGCTCACTATGTACTCAAAAATTGTATCTTAACTTCAGGGTGACCAGTTTTGGTCATGTGTAGGTCAGAAGGCATGCCAGATGCAAGATACATGGCTAACTACCAAAATTTTAGAAGACTCTGAAATTTCTAGAGGCTAATGACAGGTCTGGTTTGAAAAAGAGTTGCTGAAACCATCTACATCTACACCAATTTTTTTAAATGAAACTATTTCAATCTCTCTGACTTCTCTTATGTTAATGTACAGTAGGACTAATTGAAGTTTGACTCACTGGGATGTTATGTTTTACAGAAATCTTAAAAAACTGAATTTGTACACATAAAAAACTATGTGTGCCAAGGTAGGTCAATTCTGTAGAAATCTTTAGAAATTACACAATATATGTTGGTATAGGGTTGTTGGAAAGTGGTGTCATTTGGATTATTATCTTGATCTTTTATTCACAGTATGTAGAAGTCTGCATATATTATCTATTTAATTTTATTTTTAGGTGTTCTATTTAAAAACTGGCAGATCAGATAGTTAAGTCAACATTTTGCCTGCTTCTAATTCTTTAAATTACAGAGTTTGGGGGTTTTTGTCCAGTCTTCCCCCCCCCGCAATAATCCTAGTTCATGTCTTGTAAGGAAGGACTTGTACTCTGCTTCTTTAATAAGAAGGCTGGGATAAACTCTGGTTTAGACTCTTCAGGATTTTTGAAATTACTGCAAATCACTGCATTTTGGCACATAGGGCTTAAAAGCATGTAAATTATTTTTTTTCCTCCCTTCAGATGTGTGTGTTCTGAGCCTGAGAAACCCAGCAATGAAACTTTGAAGGTGTGGAGCAGTATGAATATCTCTGTGGAAAATATAGCATGGAGTAACCTTACAGTTTCTGTGAGTATCTAAAAGCATGCTGTATGTGTGCATGTATGTATAAAAAAATAAATACCCACAAATTTAATCTAGTTTCTTTTTTGATTTGAACCTGGACCGTTTTGTTTAAAACTGTATTTTTGAACTCTTATTTTTCCCATAATGCTTTAAACAGTCATTGTAGCAGTTAGAGTGAGTCCGTGGCAGTAAATGGTAATATAATAAATATCTGCTTGAGGTAGCTACTTTAATTCTGATAGGCAGAACAGTCTTTTGTTTGAAGTGCAGATGAATGTGATGAGGTGAATAAACAGGAGGTTGCTTCCTTCGATTTCCTGCAAAGGATGAACAGATATCTTTAAGAAGATACGAAGATGGAATCTGCAGTTAAAATGTGGTAGCAGATAAGTTTATTAGTTTGTTAGAAGTCAGAATAAAACTACAACACAGTCAAAGACACTGCATAAATTTTGACTGGAAGAAAATAGTTATTTGCAAAATTGATGGTTAAAAAAAAGGGGAAGAGCTGTTTGAAGGAATAGACTTGAAAGCATTACCTTCCGAACTGAGTATTTAATACTGAGATCTAATTTTGTGGGTAGGTGAAGAGGAGGGAAGTTACCATGTGGAAGTGATACTGAAGGCTTTTAGGAGGAAACGTTTTTGCTGATTAGTAGTTCCTTGGATGGGATTCAGTTGGCTAAATGCAGCTGTCCACAGCCACTTTGCATGCCCTGGCATCTGGTTTCCACCTACATCTTGAATGATTTGGATCTGCTATGGATTTTGTGTTGCATTTGCTAGCTGTCTGTGCCTGCTTTGGCCATCTTAGGCTATCCAAAAAATCAGTAGAGATGTGTGTATGGACTCACCTTGTGTCTGAGCATAGACGCTAATGCTGAAAGTAAGTATTTTGCCCAGGAAAAAGGAAAAACCTCAGTGCTTTTAGCTGTAGTGTTTTCTGTGTACTGCTACTGGCTCTTAGTCTGCCATAATCACTTAAAATGGCAGTTTCTCTTGAACTTAGTTTTTATATTTATTTTATATTTATTATATATTTTATATACCTTTTCATTCTTTTACACATCTTCAGTCTTCCCAGAGAGACAGAACTGATCCAGGATTTGGTGGTGCTTATAATCAAAGTAGATTAACGAGGAGAACTTTTGTCATAAGTTACATTTTCGATAAATTAACCTGTTTAAAGACAAGATTGTTGCAGTGCTGCTTCCAACTAATTGATTTATTTGCTTGTTGTTTCCTCGTACTCCATGTGTCTATTTTAATTCTTTACTTTCCATTTCAGTGAGCCTTTTGGATAGGGATTGTTTGACTTTGGGGTTTTTGTTTGTGTGGCGTTTTGGTTTTTTTTTAAAACTGAAATCCATTCTTTAAGATGCTTTTCTACTTTACTAGAAACTCTTTTTCTTAAAGTTGGATTACTCTAATTTTGTAAGAATCTGGATTTTCCTTAACTGTAGCCAGACAAACAAAATCAAGAATAAAGAGGTGGGAGAAACTGAGGAGATCCTTTTTTTTATATTCATTAGCTTGCGAGTTGATGTTGAATAGTCTGCTGGGATAGTCTGCTGGGTAGTATGGTCTTAGTCCTCAGTCTTTATTTATATATTCAATTTTGTGATGCTTTGAGATACAGAACAGAAATGAGGTGAATGCAAAGTAGTTGTTTCTTCTTGGGCATCTCTCAGCATTTTTTCTTCCTGAAATAACGTGATGGCTACTGTAGCTTTTCTGGAACAGACACAACATGCATTTTTGGCATTTTGGGATGAGATAGTGATGAAGGAAAGAACACCCTTTTGGGGATTGTGAAAGTTGTCAAATGTGTTTTACACTGAAAAAGCTGCAAGTTAGGTTGAATGTACTAAATTAATAAAGCATAGAAATTTAAGGAGTTCTTCTCTTTGTAGGAATGTTTAGAATTTCATGGTGTGTTTCGTGGATCAGCTTGTGGACATCACGGACCATATATTCCAGATGTTCTCTTCTGGTCTGTCATATTATTCTTTACAACATTTTTCCTCTCCTCTTTCCTTAAGCAATTCAAGACCAAACGCTATTTCCCAACTAAGGTAATTCTGATTAGAGACTACTGTTATCTTGTGGTAAATGTATTAATAAAACTTAGCAGAGTTGCATTTTTTGATTTTTGCTTCAGAGCTTTCTATTGAGAGATTTCTCTTAAGGCAGAAGAAGAAATTTAAACCAGAAAACTAGCTAATAGTTCAAAAAATGAAGGCATTACATGAAAGAAACGGGCGTTAGAAAATTCAGTGCTTATTCTCTACTTTCCTATAGTTACAACAAGATGTTCTAAACATTGGAAAACCTAAGCAGTCTTGTCCCCACATATTAATGGGTATTGCCCAGTGTCATCTGGAGAGATAATGCTGGTGTTTTTCTCACCTAGCCATACAGAACAATTGATTGCTTTCCCCAAACTGCTGATGTATGAAGGGTTTCGAGTGGTCCCTCAGGGCATTACTGTTTCTAGTAGAGGCTAATATAATGATTATCCTTGGACTGATACACACAACTTCTGTTAGCCAAAATATAGTGGTTAGGTATTCTGTAAACCTCAGCTCGTCCCTACAATGTGTTCCTAAAATTTAATAAAGTCACCTTTGATAACTTGAATCTGCTACAAATTATGACCCTCCTATCTATTAAAATGTCAAATGACTTAATGTTGATTTTGGAACAATTCAGTGGTGTTAATGAATTAAGCTGCAAGAGACTAGCTGTGATGACCCAGCCTCCTGCTAGGATTGAGGGGACAGAAAGATGAGGAAGGTACTATTTTGAGTAATATGCTTCTTGCAGTAGATCACTTTTAAATGAGATAGTAAGACAAACAGTTGCACAGAATACTTATCTTCTGCAACTTCGTGATATGCTGGGAAGCAGCTTAAATTTTAAAATAAAAGGAGAAAATATATATAATGTTCAGTGGTGCGGTATAATATAAATAGACTTCAGTATTCATAGGGGAGAAAATTGTCTTTCTATACATGCAAACTATAATGACGAAAAAGCAAGAGCTAACACAAGTTTCTTCTTTATTAGGTGCGTTCTACCATCAGTGACTTTGCAGTATTTCTGACCATAGTAATCATGGTTTTGATTGACTATCTTGTAGGAGTACCTTCTCCTAAGCTTCATGTTCCAGAGAAATTTGAAGTAAGAAGTAAAACGTTTTAAAAAAAACTTAGCTCTTTAAATGCTTACAGTTTCATAGACAGTAGAACAGTGTAATTGCGTAGAAACAGGAATTTATCTTTTTCACTTACAATGTAGTTGATGAAGTAATCTCTCTTTTCTGTTACAATATCACTGAAAAGGGAGTGTTCTTTTGTGCTAATGTACAAAAACGAAAGAATAGAATGGATTTATTTTAATTTTTCCCCATATAAATGTCAAGTTCACATGTAACAGCTGAATTAGTCTTTTGGTCCAAGCCATTGGAAAAAAGCCACATATTTAAGAGTCTGTTGATCTGTTCACTGCAGCTGTTTGTAGCAATAAAATCTGCATTTTATTTTAGTAATTTAATTCTTATTGTTGATGTTTGGTTTTTCAGCCCACCCGAAAAGACCGAGGATGGTTCATAGATCCTCTTGGAACCAATCCTTGGTGGACACTCTTGATAGCTGCTGTTCCTGCTTTACTCTGTACCATTCTCATTTTCATGGATCAACAAATAACAGCTGTTATTATAAACAGGAAAGAGCATAAGTTGAAGGTAAAAGTTGTTTTCACAAAACTCTAATGTTGTGTTAAGTCAAGTTTATTTAAGTTGGATTCATTCTGCAGGGCTGTGAAATATTACCAACAGCTACTAAATAAGTGTATGTATTGACTAATAAAGAACAAATATGATTTTGTGGACACTCTCAAAGTATCTGATTTTTAGTTATTGGTTATTTACCAGCTAAGTTATAAATAAGGTAGCAGATAAATAGAAAGTTTACCAAATGATTTGTTTGCTTAATCTTACAGAAAGGCTGTGGTTACCATCTTGATCTGCTCATGGTTGGTGTTATGTTGGGAATATGTTCTATCATGGGCTTACCGTGGTTTGTTGCTGCAACTGTCCTGTCTATAAGTCATGTTAACAGCCTGAAAGTTGAATCTGAATGCTCAGCACCAGGAGAGCAACCTAAGTTTTTGGGAATCCGGGAGCAACGAGTGACAGGATTGATGATTTTTGTCCTGATGGGGCTTTCAGTGTTCATGACCTCTGTGTTAAAGGTAAAAGACAGTTTTCTGAAAATATTTATATTTTCTTTGTGCTTTTGATTTTGATATTTTGATTTATCATTTCATAATATTAAGTTTTACTATGTTAAGTAAAAATATGCTTTGACTCATTCTCAAACTGCGTTTTTAACAAGTATTAGTTGAATAGAAACAATGGGGGAAGATGTAAGAAAGTGAAACCTGAGCAAGCTAGAAATGTGATGAGTAGTGAAGAAAGCAACCTTTGTCCATGCTACGTGATTTTCTTGCCAGCTATGTTTTAGTTTCTTGAGTCTATGTTACTTATAATAGTTCTTCTGTGGCTTTATGTGGGTGCATAAATGGAGCGAGAAAATGAGTTGGGATAAAGATATAAAGTTACTTGAGTGAAAGTAATATAATAGAGTAGAAGAAATGGAAATACGTGTTTTAAGAAACGATCATCAGAAATTACATTGTTCAGTTTTCGTTCTTAACTTCAGCTTATTAAACTTCCTTTGATGTTTAAAGTGTCAAGATTATCCTGTGCATCATCACGGTGTAATAGAGATTTTGCAGGTTGTATTGTGCCCTCAGTTTACACTTTGTTTATTAACTTATACCCATAGTGCCCTCCTGAAAACTTTATTGGAAGAAAACTAATCAGTTCAGTTGGCTTTGTTGCTCAGATTTTAATAAAATCTGTTCAGCTTCTGCTTTGTTGTTTCAAATCCGATAGTTAAAAGGAGATGTGAAAAAACTGGTTTTTGTCTTTTGTTGCCAAAATAGCAGATATGGCATACTTGCGTACTTGCTAACACCTTTAAAGAACTTTGTAAAAAGTCTGAAGACAGATCACAAGTAATTTCGCAAAAATGTAGCTTCCAATGGCTGTTTAAGTTTAGATAACAGGAAGAAATAAACTATGAACACACAGCTATAGTTTAGTAATTACAGCTAAATATTATAAATTCTTCACAGTTGACTATTTATATGTGTTAAAGAATCTGAAGGTCTGAAAACAATAAGGCAGTAGGTGTTGCTAAAAATGAGTATTCAGATTTGACAGTCTGTAGTTGAAAAGCTGCCAAGAGCTCAGCTGTATAATGCAGATGATCAGAATCAAAAGCAGAAATATTGAAAGGGATTTATTGTTGCTGAAAAGCAAAAGATCGAGGTGGTGATTGCTGAAGCCAGATGTTTACCCCATGTTTTAACAGGTTATTCTTAGAAACTAATACTTTTATTTTTTTAGGGAACCAAGGGGAATAGGATTTATTTTTAGTATTTGCTTTCATGAAGTCTTTTTCTTTTTCACTGTGATTGGCTATTGTTGTTCAAAAGAAGGAAGGAGGAAAAAGTGTTCCATCTGTAGGTTGCTGTGCTTTTGTTCCATGCATGGATTTATACTGATTTAATGCAGTAGCAGTTAACATAAATGAAGTACTAGCATGTTAAATTACGGAGCTTACAGTGAAGCCGCTAGCTTTATATATATGTATATATATACATACACACACACACATATATACATATGCAGTAATGAATCCCTAAGGCATAGTTTTATTCCACACTATTTAAGTTTCACTAAAGACTTTTGTTCAGGCTTGATAGCAGCAGTTTCCATTAAGATTTCAAATTGTATCTTGACTGTCCTTTACTGAGAAGTTTCATGAATTCAGGAGCTTATTTTCAGGAGTTTTGCTTGCTTTGTGTAGGCTGCAGAGGTTCGATGCAAGTGCCACTGAAATCAGTAGACGACTTCATTATCTTAGTAAGCTTAAGACCTTATTGGAGCAAAAATTAGCCCTGAATAATTAGCAGATTTTCATAGCTCAGTAGGTATGGTGAGGTTTTTGTTTCATCTGCTCCAGGAATGCAAGATCAGTGATCAAAAGTAAAACATCACGTGGCAATTTCATGAAGTTGATAGTCCAGTACAGTTCCTGTCACTCAGCAACATAAAGTACCATGCTTAACATTAATAGAAATTTTGGTTGGAACCCAGAAAATTGAATGAATGAACAGTCAAGATGAAACTACTTTTTAAATCCTGGTGATAGTTGTTAGCTGTATATTTTTTTTTGCTGCTCAATGATCAGTATATTTTCTCTATAAATAAAGAGACTCAGCTTTTAGAGTTTTCACTTAAGTAAAATATAAAGTAAAAAATAACTTGGTCCATGACTTTCATTAGTATAGACTGCTATGTTATGCTATGTTGATGCCACAAGTAACTGTGTGGGTGTTTTTTCCAATGTTTTTCCAGTTTATTCCAATGCCAGTTTTGTATGGTGTCTTTCTTTACATGGGAGTATCTTCATTAAAAGGCATTCAGGTAAAGTCTGATTTTAATGAGCAATTTGCTTTCCACAGAATGGTGGGGGTTGGAAGGGACCTTCAGAGATCTAGTGCAGCCCCCCCGACAAAGCAGGTTCATCTACAGCAGGCTGGACAGAAACACATCCATTATGTGAATATCTCCAGAGAAGGAGACTCCACAACCTCTCTGGGCAGCCTGTTCCAGTGCTTCGTCACCTTCAAAGGAAATAATGAGGTGGAATTTCCTGTGTTCCAGTTTGTGCCCAATGCCTCTTGTCCTCTTGCTGGGCACCACTGAAAAGAGTCTGGCCCCATCCTCTTCATACCTGCTCTTTCGGTATTTATAAGTATTGATGAGATCCCCCCTCAGTCTTCTCTTCTCCAGGCTAAACAGACCCGAGTGTCTCGGCCTTTCCTCATAAGAGAGGTGCTCCAGTCCCTTGATCATCTTCGTAGCCCTCTACTGGACTCTCTCCAGCAGTTCTTTGACTTTCTTGATCTGGGGAGCCCAGAACTAGACACAGAACTCCAGATGTGGCCTCACCAGGGCAGAGTAGAGGGGGAGGGCGACCTCCCTCAACCTGCTGGCCACGCTCTTTTTAATGCACCCCAGGACACCATTGGCCTTCTTGGCTGCAAGGGCACATTGCTGTCTCGTGGTCATCTTGTTGTCCACCAGGACTCCCAGGTCCCTTTCTGCAGAGCTGCTTCCCAGCAGGTCAGCCCCCAACCTGTACCGGTACATGGGGTTGTTCCTCCCCAGGTGCAGGACCCTACACTTGCCTTTCTTGAACCTCATTAAGTTCCTCTCCGCCTAACACTCTAGCCTGTCCAGGTCTCTCTGAATGGCAGCACATTCAGAGGGGTGTCAGCCACCCCTCCCAGTTTCGTGCCATCAGCAAACTTGCCGAGGGTACACTCTGTCCCCTCATCCAAGTCATTGACGAATAGGTTGAACAAGACTGGGCCCAGTACTGACCCTTGGGGCACACTGGCCTCCAACTAGACTCTGCCCCACTGATCACAACCCTTTAAGCTCTGCCCTTCAGCCAGTTCTCAGTCCACCCCACTGTCCACTCATCTAACACACGCTTGTTTGCTTAGCACTGAATGAAAATTAAACTGTAACGTGTTACGTGAGCAACAGTAAAGTTAGCTCCTATTGTCTGAATAGTATGTAGGATAATTTCCTGAGTGTCGTATTCAGGTATTTGTTCTTACTGTGTTCTGCCTTCACTTCTCAGTTCTTTTGCAGTTATTCCTTTAGTAGTGTATCTGAGCAACAAATTTTCTGAAATATTCAGGAATTTTGTAGTAGTAATGAAAGAGGGGGAGGAGGGGAAGCGAACAAAACAAACCAGACTCCAGCCTCACCTCCTTGAATGTTCAGTGTCCGTCATTAGTATTTTATTTTAAACTATGTTTCTGGAGTCCCCTAAAAATGTTTATTTCCTTTTGGAGGGGAAGAAGATCATTAACTGAAGGATGATTTTATTTTTTGATGCAGTTTTTTGACCGTATAAAACTGTTTGGAATGCCTGCCAAACATCAACCCGACCTGATTTATCTACGTTATGTGCCACTCTGGAAGGTCCATATCTTTACAGTTGTTCAGCTCACTTGTCTAGTTCTGTTGTGGGTCATTAAAGCCTCTGCAGCTGCTGTTGTTTTCCCGATGATGGTAAGTTTTCTGTTTTACAATTTAATAATTTTCCAAGAGTATGTGCATCATCCAGGGTCTCTTCAGAACTGATTTGTTGCCTTAAAAAAAAGGAGTGGGAAGAAAACGAAAGAACCTGTAGTGCTTCTACAGGTTCTGTAGGACTTTCAGAAAAGGACTTTTTTTTCAGAAAAGGATTTTCATTTCCTGTTGTAAATTCAGTTGTAAATATCTATTGAAAGTGGAAATTATTTAACTTTTATTGTAAGATCAAACTAGTACTACAAAAAGGGGCTTCAGTTAAAGATTCTGAATGTACTGAAAGTGTGCGTGATTTTTGTTCATTTGAATAGTTTAATATAAATTATTTCATTTATGGTTCCCTTAAGGTTCTAGCATTAGTGTTCATTCGCAAGCTCATGGATTTATGTTTCACCAAAAGAGAGCTTAGCTGGCTTGATGATCTTATGCCAGAAAGTAAAAAGAAGAAAGAAGATGACAAAAAGAAAAAAGAGAAAGCAGTAAGTGTGAAAACAATCAAACTAACCATGTTGTAAATTACTAGAAAACACTCAGTGAGACTTCAAAGAATTTTAAGTGGCCTGAGCATATGATCTTATATACCAAATATATATTTTGAAATTCTTTACCAATGAGATTCAATGCTAGAGGAACTATTACTGGCAGTTAAGGAAAAGTCACTGTTTCAGTGATGCTGTGATGAACTATGACTTATTTGTGATTAAAATTAGTAAGCAAAGTGGAAGGAAGCAGTTTTTAGCACAAAATGTTGTTTCCTTTGTCTTCCATCAGGTTAGAAGGAGAGAAATGGGAGAGGGAGAGAAAAGCAGTGGAGTATGGATCTTAACCCTGCTTAAATTAATCACACAACTGTTCATAATAACAGACACAAGCAAAATGGCCCTGATTGCAGAGCTGTAGTTAAAAGCAGCTGCTAATTACCAATAATAAAGTACTATAGTGTGTATAGCTTCTCCATAAAAGTTTAACCTGGATAAAATACTTCTAAGAAGAAAGGTCTTAAAGTATCTCTCTTGCATTCAACTCCAGTACCTACAGGGAAATGCACCTTACCCCCATGGAAATTAACTGTCAGCATGAGATGATTTCTGCTGCATGAGTAATTTTATAAAGTTTTTGTTGGGAATTTACAGGAAGCAGAGAGAATGCTTAGGACAGGGGACAATGAAAGTGTACACCTTGCATATGGAGAAGCAAATTTGGATTTTCCTGTAAAAAACCTAAAATACAGGTATAGTAAAATGTTGGTCTTGTATCATGTACTGTAATTTGCTTTGTATGAAGTTTGATTGTGTATGAATTGAATTAATTTTTTTTTTCCCAAACTTGTAACTCAGCCATGATTAGGAAGTATGAAGATATAGTTCATGGTGCTATAGTAGCATTTTTATGTTGCATTGTCCTTTAAAACTGCATCTTAATTATAAATTTACATGACCATCTTGAACAGATCAGATGACTCAGTTTCGACCAGCTGTACTCAAGTTGAAGAAGCTTCCTTGGTCAGTTTTTGTGGAATACTTGTGTGTAACTGTGCATGAAATCCTGAGTATTAAGCAACTAATAGCATCAGTTGAGCCCCGTGTTTACCAGCCACTTGGATTTTTCAGAAAAAAAATCTTAAGTATGCAGTTCTTTGGTTTATTTAAGTGAGGGCTAAGGTCTATAGTATCTGTGATACAAAAAAAACTTTTAGAGGTAGCCATTTTTACTTTAAGGGTCCTTTTCTGAAAGTAAATGTGAGGACAGAGTTACTGGTTCTCTTCCAGAAATGGAAGTGCCGGAATTTCACTGGTGGAAATTTCCTTCAGCACTGGAAGGTGTTTTATCTCCCATACTGGGGATGTATTCAGCTTAGTTGTCAGATTTTCTACACCCAAAAGATGTAACAGATGAATAGCTTGCCAGGTTTTTGCCTCTTATGCTAAGGGTTCCTAGGTTAAAAATTGGCTTTCCTATGGATCTAGGGTAGTGTCAGGTATATCCTGATGTGAGTTGGGAACAGGCAGATTTTTGGATTAGACAAATATTCCTGTTGAGTGCTATTGTCTACTCTAAGAGCAGGCTTAATCAAACTTTAGCAACTCAACTGAAAATGCTAAGTGCTAAAGCTTATTAAAAAAACATTTAAGTTGCTAATTGCTCTCACAGTAGAACTATGGTTTCATCAACTGTGTGCATGTGTGTTTACTATGTATTTCACTGTCTTGCATCCTGTGGGGACTCCTGATGAAAAATGGCTTTGAAAGATTTCTGTGCAATTTGAAGAACTCTTACAGATACCCTGGGGTAGAAGCTGAAGCTTAAGTATGGAACAGAACAGAAAACATATCTACAAACAACACCTAACTCTGCTGTACCTATATGTGTGTGGAGGGCAAAGGGGGAAATAGGTTTTGAAAACTTAGTGTCTGTGAGAGTGAACTTATCTTCTGCAGGGCTTGGGGGGATGATGGCAAAAAACCATTGAAAAATGTCTAGTAAGGCTCAGCAGGAAAAATTTAATGCCAAATCTGTATAGATAATTGGGACTTCTAGATTTCTACTAGTTTTGAGTTTCAACTGAGTTACCATTTTCAAAACTTTATTAACATCTGCTCTTTTGCCCTTGATTATTTCCTGGAAGCAACTTAAAATAATTCCGATTTATGAAAGGCTTAGCGGAACAGTGTGATTAATTTAATTATTTCTGAGCATGCAAGATAATTTTCTGAAGTTACAGTTAATTTAGAAATTACATGTCTCAAATATTCTCAGTGTATTAGTGATATCTATATGAAAAGTTGTTTTAAGATGCTGTATGATTAAGGCCATGTTAGTGAGTTACTTTCAAATTTTTGTTGAACTACGTTTGTAAGAGATGAGCTCAACTTGTGGCTGTGTAAATATTGAAAGAAGGCACAACTGATGTAAATGATGAGTGTTAGTAAGTATAATGTTGTTGCAAGGTATTGAATACTAACCAGAAAGTATGTTTGTTCTTTAGCATTGATCCCTCAGTTGTAAACATATCAGACGAAATGGCCAAAACTGCACAGTGGAAGGCTCTTGCCATGAATACTGAGAATGCCAAAGTAACCAGAGCTAACCTGAGGTAGCTATAATTACTCACGCATTTTCTAACTATGGTCTTGTGTTTAGCAGCTAATAGCTGTACTTGTATTTCTTGAAATGCATCTCAAAAAAAATGAGCATAAGTGGTTTGTAAAATCTGCATTGACTTTCTACTTTTGAGGACCTTGAATTTGAACTTAATTTTTTGCTCTTTACTCTGAACTTAACAAATTTCTGTAAAGAATTCAAGTATTTTGCTAAACGTAGTATTACAATTTTAAAGTTTTTATTTGCTTAATACAATTGTATGCTACTCTGATGGGCTTAGGGTTTCTAAAAGCTTTACTAGAATGTATATGAGCGTGGAAATTGTTTGATCCTGAACATTACTAATGCTGGTGGGAATAAAAGGTAAGTCCAGCACTTCTGTTGTTGGTTTTTGCTGCCCTACGGTCTGCCCCCTGTTTTTGTGGATGCGTCGGTTGGTTTTTCCCCAGCTCACTGTTAATCTCTGAAAATTAAACTTGGCTCAAATATTATCTTCATTGGATATGAAATGTACTTGGATGAAGTACTGGACTTAGGAGTCCTCAGGACTATGAGTGTTTTCCTGTAGCTGACATATATCTTCTCTGATGGCCTGGAACTTCTTTCTCAGTGAGCTCCCATCAAACAAGAAAGTCTGTAAACAGTGAATCGTTCTGCTATTCCATCTTAGTTTCTTCCCTGTCTGGCTGAATCTGTCAAAGGGAACAAACCAAATATTCATATAGAATATCCCCAGCTTCCTGAAAGGCCAGTAATTTATAGGGACGGGCATCTGTGGACTGTTCCATCACGGTGCAACTATTGTTTAGTAGTTTTTATGTAGGAAAGAGGGGAGAATTGGCTTGGTTGACTTGGATAACTAAGCTTATGCAGTCCTGCTGTCTGTTTGGCCAAATCTGTCCAAGGAAGACAGGCTTCAAAGATGTGAAGTTGTCAAGTTTTGTGTAAAATTACGTCTCGGTGGAAGAGTTTGTGGTGAGGGGAGTACTCGTACATCATCGTCCAAGCTGTCGGGTACCATTCAGCTTCCATCATGGAAAACGGCAGCAGTGGCTGTGCATGTAGCGCTTGTATTCTGTCTGTTTATTCAACACATGCATTGCTCCAAACTAGGCATGGAAATACGCTTTGTTTTGCCCAGACAGTAGGTCAGCTGAGGGTGAAGGAGGAGACAAGGAGAGAACTTGGAGGTATTGTAATAGGAAAAGCTGAAGAGACTCATTAGCACAGGCACTATTTTAAGTGAATCTTCAGCCTGTATTGTTTAAACATTTTTAAACATTTAAGTAAATGTTTTAAACATTTTAAAAACACTTTTAAAAACTTGAGTATCACACAAGCTAGACTGTCAGGAAGATAGATAACAGAGGCAATAGATTAAAAAAAGTATGTGTGTCAGTATAACCTCATATTTTAATTGTTTATTTCCTTTCATGTTGGGTTCTGAGAAACCTGTTATGGAATTTGTGGATGCTTCTGGTACGTTATCTGATAATGATTGGATATATAGGGCTTGCAGAGATACAGACCTGTATTTCTCTTTCCAGAAGAAGTAAAATTTTTAGATTTCATTTTCAGGCAGTTAGAAGTTAGTACAATTCCATCATGTGCTTTCCTGTTTCCCGAGTAAGTTAAGTTAGTATAGAATTATATGCAGCACTAGTAAATGAGCCTTCTGACCAGTTTGCAATGTTTTTTGATCTACTTAGGTCATATTTAGCATTCCATTTTTTTTTTTTTATATTTTGCTATAAGGCATTTCCCTTTGATTCCATAACATTTCCCCACTTGAGATTAGTATAGTAAAAATTGCATCTTGGAAGCGAACTTGCTAAAACTACAAACGGAAAATAAAAAACACTGATGCTGGAAACTAGTTCTTTCTAGAGGCAATCTGATAATCGCTTCAATCTGGAAAATGTTAAAGGCAGGATTTCCTTGAGCCTTAACTCAGTTGATTGGTTGCTGTTTTGAGGTATTTGCTACCCTTTTTTTTGTGTAGTGGGTGCTGGAGAGATTTAGAGGTGTTACCGCTGCTCAGTCAAAAGTAATTCCCAGTAAATTACTCATCTCAGTTCTGTTAAGGTTTTTCTGTGTAACAGTCTTCATCTGATAGCATGGACAGATGTTTAACGCTATGGTAAAAATGGTTCTGTAGGCACTGCTACTTTCAGATTTATAGGTTTCAAATAGGATGCAGTTTGAAGCAACCAGTGTCTTTCGAAATTCCAGATTACGTGTTACGTGGGTTGGCATTATTTCTTAAAAATCTTAACCTGTTTTAAAAAATTATTTTTTAGATTTGTCTTTCCCAAACTGATCCAGATTGCTTTTTCTTTCTACTGCCAGCATCTTTCATAATTTATAGACCCTGCAGAGTCCAGGCACACGTATATTTTTTTAAGGAATCCCAGAGCGTTTCTCTTTGCATTAATTTCCAATACTTTCTTTTTTTTCTTCCCTTAAAGAGCAACTCCACAGATGTGTTGTCTCTTCTAAAATGCATGGAACTAAATGGAACTGCCGTTCCAGTTTCTCTTCTACTGTCCTGTAACTACCTCTGGGTGTTCCTTTCTGTCCTTGGCTAAGCCCCTGTTCAGTGGTTGTGTCTCTAAGAGTGTTAATTGTTCAGGTGCCGGCCAGCCAGTCTTCCACTTAAACGCACACCTATGCAGATTTCTAACCGTCCTCCACTGTTGTTAGAAGTGTGGGTCCCCATTTTGAAAAGACCAAAATGTTTTCCCAGTTTTGTATTGTGAACAAAATCATTTCTGTGCCCAGTAGTTAAGCAGGATTAATAATATTGCTTGTTAGGTATTTTTGAGTGTTTTTAACGAGACCTTTTTTGTGGGTTTTAGTTTTGTTTGTTTTTCAAAAGATTAGTAGAATCAATAAAAGCAGTGGGACTGGAAATTGTATTTATAGATGAGATCTTGGTGATTTCTCTCTTTAAGCTAGTACTGTTCCTGTGAATAGTATTTAAAGATTACTAGAATATGATAGAAATGCATCATTATAAAAGTATCTTTACATAAATACTTTAAGTTTTGATTAAGTATAAAATATTTGAAATTTAACCTTTACTGAAGTGAACTCAACCTTACATTTTCCTCTTTGCTTTCAAACAGCCCTGAGAAACCGGAAAGTGTGAAAATAAATGTGGAAGATTCACCTGTTGTGAAATATGTGGATGCCGAAACATCTTTATAGAACTGAACCAAGGGGAATTGTGTGTATTTGTGTGTGTATATATATCACTGCAGGATATTATACCATTGAAGTGTGATTTCCAGTTTAAGGAGCAACATGTATTTAATTCTGCCATTGTTTAGGGCACTGTAGATATGCTTGCGTAATGAGAAGATTTTCTTACAAAATCAGATGAATGGTAATCACACTTCAGCTATTTATTTTATTGGAAGTTTTATTTTCATTTTTAAATAGGAAGATTGTAATGAATGCATATTATTTTCAATAATCAATATGTGCATAAAAGTTAAATCAGCTCTTGCTGACAATTACTGGTCCACATTGCTTAAAATTTTGCAATACCTCTGTTTATAATGTGCGCTACAGAAGTTTGTTTTCCGTGCAGGCAGTTACTGCTTGTTTTTGCAGGGTATACTTTTTTTGGTGATTTCATAGAACAAATACTAATGTGCTGTTGACAAGAACTACTGTGTTTTATGTCTCCACTACATGCTAGTGTTTTCTGAATTCTGTCTCTCCTGTTTTATAGAAGTGGCCTAGAGCCCCAAGTCAGGCGATTAGTTAATCTTTAAAATACATATAAATACCCTGTTCTGCTACTTTTTCTTCTTTTTTTTTTTTAATATCCACTCTTGATTTTTTTTTTAAATTGTTATTCAGTAGCAGTATGAGCGCAGTAATTGTAGTTACAGTCCGAAGTCAGTATTTGTCACTCTGGACACGCCATGTTTACACAATATAAATTCGATTTACAGACAGCAGTTTGGTCTATAGGAAGTTACACATACATACCACATTAGTACTTTTGAATTCTTTTGTTCCTGTTTTTACTTCCATTTTCCCATCGACTTTCAGAGTCTGCTTTACTCAGCTTTAAAACCGCAACTTTAGAGTATTTCATGTCCTCATCAAGTATATTTCTTAATTAATTTTTAAATTCACTGTGTATTTGATTAAATTAGCTGTAGTTTAACTCTGTAGTAGATTTATGATCAGTATTATTTTATGGATTACAAATTGCTTGTGGTATTTGTGTGTACAGTTCTGATCTTCTCCATTGTAAAGGGCATATATGATTGCACACCAGCTTATTTTTAAACTTTTATTTATTTTAATTAGTATAAATTTTTATCATGTAAGAGGAATAAAAAAAGTAAATATTCATTTATTAAAGTAAATGGGATTTTTGGGGCTCACTGATAAAGATGCAGTCAGTGCATTTATTGTACTTACATTTTCAGGTTCTAGTGTTTACCATTATAGTAGTTGAAATAATGAGAATTTTATGTATAAATGAAAATCTTGATCACTTACCTGCGCAGTTTCCATTTTTAATACTTTTTTTGCCTTACGCCTTAGTTCTTTGGCTTTAATTTCTGAAATGATCTCTTCACATTCTGAATTGCCACCAGCCCTTTCTGGATGTATTACAATGGCTTTAATTAGAATCTGTGCTCATTTAAAATTAGAAGATGCTATTTGCTTAATTCCGCTTTTGGCAAAGTTGAGAGTTTTACCACGGACCACGTGGTAAAATTCTCAACAACTGCAGAAGGATATGATTCTGGAGGAGGAAAAAGTTCATCTGAAAATACCACTTGAGGTGGAATTTTGGTGCTCTTCAGCCAAGTCTCACTTGGAGAGAAGATAATTGTGTATTACGAAACAAAACAATCAGTGGGAATAAATAGAAACATCTTAAAAATAGTATTTAAGTTACATGGACTGTTACCATTCCCTTTAAATGTAATGTAATTAAATAATGTTTTTCTTTTTTTTTCTTTTCTTTTTTCATTTGGCTGAATTCCCAGAAGACAGTTTAAAGAAAGTAAATCAAAGTGTACAGCAATACAAATAATGCTATCCAAACTGTCGTAAACAAAGGCTCAGGTCAGTGGCAAAGCAAGTGAGGTCTGCATTACCAATTTGACTCATACTGTGTAATGACGTGGACACACGTTCCTTTATTCTTAGATAATAGCGTAGCTTGTGCCTTAGCTTGCCTGTGTGCTCTTTCAGAAAATACCCATGTTTTCCCTCCAGTCAAACTGAGATACAGTAAACCATAGCAGATGGTTTCCCAAAAGCTTTCTGCGTTATGCAAAAACACACACAAAAAAAGTACACATCTGCACATCAGTTGTTGACTACTAAGTAGCTCTTGCTGAATCGAAGAGGGAAGGTATTTTGGGCAGTTTACGAAGTCTTGTCCACAATACATTACTTGTGTACCGGTCCTCCCGGTAGTATTTTACACTTCATGTTCACAGTCCTACAGCAATTTCCAAAGACCCAAAAAATTCTTACAAGCCTCTTAGATATTTAACTCTTCAGTGCTGGAAATCAGGGTTCCCTGGTGCTGCACATCTTGTATCTGGCTTCTACTTCAGAAAGGTTAAGTTTTGGTCAATATTACAGGAAGTGGGTATTTTTCTAGTGAAGTTGAAAGGAAACAAAACCAAAGCCCCACAAGTCTAATCACAGTATTTATTTAATCGTGTAGATACTTTAATGCTGCCAGAAATACCATGACTTGTAAAGCAGTTTACAGTGACTTTTAGGTCCAGTGTTCTTGGTCAGTAGCATGTTGTGCTTGCACTTTTTTCCTGGAAGAAGATCTGGTATTAAGTGCATAAAACCCCATTGATAATCTATGGTTACATGAACACACTGCTCATTTTACACCTTCTCTGCTGTAAAATCACACATAGTATTAAACGGCTAAGGATGTAGTTTACTGTATGTAGATAGAAGGTTTGCCTTAATGGATGCAAAAGAGCAGTGATAATTGCTGTGCACTGGTTGTTATTTTTTTTAATAGGGATTAAGCCCTGTAAAAACTACGCCAATGTATTTCCATTCCAACAGTTAGAGGAAAGTAAACAGCCCTGCACTTTTTTTTTTTTAGATGCCTTGATTTCCCGGAATGGAGCTTAGTGCTACTGTGTATCTGGCTGCAGAGCCACCTCAGGAAGTCCCTTTTTTTTTTTTGTCTCTTTTTCTTTTTTCCTTTCTTTTTCTAATTTATTTATAAATATGAATGTTTACATAAAGTGTAGGTCTTAATTTTGACCACTCCATTTAAATTATCGCCTAAAATATTTCACTAAAAATGCAGTCTCGTGTTTAAATTATATTCTACAAAACTAATTCTTAGTATTTTCATATGTATGACAGTGAGACACTTTTCATTCTGTTTACATATGCCCAAGTTGATTATTCTTTCTTCCTAGATTAATTTTGCAGCTCTGACGTAAGGTTATTCAGGGAAATGTTCCCAATTGCCAAGTTTGTCATCGTAAAAACCTGTTAGGGTAGAATTTGGTGCCCTAGTGCAGGGTTTCTCAACCAAATGTCTCGGCCATTTTTTCTATGTTTAATGAAAGTTTCCCCTGTAACTTTACCATTTGCTTCACCTGCATCTCTGTCTTTATATGGTAGCTTCCTAATCTGTGCCCTTTGCAAAGGCAGGTTCGACAGGCTGTAAAATATGTCTGTAACAAATAGGTGTCACGTCGCGAAGCCTGCGCCGTTTTAAAGGGTTGTCTTGTACATACGTTCTGTAAATCATAAGATTTCATAAGGTTTCATGATTTTTTCAGTTCACAAGTGTGGTCTGTGAGATGAGCGCCACAACGATTTTAGTTTTCTTCTTGCTTCATGTGATTAGTAATGTTTTAATGGCTCATCTAGGTCAAATCCATTATCAAGTACAGTACGAGTGTGTGAAGTACTCTGTTTATACCAACAGTAATTTATTTTACGGCAAATTTTAAAACTAGAGGCACACAGCTTTGAGTCAGCGTAAAAGTAGTGCTAGAAATAAAGCAAATTGCTTAGTAATTTTAAGTCGGTTTTATTTTGTAACATTTTTAGTGAAAACTTGTAGGACTTCCTAGTTGGCGTTGACGTTAATCTAAAGACACTTTCATATTGAATTTAGTACCTGTTGACATTTATTTGGAATAATGAATGAGTTTGAAAATCAGTAACTTTCTAAATGATTTTATTGGCAAGACACATAATTTATAATCTTTTTCTTTCTATTGTTGCTGATACTCCTGTGCAAAGGTGTCTTCCAGGGTTCAGCATCTGTAGCTGAACTACAATTTTGATTTTAATACTGATTGTTTGAAATGTGATTACATACTGTACGGTTCGAATTTTTTATGACTGCTTTTCTAATTACATTGATGTTTTCTTACTTTATAACAAAATCCAAAGCCAGATGAAAACATTATTCCAAATGTAGAATTTAATATTCAGTTTATACAGAAAACACGACTCTCTCAGACTTGTCTTTAATGTGAAAGATACAGCCTTTTGTTGTTTTAATTACCGCTAGAATAAAATTATCTTTTGTAACGTTTCAGAAAGTTGGTAAAAGCAATAAAAATCTACTGAACTGTATTACGACTTTTTCTCCTCTTCTTGTTACACGCCCGCCGCTTTGGCGTCCCCGTGTCCATGGCAACGGCCGCCGGCGTCGGCGGTCGCTAGGAAGCCCCTTCGCCGCGGAAGACGGCGGCTTGCCATTGGCCGGCGGGCCGGGCTCCCGTCGAAGAAGACGGAACGTGATTGGTCAGGGGGGCCGGGTTCCGTTCCCGGCGGAGGGAGCGTCCCCCGTAAGCCGGTGGCTGAGCGGAGCGCCGCGCCGCGCCGCGCCGTGAGTGGGACGGGACGGGACGGGACGGCGGGGGGCAGCTCCCTGAGGGCAGCGCGGGGAGGTGGCGGGGGTGGGGGCGCACCGCCGGCCTCCGCTGCGGGGGCGGCTGTCGGCCCCATTTCCCGGGACCGGTCTCCGGGAAGGGCTCGCAGCGCCTCTCTGTCCCGTTCCACACACACACAACCCACCCCCCCGGGAAAGCCGGAGGGCTGGCGTGGGGAGGGGACGAAGGAGGCAACAGAATGAGGCCGCTGGCTTCTCTGCGCCTCCAGGTTTTGTCACGCCGCTGCTGCGTGATCGTATGCTTCAGCCGTGGTGGAATTAAGTCACGGAGAGACAAATGTTTCAGACTCGATGTTGAAAAAGTCAAAAGATAAATGTTAGGAATTTAGGAACGTATGTAAACATGGAGTGTGGTATCAAACACGAAAAAAAGAGAAAGAAAAAAATCAAAAAAAAATCAGGTGCTGAGCCAGGCCTACTTAGTCATGAGTACGATGTGAAAACTGCAGGGAATCTCTGTGCTTCCAAACGAAGCTGGGTTTGTGCGGCACGCTGCCTGCCAGCCTTCCCGAGAGGGCACCTCGGCCCTGAGTCTCGCCCAACAAGCCACGAGGAATACCTCTGAAATAAGGGTCGCTCTGCCCCCGTCCCTCCCCCAGGCCTCCCCACGACATCCGCCCCGGCCCTGCCGCCTTGACCAGCTCTGAGCCTTCAGAACGCTTCAAACAATCTCTCATGATTCCCAGAGGCTCTAAGTCATAGCAGTAGCGTTCCCTAAAAAGGTCTGCCTGGTAGCCAGGGCAGAGAGGATGAATTTCACAGAGCTACCTATTATCCTTGCGTTGAATCAGAGCTGCCTGCTAGACCGCAGAAATCCACCCCACCCCACCCCCCACCCCAAGTCTGTGAACTGCAAATTAACAGGGTAGATTTAGGCAGAATCTACAGATAAAAGCTGTGATGTGGAAAATAGTCCCAAGACTTGCGTGGGTCCAGGAATTCGAGCATAGGCATGGCCATTTATGGCTCCATCAGAACTGGGGTGGTGCAGAGGGAAAACAAACTACTTCAAACCCCCAAACCAGCGGTGGCTTGAATATTTCAATTTGTTGGAAAAGCAGGAACCTAATATTGGAGCCCAGCTAATCTTCAGAGAACCTCCACAGAAATTATTAAACAAAATAAAATTTGAGGTAACTGTGTGCATGTGGAAGTTTTCGTGTGTAGCAAACATGCATATTTCCATACTGAGTCAGTCAATGAAACGTGTAAGAAATATTCTCCAAACGTTGTCTGTATGAGTTCAGCAGTGGAGAATTTCCTAGACACGGGCTGTCATAGAATCTCAGAATCACGGAATGTTAGGGGTTGGAAACGACCTCTGGAGATCATCTGGTCCAACCCCCCTGCCAGAGCAGGTCCACCTACAGCACGTTGCACAGCATGGCGTCCAGGCAGGTTTGGAATGTATCCAGAGTCAGAGACTCCACCACCTCTCTGGGCAGCCTGTGCCAGTGCTCTGCCACCCTCAAAGGAAAGAAGTTCCTCCTCATGTTCAGATGGAAGTTCCCATGTTCAAGTTTGTGCCCGTTGCCTCTCGTCCTACCACTGGACACCACTGAAAAAAGACCGGTGCCCTCCTCCTAGCACCTTCCCTTTAAGTATTTGTAAACATTGATGAGATCCCTCCTCAGCCTTCTCTTCTCCAGACTAAAAAGACCCAAGTCCCTCAGCCTTTCCTCATAAGAAAGATGCTCCAGCCCCCGAATCATCTTCGTAGCCCTGTGCTGTGCCCTCTCCAGCAGTTCCCTGTCCTTCTTGAACTGGGGAGCCCTGAAATGGACACAGAACTCCAGACGCAGCCTCACCAGGGCAGAGTAAAGGGGGAGGATGACCTCCCTCGACCTGCTTGCCACACTCCTCTTGATGCACCCCAGGATGCCATTGGCCTTCTTGGCCTCAAGGGCACATTGCTGGCTCAAGGTCATCCTGTTGTCCACCAGGACTCCCAGGTCCCTCTCTGCAGAGCTTCTTCCTAGCAGGTCAGCCCCCAACCTGTACTGGTACATGGGGTTATTCCTCCCCAGGTGCAGGACCGTACACTTGCCTTTGATAGGATGGTCACCAGTGGTGACCCACCCTTCTGACTGCCATGCTTTCTGAGAAGGAGAGAGGAAGTGGTCCAGAGTTCCTTTTGGTTTCATCAGACCTGGAGAAGGAGAAGTACCTTTTGGGACCTTTTCATCATCTTTTATGATTCCTTTTGCTTTGCCATTTCTGTTTTGACAGCAATATATTGATAATTGGTCTTTTAAGGAGTGAATTTTCATCTGACCTCACAGCCAGCTTATAGTATTAGATACATTTCTGTCTAGCAGCTGCATCAAAACTCTTATTAAAGCCAAGATACATCTACTGCTTCTTTATCCAGCTTAAACCAGTTAACCTTCTGTGTATAGATAGTGGAACTCAGCCACTAGAGTGATTAGGAAAGGAGTTCAAGGGTGAATCAAGCAACCAGTTGGCTTGCAAGCTACCCATATCCAGTAGTTAATAAAGATTATAAAGAATGTAAGGCATCTTTTTGTTTAAGAGAGTTTTACACTGTATTACACTGTACTACGTGGTGGTAGATTTATCCTCCAACATGTCTTTGTGGTTTTGTTTATCTGGCGGTTTGTTTTCACCTTCTGAAGCTTTATGTGCTTGTGTCATCTGAGAGAGATACTAGACTGGGCCACAGGTCGAGCCTGGGGTGGTAATTCCTTCGTCTCCTGTCTCTCATCATGTGAATTCTTTGATTTCTGACAGGGTTCTTGAAGCATTTCTTGTCCTATCCTGCATGCCAGCGCTATCAGAATGCATCTCTCTTCCTATGTAATTGAATTAACATAACTAATTAAATGTAATTATCCCCAGTTAAAATAAATTAGTTAATATTGCTCTCATTTCATTGTTTTAAATGGAACTGAATAAGAGTGTACGCTGTAAAGACATTTTCCTTTTAATGTGTTTCTGTTCTTTTAAAGAGTGGTCTGATCTCAATCTTTTTCTGGCATAACCTCAGTGAAATGCGAGTGTTTTTTGGTTTGTTTCTTGTAAGTTACTCGCGGGGCCAGCTTAATAGCTGGGGAATAGTTATGAGGATAGTTAATAAGCCCAGCTCCATGGAAATTTTTGCTGGCACAAGTAAAGACGACACACGGGGTGGGAACTTATTCAGTGATTTCAAGAAAACTGTGAGAATAGGTAAGGAAGTATTTCATGTCTATTTTCTCTCAGGTTTATGGCTGGTACAAGGAAAACGGGGGCTTATTTCCTTTTGTCTGCCCCTCACTCAGGGTGTGGTGCTGATACACCTACCTGATTGAGCGGCTGGCTACTGATGAAAGGGTTTTCTGCTCTTCTCCCTCTATTCACAGCTGTGCATTCCTGCCCCCTGCCTTGTCAGCAGAGGTACTCGTCAGGCCACTGCAACAGCAAGCTAAATTGGTAGAAAACTAAATTTACGAAGAGAAGCATGTGGTTTTCTTTCTGTTTAGCTCTCTAAATTGGCTCAGGTTTGTGTCAAAAAAGCTGACGATGCGGAGGTGAGTGGCTGAGGTTGGGAAGGGAAAGGAAAGGGATTGCTATTTTTACCAGCAGCTGGCTGTTGATTAATTGGTTTATCTCTGTAGTAAAGCTGAAGGACACAACGCTTTAAGCTGCATGGATAAATACTCCTTTCTGCATATTGTCCCTGTCCTTGTACAGCAGAAGTGCTTGGGGACAAGCTATAAGGTAATCAGGGTTAAAGCAGGAGAGATTATTTGCAACCTGAATCGGGTTTCCCAATCCAGTGAGCTGTGCACCGGTGGTGATGCTGGGCTGGCAGACCAAAGAGGTTGTGCAGGGTCAGTTGGTGGCCAGGGCTGGCCTCTTTTTATTGAAGTGCTTACTGGCTTGTGCTGGCTTTCCTCTAGGAAACAGAGAGGTAACCTCAGGATAAGTCCTCAGAGCTGGGTGAGGGCTGCATCCCTGGGTGAGCCGCATCCTTTCGTTCTCAGACAGCAGTCAGAGAAGGGAATCTGGCTTGATGTTCACCAGGTTCAGTTTTGTACGGGGATGTTTGGATCTATAATGGCAACGAACCTTTAAAATTTGAGTTAACTGTTACTCTGTTTTATCTTTACTAAAGTACTGCAAACAGCAAAAGCATCGGCCTGGCAGCCCTAAAGGAAGGTTGGTCTACAGCTGTAAGATTTTGTAAATAGTCACAAAGACCTAACAATTTTGGATGAAATCCTAGCCGTACTGGGAATCCTGTCATTATGGTTTAGAAGTTTAACCCAAGGATTAATTTTTTAAATGGCATGCTGAAAATTTTAACATTTAACTGTATTTGCTCATGGACAGGTTGTTTTGTGTGTGGTTTTGTTTGGTGATTCTTTAAGTGGTTGAAATCTGGTTTTGTACACAGATACTCATGAGTAAGTTGATGCTTTGTGAGTCTTGCAGTACTTCCTAGTGTACAAGTGTGAGGTGATGATTGCATTGTGTCATGCCCCAGTAATATGCCAAATGGATTGGGGTTTTGGGGAGAGGATATAAAATACAAATATCACTAAAACAATACGTGGAAGCTCTTACTCGTGAGGAGTCATAAACATACTTCTACTGCTTTTGAAGCAAAAGAAATGAGTTGAACTAACTTCATTTCGTTTAATGTGAATTCAGGAATTTTGTGTGCTGACTAGTAGAACAAATCCCATTTATATTCGTTCCCTGGTGGTAACTGGTACAACAGCAATGTTCTGAGGTGTTTTTTAATAACCCTGTTGAGTGGCTGTGTGGAGGAGAGAGGAGGAATTTCCTGGAGATCCAGATCAATCATTCCCTGTGGGGGGATTGGTGGTAGGATAAAGGCTTGTTCAAAAGAATAGAAATGGATAAGCTGGGCTTACAGGCCACTTACTAGAGTGAGTTAATACGGTGCACAAGTTCATACTGTCGACAGATGCATTTTGGGTAGTTCTGTATCTGATGTGAAAATGTGTAATTGGGAAAATAACTCATTTTCAGCTGGGAAAATAACTCATTTTCAGCTGGGAAGTAGCAGCTCCTGGTAGTTTACAATGCTTTTATTTCCTGCCAGGTTTTCTTCTTCTTTGCCTTTAGAGGAAGAGGAATAAAAATCAATAGCAGAGGAATTCTGTGCTGCACAAAGAGAAAAGCAGGCTATCATATTTCATATGGAAAATCGTATTAAAGAGACACCAAAGGGAACATCCATATGGTCTGTGTTTAGTGAATAGTAAAATGGGTGGAAAGGATCAGGCAGTGGTGTTACATCCTCATTTTTTTGAATTGGAGATGCTCTACTGATATGCTGCAGCTGTATGCATTTCTCAGGGATAATTATTCCACCCCAGCCTGCTCCTGACCATCCTTCTTTCACTCAGAGCAGGATCTGCATCACATAATTGCTTTCATGACAGCAAGAGATTCCCCTTGGTTATCCTCTTTCTATGTCTTTCTGTCTCTTTCTAGGGCTTTCTAAGATTTTTGGTGAACAAATATTGTATCCTATACAAGCAACAAACTGCGGGCTTTTGTGGAAAGTCAGACCTATAGACTGCAGGGGATCTAATATGCGGTAATGTCCCTGATGAGGCCAGGCCATACAGCTGTGCTTACCTATGGAAATAAGCTGTGGGTCCCACTGCAAGAAAAGCTGGGCACTATAGGTGTAAGGCATTCAGCTAAAATTCAGAACACCCAGATTCCAAACTACTGGAAATACCTGTGGTTCTCTGGTAGACTGCATGGCTTAAGTGTCTCATTTGTCAGATACCTGCTTTTTTTACCCTTCATCTGTCTTGTTTGTTTAGGTTCTTTGTTATATTCTCTGTAGTCTGGACAAGAGCTTGTATGATACAACCTTGGTAGCAGCCTGTAAGCACTGTTGAAACATAAGTGGATAATCCATGGTGAAAAACAATGGCAATAATACATGAGAAGAGGAAAAATCCCAATAAAAGTGAAATGTAATAGTAAGGCAGCCAATATTATTTACCTCTGTCTTGGGAAAATAAGGTTTCTGTATGTTAGGTTAATTACTTTCTTGTTAATACCTGGGATTCTAAAGGATATCCTCATACAATGTCTAAGGATTTGTGTCGAGAAAATGGTAGAGCTGGTTTTTTTCTTAAAGTTTTGTCAGTTGGTTCTGCAAGTATATATTTATTGCTTTTGCTGCAATAATGTTATTCTACCATCTACTTTTTTTTTAAAGGAAATGAATTTTTAGCCATCTGATAATAGTGATACACAATGCCTGATCAGGACAAAAAGTTGAAGAGCACAGAAAAAGCAACAGACAAAAAACCTCATGGGATCTCTATGAGGTATAGTATCTGATGTCTGTCTTTGAACTTCAGCAGGACCCATGTGGAATTTGCACTAGCTGCCAAAGCAGACTGCTTTAATTTGAAATGCAGTATAAACATGACAACTGTTACTCTGGTCACTAAGTTTATTTACACCTTTGTTGATTTAAGGCATTCTAGAGAAGCTATAAATTCTTCTCTGTGCAAAATGGGGACACTAGGCAACACTAGAAAAGTTTGTTTTCTGTCGGTAGCATTGTTCCTTGTTGACCTTCTCTACTCTTACAAAAGTACTTTTATGTAATTATTAACACATATATTTATGCTATTGTGTTTTATCCTAGGGATTATTCTGATCTTAAAAGACTTCAGGCTCTCTTAAGTGTTCAGTCAAGCAACCAACAGGTATTTTTCAGTAACTTATTTTTCAATGACTATTAAACATGCTGTAGAAGTAATGGTGATTACGGTTTGTGGCAGATGCTTAGGATATTGTGTTCCATTATGATTAAACATGTTAGTGAATGTGGTGTCACTTTTAAAGAGTAATCTTTTTTTTTTTTATTATTATTATTGTTGCACGTAGCCTAACAGATTTGTTTTCTTCCGTGCCTTTCCGCAATGTCATGAGAAGGTAGGCTTAGAGAGTATTGCTTACAATGTGGAAGAGTGGTAAAGAATATAAATAAAAAAAATCACCATTTTAATCATAAGCAATTTGTCTCTGGAGAATAACACTTCAGCTAAAAGTCTTCAGGGCATAAATATCAATGCATGAAACTTACAGGACGTAGTAAAATCTCCTTCAGCTCAAGTCACTTAGTGAAGCTTGTGTTTGCTATTTGAAGCAAAGAAATGATGATGAGTGCGAGTCCTTGGAATGCTGGTACAATTTCTCCCATTCTACTATGTAAAAAGACATGACAAAATGACTTGGGGGATCATCCATGTGAGATAGGAGTTATGCACTTCCTTCCTGGGTAGAGGAATGGAATTGCTTCTAAGCAGAAAGCTGAAACATCTGAGTACTATGGATTCTTTCTAGAAAGTATATAAAGGCTGTGCAATTGTAGAATTGGGGCAGGTAAGGAGCATAGATAATGAGCATGTGTTGCAAATTCTGCTGAGCTTCACCATTATAAATTTTCTAAAAGACATTGCCCTTCACATTTTATGTATCTCCATGTACGTGTTGTCCAGGCATGCTTTACATCAGTTTTCTACCACTTCACTTTTTTTTGTGTGGGGTGCGTGTATGTTTTATAATGGCAGATGATACATCCTAAGTTCAAGTCAGAACTTGAGAAAAGGTACTTTTGCTTGATAATATTCTTACAAAACTTAAAATGCAGCATTCGACTCTCAACTACTATCCCTTTACTCCTTAGCTTCCAGCTATACATTTTGAAAGTGGTCAAACCAGTGTCACCAGAGCTCAGCAAAATGTCAAAAGCAATGAACAAAAACCCTATGGTCAATGGCAAGAATCTACAGAAGCTATTGAACTTGAAAACTTTAGGTAAAAAAAAAAAAAGTTAATGTGATGACACTGTGTTGCATCTCTGTACATCTTCATGTGTCTTAAGCTTCTTGAGGTGTTGAAGGTATTTATATTTGTACTTACGTCTTTTACTTGTACCTTCATGTTAACCCACTATCCGAGATATGAATTATTTATTTCTAACTTTCTAAACCTAACTGAACGTTCCTGGCTTTGTAAGTTTCAGACACGTGCTCCCGCTCAGCAGTGTACTGTTGAGTGTTAATATTGTCAGTTTAAATAAAATAATGGTTTCTTTATTTGGAAAGCCTATATTATACCATTATAATAGTCCCAAATTCTGCATGAGACAGACTGTTCTTCCATGCTGTTAATGTCTGGAAATCTGAAGTTATGTTATTCCATTGTAACTGCTGATAGGGCATTTCTTCATTTTTCCCAGCTAATGTTGAGTTTTGGCAATCTAAAATTATGTTGTGCCAAGATAATAAGCAATTCAGCGTTTTTCTTTTTTTTTTCCTTATTAGTGTGACCTACAAGAATGAGAGAAATTTTAGCAAACACCCCAAACATAAGCTGTTTCAAGAGATCTTTACAGCTTTAGTTAAGAACAGACTTACCTGCAGGTCAGTATATTGAACACATTCATATCCAAGGCAAGTCATGCTTTCTTGCCTTAAGCAAAGAACCAAGGTGCACGGATAACGTTTCATGTTGTTTCAAAAATATATGTGGCATACGTGTTTCGACAATACACCTCTGTGTGGAAACTACCAGCTTCACATCTCTGCATAATCTCAGTTTTAAACAATCACTTCTGTGTTGGCTTTGAAGACCGAATCCTTGGGTTAGCGGGTTGGAAAAAGGAAGGCCTGGGTGTATGACAAAATCTGCATGACCAAAATTCTAACATCTGCTATGCTTCCTTGATCATTTGTTTGTTTCTGGTGTTTGTAGCCTATGGTTTGTTTTTCTAGTTTCATTTTTATTTTACATGTATTTTATGGACTGCTGCCTATATATAGAAAGGTCAGTGGCTTTCATAAACTTCAGGTGAGTTTATGCTACTGTTCATATTTATTTGTATTCGTGTGTACAATAGGATTAGAAAGGGAAAACAGTTTCTTATGCTGCTCTTCTTTGAAAGAGGAAGAATTGCAAGACCTTAAAAAAATGGAGGGGGAGCACAGAAAAAGATATTTTCTGAAAAAAAGAGTGTGTTTTTCAGGATTTCTATTACTATACGCTACTGTGTTGCGTTTTTTCTTTTTTAAAGCCCAAATACATTTTCTGAAAAAAATTAAGTACAGAAGCTTAAAGGAAGAATCCTAGAGCATTTAAAGGTATAAATATGTAACTGGGAGAAATTACAGAAGTAGCTAAAAACCACCCAAAAAATCGCATAGTTTGCTTAGACCCTTTTCCAGAACTGACTGAGGAAATAGGTATCTCATCTTTGATTATTTAAATAGCAGTGAGTTTAAAACAGATGATTTAAGTGATTTGTAAATCTGGTACCTCTTATTTTGCAAGTGAACTTTATCATCTCAGTACCTACCAGTGGGATGTCAGTGCCTCAGCTTCATTTGTCAAAAACCTAAGAATAACTTGCATTTTGTCTTCTGAAGTTATATTTATACATTGTGCCATACCTCGCTTGTATTTTGGGTTTTGTTTTCTTTGGTAGTTGTTGTTGATGATATAGGAAACACAGCCTTGTATTATAAATGCAAACACCCAGGTAAGGTTAATGAAACAAGCATATTAGTAGGTATGTAAAACCCATCAGGTCAGTGCAGTTACAAAGGTGATTTAGCTGCCCTTTATAAATATTTTACTATGGCTGTGATGGTGTCCTCTCTTTGGAGCTACTTCCATTGTGTTGTGTCAGAGCCTTAGAAACTCTCACCCTTATCAGCATTACATACTTCTGCTGGCATAACTATGTTGCTTGGGGTGCAAGAAAAAAATCACACCCGCTTCCTCGCGTCACTGTGTTGGCAGAAGTCCTGGTTGAAGGTAGTTCACTTGAGAAGAAAGCTTTGATCAGCTTAGCTTAAGTAGTTTGGATAAGGAGTATAACTGAGCAGGCTGAAAAAATCCTGCTGGCATATACTGGATATACACTGGGGTGTCTAGTAACGTGTATTGTAAATTTAATTATAGCAGAAGAATCTCTCAAATGATAACCAGTGTCAGAGAATTACTGTCCCTGCTTGGAAATGTGACTGATGCGTTGCTCCATTAAAGAAACTAACTTCCGTCAAGAGTCAAAGCTTTTTGAAAGAATAACTATGTAGAATCACCGTGGTAATAATGTTCAGGCTGCTTTAAAATCTGACCTACAAATTTTGCCTACCGCTATATGGTTGCTGTTTTCTTTCTGTGGAAGTTTCATGCTGTTCTGAAGTGGCCAATTATGGAAGCATAATGAAAAATAGTATTACTTTGGGCAGAATATTGGCAGAGAAGGGCTGAGATTTTGTTAGTATCTATTTGTAAAACATTTATTTTTATAAAAATATTTTTAGCTGTTGGCGTTCTTCCCAACTGCAGACGATAAAAAGGGAAGAGAACTACCACATCTCATAGACTTCTTACGTTCCTTGGAAACTTGCCCAGATATTACAGATCCTGTCCTCTCAATTAAAACAACAACAAAAAACCACACAAAGATGTCCATTTTTAGATTTATTTTAAGTAGGAAAATGGGAATATATACCTTCAACAGACAATGGAAATAGTGAATCCATTACTGGTATTTTATGCAGGATTACTGCCCCTGAGTGCTTTGTGCAAATCTGAGTTGTGTTTTCTGCCAAGTCTTGTGCTGGGGAGTTGTATGGAGAAGTATAAAAGAGGAAGTTCTATTTAGAACGATAATCTTATGTCCAGAAGACTTAAACTAAAGAACAAATTATTCCAAGGACTAATGATATTAGAGTTTTTGAAGCCCAGGATAGGTTATGATAATTCAAAAAATTATTCCAAATCTAGCTATTTTTACTTCTGTAGCAAACGTGGGGTTTTGATATTTTTTTGTAAGTGTATTTTGTGCGCTGAAGTTTGATATGTGGTGTCTCAGTGATTTTGCCCTTTTGGGCCTTGATCCAAACACTTAAAGTAAGTTTATATCAAATCATGATCAGTTTGTGCTTAGAGATAAGCAGGTACTTTCCTGCATCATTTCAGTGACAATAAGTGATGGCTGGCAATGTTCATATAATGAAATGAATTTATTTAAAGCTGTTACTATGTTTGAATATAAATGGTATTAAAAGTTCTGTAGTATAGTATTTTGTTCACCTGTTGCTAAGTCACTAATCTTCTAGCTGATTGACTCAAATCAAAGTGTTTTATCTAAGTTTTATCTAACACTTTTTATTGTTATTTGGTTTATGTTTTGAATATTTTTTTTTTTCAGGGAGTGGGTTAATCAAGCTCCGTCTGTCCATTTTCTTAGAGTATTAATCTGTCTGAGATTACTAATAAGGGATCCATGTTATCAGGTCAGTATGTTAAAATTCTGTTTCTTGCTTGGATAAGAGACTGCACATAATCACCAAGCACGTGACTTGTGTTGGTACATGTGTATAAAACTGTGCATTCTTATGGATGCATACTTGCTATATGTACATACATATATTTCTATATATGAAGATATGATTTGCAAACAGATTCCAAGGCTGAATTTGCACTGTTATTGCATAACTTGCTCTATTTCTGATATTTCTTATGTAGCATCTGCTGTTGCTAACCCTGTCAAAGAACCAGTAAATCTCCTTAACAGATAGCTTCGTCGTTGCTCTGAGCCCTAGACTCCACACTTGACTTTACCATATAGATATGTAAAATTCCCATTATGTATTAAGTGAAGAAAACTGAAAGCTGCCTATTCCTCCTAGCAGCCTAATGCTCTGAACTACAACCAACTAGCTTTTAATTTTATTGTGGCTATTATAGTTGTTATTCATAGGACTAAGCCCAAGACATTTTTAAAGATATTTGTTTTTGTGTATTTTTTCCTACCTGTTCCAAAGTTTATACTGTTTTTCCAGTTTTAGAATATTTAAAATATGTTTTTATTTATCTACTTGATATAAGTAATTCAGAACTTTAAAGGTGCCAAGCATCTCCAGAATCCATTGACTTCAACCACTGGAGTTAAGGTTTCTCAACATCCATAACGGACAGAGCATTTATATTCTAGTGTTCTCTCATCCTAGTGTTTTCTGTATTTTGACTAATTTTTTAATTTATTTTTTATTTTCTTTTAGGAAATGCTGCACAGCTTGGGTGGGATTGAAAATCTAGCTCAGGTACAATTCCTCGTAGTACCTTTGTACTTTATGTTGCATGTTAGTTTATTAGGATGAGAATGAAATACACTATAAAAAACAGTGTACATAGATTCTTGGTTTAGGGAAAGAAGCCAGTCTATTCTTCTGTTTGCACATAAACAGTTGGTGTGGTCTTTTTCACTACTGCACAAAGCAGCTCTTTATAATCTAACAGGATTTAACCCAGGACTTTTAGTTAGGAGGTTTAACAAATGCCTCCTGAAGTGGGAGAGGGATTAGAAAAAGTCTGCACAAGTGGTTCAGTCAAAAGAAACCATAGACTTTTGAAGGAAGATAAGTAGAGTCGCCTTGAACTGTAGCAAATGACTTTTCAAAGGTAAAAGCGTAGTGACAGAATGTTGAACAGGTTTAAATTTGGAGACTACAGTACTTTGCATTACAAAACATTATTGATAACTGACTACTATATTGTTATTGCTCTGTGTTAATATTTCGTTACTCCTGGGACTTGTTCATCAGTGCCGATTTAGCAGTGGGATATGACATAACCTGAATATCTTTCAAATTGTTGCGAGTTTTTTTTCTAGAAAAACATCTGAATTTTTATAACAAGTGTATCTTCTAGAATGCACTGCCGCTCATTAATATTTATGGAGCCACCTGTATTTCAGAGAACCACTAGTGTGCTATGAGCCCTTTAGTCAGTCACCTGTCTGAAACATCCCTAAAGCTGCAGGGAATAAAGGTTGTTAGTTTCTAATGCATACGGTTCCCACAGGAACTGGTTGGTGTTTTCCAATGTCACATGGCATTAATGCTTAGCTCTGCTTTTTGAGGAGCTTGCAAAGTGCAACAGCCTGCTGAGACGTTGGCAACATCTGCAAGTGGAATCCTCTGTGTTGGGAATCCAAATTGTATAATTGATAAGCATTTTTGCTATGCATGTGTTGCTGGCATAGAGAATTTAAAAAGTCATGAGATGCAGTTTTTATGATTTCTGCACTTCTGGGGAACTTAATCTTTTGTGTCCTTTGCAGCGAGATAAAATTAAGTGTTCATTGGGTTTCCAGCACTCTGAAATGCAGTTTGAAAACAGTTATAGCTGAGACTTTCAAAAATCCCTCAGAAATTTGGAAAGGGCAGTAATTTCAAGGTAAATTTTGAATCCAAATCTTCTTGCCAAATCACAAGTCTAAAGTCCCCCATTAAACTATTTTATACACCATTAAAAACATTTTTGGGGTCAGTTTCAGATAAAACACTTCCCATTTTAAAGTGTTTTGGGGTGTTTTAATAGAAAACACTAATAAAATTATTATTACCAATATTACTTTGCATAGTAGTCTCCTCCTCATGTGAGTTTTCTTTCTAAATTATGTGCTACTGCTGTAGTTCTAGCCTCTCTGCACCATCTGCTTGGAACTGCTGTAATTTCCCTGTACAATGTCCTGGAAATTTCAAAATGCCACCATACGTAAAATGAATATATAAGCGATACCAAGAATCATATCATGATTTTGTGTACTAACAAACATTACATCCTTGTGATAATTCTAATTTCCTGGAAAAATATATTGGAGCCTTTAGTTATTAGCATTATTTCTGACCNAAAACCAAACAAAAAAACAAACAACCCAAAAACTGAAATGCAGTTGTGCAGAATTTGTAGATTCTGAGCTTGTTAGCTGTGTGGATTGAAGATCCATCTGGCTGTTCCAGACAGGGGCCAATAGTAGATGCTGAGGGAGAAGTTTGAGAGCAGAAACGTGAAGCGATAATTCCCCCCGAAAACTCTTACCAACCTCTAGCAGCTTGCAAACAAGGGAGTTTTGGCCCTAGAAGCAGGGTCGTTGTATTTGATAGTCTTCAGTGGATTTTCTTCTTATGGAATTTTACACTTGCTTTTTTTGAATTCTTACATTTCCAAGATCTCTTCTGTTGCTTGACAAGTTTGACAGCAAAAGTATGCGGGATGGTGCAGACGTAGCTTTTTCGTGAAACAGGTGCACCACCTACAGGCTATTTCTGTGCATAACACCCTAGGTTTATGAATTCTTAAAACTTTTTTTAATGGTATCCTTCTTTCCCCCCCGCCCCTACTTGCAGTATATGGGAACAGTAGCAAATGGATATCTTGATTACGGAGAAGACCGGCACAACATAGACAAGTTGGTCAACATGACATGTAAGTGTTACAGCTGGTAAGATAAATTAAAAGGGCACTTACAAATTCTTGTGTGTGGCTTAAAATGTTTTAAATACTTGAGATGGTAATTCAGTAAGATATTACCAGATTCGTTGTAGGCATCAGCACACAAGTAACAACGGAAATTGCTATGGAGAAGTACATCTTGGGTTTGTACATAAGTAATATTTCCTTAGGAAATTAATACCTATTTATGCATTGAAATAGCAGAGTAAAATGAGCTAGGCATAGTTCAAAGAACTTATCCAATGTTTTGCTTTATTATCTGATTAGTAAAATGAAAAATATTTTCATTAAGTGGTAAAGCTTTAATTTATGTGACTTCCTTTGTTCCATAGACATTTTCCAAAAGCTTGCTGCTGTTAAAGATCAAAGAGAATGGGTTATAGCAAGTGGAGTACATAAAGTAAGTACTTTAAAAAACTCCTAATTATAACCAATTAGCTACTTAACTGAATGACTTATGCTTCTCAGATTTGATCTAGGTGGGAGCAAATTCCTTACCTTGTCAAGCTTGTAAAGTAAGATAATCTCAGTTCTGTGTTTTACAGATGCCTTAGTAGTATCATAAAAATTATTTCTTGTATGTAAGTTAATTGGCCTGATGCATGGTTATTGGTTGGTTGAGAGAGATAGGTCTCAAATGTTTGGACTAAACTTGTTCTTATAAAAATTAGTAGTCACGTTTACACTGTCCTTAGCTACATGTTACTATGATGTAAATGGTTTTATTTATTTTTTAATATAAATATATTTTTATTTATAATTTTTGTATACATTTCTGCTATGATTTTTCACTTATAAAGTATTCTGTGTCTTAATGGAACAGTGACAACCTAGACATCCCTTGCTGTACATTACCACCAGTCTAAGGATCTATACTTAACCACTGCTGATTTGTGGCCAAACTGAGAAACAGTAGAGACCAAGATCAGTATAACTAGTGTTTTGTGATTCTGTTTTGCTACAGGAAAACATTGGCAGTTGTGATCAGATAGTACTGGACAACATATCTTTAGAGAATCTAGACAAATATGAAGATTACTTTGATATAAACCGTTAACAGAATATATGCAGGGCCTTAAATTACATACTGCATTGTTTAAATATAAGCTGAAAATTAACTTTTTGCTCCAGGAGGCCTTGATTTAGAGTTCTGAAGTGTGTAACACAGTAACACATTTTTACAATAGTATGTTAAGTTGGACAGATGGTTTAGCAGTCAAGAGAGATGCTAATGGCAGCTTGAGAAGAAATATCCTTGCTTGTCCTAAGACTAGGTGTATTCTAAGACTTTAAGTGTATATTTAAGTGTAATTAAAATGTACTTTAAAAGCGTCTAAGACTTTCTGTGTATTGTGTAAGCATTTGGTATTTTAATTTTGACTTTTCAATAAATATATGTGTTTGAGTCGTAAAAGAAAAGAGTATAATTTATATTCATTTATCTTATTTCATATTTCATTTTCCAGACCTTAGTAAATTTGTTATCTGCCAGAGACAGCAATGTGCTTTTGGGTGCCCTCCTTGCTCTGACTAGCTTAGCAGAAAGGTATGTTCAACTTTATGTGTTGTAGTTCACAATGAACATTTTAATGTTATCTCTTGACACAATACTTAACAGCTGTTTATGAGGAAGCCTTTTTTCCAAAATGAGGCCTTGTTCTGTGGAGGTCTGTGAAGTGTGCTTAATTTTATATTGAAGCAGTAGAAACTAAATAGAAACTTTGGTCTTTGCAGCAGACTTCTTGCTCATGTGGAGAACTTGGCAAGACTGGAGTCATAGAATCTCTCTTTGCAATCTCTGTGCAGGATTCTGTAATTTTTACTGATTTCCTGCATATAAAAATCTTTTGTGCTGACCTTAATGTAACAGTGCCTCACAATAACCAGCAAGAATATTGTTCAGTGTAGTAAATAATGAATGCGTGCAGTCAACTACATGTGTATGTATCCTGGCTTCGCTAATGACTGTTTTAAATCGAGACAAGACTTCTTTTTCCTGGTGTAAAGGGGAAAAAAAGGAAAAGGAAGATACAGCATCTTTCATCCTTAGTTTTATGGAAGAAAAGCTGCTGCTTTTACGTTATTGTTCTGCTGACTTTCAGACTTGTATAACAATTTTATCTTTTAAATGAAAAATTATAAGGAAAATTACAAAACTGAAGAAAATAGATAGAATTCCTTAAGATCAGTAGAATTTATTTACTAAGATTTCTCTGGATTTTCTCTTTTCCAAAATTTCTTTCATTCTATTTCAGTTTAATTTTTTTTAATATCAGTATTAATTTAAATGATGTTATACATACATTTTCAACTTCCATTTAATTTTCTTCACAGAATTAAATGTATTACATTTGGCTTGGGCAAGAAAGTGTTTGAAGTATATTGCAAATATTAATGGAAATTGTATTTGATTCTAAAAATGTACCTCATTTGCTTAATTTCTAGTATGAAACAAATGTATTTTGTTTTTGTCTTTACTTTTGTGTATTCACATTTACTTTTTTTGTACTGGAGAAACTGGCTTTGTTGCAGTGTCACTCTTGACCCAGCATATTTTTGTGGCTTTAAATATTTGTGTGCACAGTATGATATTATTACTTGTAAGACCTGAGGAAGAAAAAAACTGGTCAAATACAGAAAGAGGGAGGCTAAAGAGCAATGTGTGTTTTCATATAACTTGATTTGATATAAATACCAGAAATAATCAATTTGTAGTCCAGAATGTAGGGAGAAGATAAGTGAGCTCACCATTGTTGAGAACTTGCTGATGATATTACATGAATACGATTTGCTTGCTAAAAGGTGAGACTTCGCTTGTAGATTAATTGTGTTGAAATATATTTTGACGTTTTCATTTAGGGGCGTGTTTATTTAGAGGACTTAGATAATGTGCCACTTTAATATACTCAAGGTGAAGTTCTGATACCTATGTACTTTGAGTCAGATATTGATATAGCAAAATCTTTTCTAGTAGTTTTGTTATGAGCTGTCTCCTCTCTATCCACCGATGGCCTACAGCGCAGTGCAAATAAATGGCAATGTTACCATAGAGTGATAGCAATTGCTTTTCTTGGTGCATCTCCTCTTTGCTTCTGGCAGATCTGAATGGTTAGATGGAAAGCACGCTGAACTCTGACAATTCCTGGGATGCCTGATTGCAAGAAATACAGCTGTTGTAGTTTATGCTAGAGGCTCGGTCAGACCCTATATCCCTTCAATCAGAAAATTGTAAAGGTTCCTTCAGTTCTTTAAATGTCCTTTCATCTCAACTAAGCCTGCTAGTTGAGCATAGTATATCTGCATTTCAGTAAGAAAGCAAAAGACTCTCAAATTTGATATGTCACTTATCCTATCACATTAATATTCTGAAGAGTTTTTTTAGAATTTCATGCTTAATTGTTTCATGCATGTAAATTATTTTACGTATGACTAAAGATAAAGAAATTGAAGATGCTAGAAGATTTTATTTCATGTCTGGGTTTGAAATGATTTAGATTATATATAAACCAGAAGTTTGTCGTAAAAACTGGAATTTGAATCTAGATAGGGAGCTCACAAAGTTCAGTGCTAGTTAAGAATAATTTTAAATACAGATATGAATCTGAATTCTTATGTTTCATCAAACACGCATGCAGCTTTTTTGTGTCAAGTGGAAATGGAAATCCCTAAGCATAATTTCTATGGAAATCCACCTTAATTGGAGTGGAGTTAATGAAGATCTTGTATAACCCTTTTAAATGATACATCCAATCCTTTTTGTAGACATAATATTCAAACCATACTGGAGAAGAATCACGATTATTTGTGGATTATTCTAATTCCACTGATGGACTGTACAAGTTCATGCAGTCGGTGCTACTTGTAATACTAATGCCATTAACAGGAAGGTGGTACCATGGATGACTGCAGTCCACCTGGCCACCTCCAGCCTGGCTGTGTATGCTTGATTGCCTATGCTGACAGTCAAACTCAATGTAAACATAATTTAATCCCTTGTGCAAGTTTGGACCTGCTTCATTTTATTTTTTTAAACAGTGACTTTAACCAGTTTACAGTGAGTTTAAGCAGTTTTCTTTAACTTTTTTTTTTTAATAGGAGGTCTCAGTTCTTCCTTAAATGTTTGCTGTGTTTTTTTCCCCTTTGCTAGCTGACAATATGAAGTAATGATGGAGTTATTAAAATTTTTTGCTGATTAATTTTTAGGCTTACAGCAGAGTTGCTACGTCTCCTCTGTGCAGAGTCACAAATCAAAGAGCAAGTAAAAATGTATGAAGGAGTCCCAGTCTTGCTCAGTTTACTCCATTCTGATCATATCAAACTTCTGTGGAGTATAGTTTGGATTCTAGTACAGGTTTGTGAAGACCCTGAGACTTGTGTGGAAATCCGAATTTGGGGTGGAATCAAGCAGCTCCTTCATATATTACAGGGGTAGGTTTTCAGTCCTCAACATTGTGGCAATTTTATTAGACTGTTTCATATTTTAAAATATAATTGAACAAGCCCTGTTTTATCAACGAGCATCTTCGTTTTATTCAGCTGTATGTGATATCTGCAGAAATTAAAAGGCTATTTCGCACATATAACAACTAAACTGTTTTTTTTCAGCTATGCATATTTCATTATTATCTTAAGGTGTTTTTCGTATTGTCAGTGTATAAACTATATAGTGAATAGATTATAAATACATCATTGCTGTCTACTTAGTTTCCCTGTTTAGTGAACTAGAATTGTGAATATAATCGATGAACATGGTAAAGGAGTTTTCTGTTTAAAGGCTTGTTTGCTTTTTCAAAGTGTGTTGGCTAACTTAGTGAAAAACATACACATTTTCAGACTATCAGAAGTAGTTAACAAAGATACATTAAGCTGGTTTTTTACACTGCAAATTGATTGGTTTTTTTCCTTTTCCAGGGAAAGAAATCTTGTTTCTGATCGCTCTTCAGTTGGAAGTTTATCTAGTGTGAACACAGCAGGGAGAATCCGACATCTTCACTTGTCAGATGATTTGAGTCCTGATGAGATGCAAGAAAATACTTTCTCACTTCAAGCAGGTAGGTTTATTAGCCCTTATCCTCTGTAATGTGTTTACCTACACTTGCACAAAGGGATTCAAAATATTTCAAAACTGAAATTGTAAACTTTTATACCTGCTTTAGGGAGTGGGAGCACCAAGTCAGCTCTGTTTATTTCTAAATGTGGAATATCAGCAGTATTTTCAAAAAGCCCCTTTTCTTAGAAAGAAGTAAAGGATGAAGTATTAAGTACATAGGAATCATATATATTTCTTCCAACTGTAAAAGCATCTTAAACATATATATGTAATTTTGTGTTTAGACTGAGATTATTTTTATTTGATCATATATTTCGCTCTATTTAAATTTATTATAGTGGATAATCATAAATTGATTATGACAGAACTCTTTCGAAGTGGTATTTTAAAGACTACCAGTCAAGCAAGGATTCCTCAGTAGTTGTAGAGGGAATCCCTTTTAGAGGAGATTTTTCGATATCACAACTATCAATTCTGAAATGCATTCTGGAGGATCATGTCTTTTTTTGGTGACTATAGAAGGACAATGCAAAAATCCTTACTAGGATTACATGAGCCTTTTGCAGTATCTTCTTGAAAGCCGTAACATAATATGCAAGTGGTTTTGAATACTTTATCATGAATGTATTTTAATTGGCAATAAATTAAATTATTTTTCCCCAAGTCAAGTCTGTTTTGCCTGTGATGTTAACTGGTAAGTGACCTCCCTGTCTTTACCTTGACCCGTGAGCTTTTCCATCCTATATTTCCTCCCTCTTGTCTTGTTAAGGAGGGGGAGTGAATGAGCAGCTGGGTGGGCGTTTGGCCCTGAGCTGAGGTTAACCCACCATACTATCTGAATATCTTTATAAATCTGGCCCTAAATGTTATGCCTGAACTTTTATTCTAGCTTGTTGTGCTGCAATTACTGAACTGGTGCTCAATGAGACTAACGCTTACCAGGTAGTACAGGTAGGAAGACTTTATTCAATTAAGTAAGAAATTATAGTTTATAATTTAACTTGTGTTCTTATTTGTCAACATAATTTCATTAAAAAACAAAATGCATTGAAAGGGACTGGAAAATATGCCTTTTTATAACTTTAGTGTCTCTGTTTCTTTATACATTTACACATAGAGACATATACACAAAGATAACAGCGTATGTATCTAGTTGCCTGGGAGAATAAACAGCTTTATGCAGACAGGGTTCATCTTGATTGGCATCTCTTGCCATGCTTTTGCCGTATTCAAAATAGGATAGTAAATGAGAGTAATCACAGAATTAACTGAGAAATACAAATTCTGAATTTCACCAAGTCTTTTAAAGCAAACTGTGCAGCCTAATATTGGCATGTTGTTGTTTCACGAACAATTTCTCTTTTCCTGAGTTTGGTATTTCTGAGATAACTTCCTGGAACTCCATCCCCAGGACTGTGTTTCTAAGCTGCGTTTTAAAATGTAGTATTTAAATCAGCTAGAATCTATGGTTCTGAAAACCATTCTTAAAATCCCTGGTATGTATTCCAGACATAGTCAAAGACAAATATCTCTGTGCAAATGAGTGTTATTAATACTGACCTTTCTCTGTTTCTAGGCAAATGGAATATATACATTAGCAAAGCTGATTTTACCAAACAAAGAAAAGAATGCTGAAAAAGCTAATTTATTACAGGTAACTTCCTTTATTATCCACATTGAAAGCCGCAAACAGTCCCTGAGAATGTTTAATTATTTTAAAGTGCAGTAAATCTCACTTAAAGGGGGAAAAAAACTGTCACTGAAACAAAACCAGGAATAACAAATGGCCCAGGAACTAAAAGTTAAATAGTAACTCAGTTTCTGGTGTTCTGTTATGATCTACTTTGTTTCTGGCACTTCATATAGTATATGGGAAAGTAAACATTTTTCTTGTGATAATCTTACCTCCACTTTTTCAGGCTGCCCAGCATCAGATCTTGTTTTTATTGCGTGGGTCTTCATTGAAACTCACTGCAGACTTGACACTGTACTAATATCTGTTTCTTTCTGTAGTGTCTTACTGTGGCTTTAAAATAAAATGGCAAAAACATCACATGAAGTAGAGCAAATTTAAATATAGGATAAACATAGAGCTAGTAAGTGTAGATTGGCTGTTGGGTTTGCATGTTGATATGCCCATAAATGTACTGGTTTGAGTCAACTAGGACCCTAAGTTATGAGTAGTAATTAATTATCTGGTAGTTCTTCTCCAGCCTCTGTGAAATGTTGTTGGTGTCTCTCTAAACTATAGGAAAGTAGTGGTCTGGGGTTCAGGGATGAACACAACTGCAGTTGCTCCAGTTGCCCTTCTGTGGGCAAGTGTGAGGAGATCTTTAGCACAGGTGACTCCTGCTCCTCACCTGGTCTTTTTTCTGGCGTAGCCCTGCACTAACATGGCTACATAGCTACTCAACTGTCTAATCAGGTAGACATGCCTCAATAGTGAGGGAAGGCATTTCCACACAGAAAATTTCATTGTAGTGTCATCTTTCTCACTGCACTTCTTCTAGATTAGGGTTGGAGTGCAGATTCAGTGCAGTACGTACCTTTCTTCTGCAAAAAGGTTTTATAGTGCACTTTAGTTAAATCAGTTTAAGGGTGAGACAAAAATCTTCCTAGAGGATATATGAGACTAACATGGAGTCTAGTAAAGTGGAGCATATGCTCAGTATATTTGCTTCATACACCTGTAAGGAGCTTTATTTATGCCCGCCAAGATTTTTAGATTCTAGCAGAATGTGATAGAAAATAACTCACAAGAGAAACTAAGCAACTGTAGTTAGGTTAAACATGAAGCTCTGTGAATTAATAATAGACTTAATGATCATATATGAAAACTAAATCCATTTCAGGCAAACAATAAGTATTTTTTTTAATGAATCCTTGTTCAAATTCTCTCATCTATATTGCCATTGTATTGTCATTATTACTGTTACGCAATATACAGTTGCAGCTATTGCAATACTCTTTGAATTTCATAGGCATTTTTCTTAGAATTCTTGCAGTGCTGGTCTGGTTTCTTTACTGCCCCATTGTCTGTTTTCAATGATTGAATTTTCGGCTTCTTTCTACCATATCACCTTAGTGATCTTCCTCCATTACCTTGAGGGTGGCAGTGATTTCAGTCATTGATTGTCCATACGTACCATATATAAAAATCATCATGCCTTAACTGAAGCATATCACCAATGTTAAATATTAATCTCACAATACTAGTGCGAGAAAGAAAAATATTATTGCCATTTAAAATATGTGTTTATCTCATTATTAATCTATTATCATGTCCTTTCACTGATGGGCTTTCCCCAGTAAGATCTATGCATAGTCTTTAACATGAAAAACATTCAAGGTAGCAACTATAGCCAAGCCAGTCTGGGTTATTTTGTACAGCTAAGTTGTGACTGTGATTCTCAGTGGAATGTTAGACATCATAACACACCGTCCTTCTCCTGTGATGCGGGAGGTTACCTAGGACTAAAAAGAACCATCTGTAAAAGAAAGAGCTTCTTAGCAGCATTAACTTGTGTTCCTTTTCTGTAACATTTCAACTGTCCTGCTTCCTTCAAAAGTAGCATTTGGCCTTTATTCATTTAATGTGTTTTCTGTGTATGGAAAGATTTGTTTTTAACACAGCGATTAGTTCTTCAGTTATCACTAAGACACAGTTACCATCGTCTAAATAGGGATCATCACATTGGGCTCTATTAGTGTTTTAGTCACTGATGCAATAAAGTAATTCTAAATTATGTTAAAGGTCATCTACTGTTTACACTATTTCAGGTATCAGTACCATATTTCCCTTTGGCTTACTTTATACAGTCATCTTCGGTCATATGTGACCATATATGTGCCATTATTATTGACTTTTGATAAACAAAGATGAGTTGCATAAAAGCATACGTTAGCCACCTGCCAGTGGCTGTTTTAAAAATAAACTTTCTTCAGTAGGGATCATATTGAAAATAAGGTACATTAAGACAGAAACTGAAGTACATAAAGATCTCTGTAAATATGATGAAATCAGTATTGAAAAAAAAAAAAGTTGGCCATTCTCTCTTTCTTGTTTTCCTTTTTTGATGCGTGTTAGAATTTATGGTGTTCTACACTGCATTTTTCAGAGAAAATGCAAAATGCTGTTTCAACTGCATCATTACAAACCCACTGATTATATTTACCTTTTTCAGCATTGGAGAAGAGAGCAGGTCTCAAGACTTGAGGTGTCTGCAAATAAAAAGAGACGATGAAGACTTAGATGTTCCTCAGCATGTGCTACAGCTATAGCCACCCACTTTTTTTCACCATTTTTTTTTCCTTAAATGGGCCTGTCACCATATAAAATATAAGAGGAACTTAATATTAGTTTTACTGTGTTCATTATCAGGTTAATAATGTAAGCTATCTAGTTATTTGAGTACAAAGTTTACCAACAAGTAAAGTCAAGGCGAATCCTTGATGTTTATCAGTGGCTTTTCCATTTGTGTATAAATTTGTCATTAACTTAAGTATTTTTCCTGCTGTAGTGTTATGCATTAAGAGCCCTGAGATTTCTTTTCAGTATGGAAAGGAATCGGCATGTCTTTAGAAGGTACGTTAACAAAATGTTTTGTGAAACTCCTTTAGGATAGTTTTCAAAAATCATCACTCCAATCAGAAAGACATGTTTGGTAAATGTCATTTATTTTCAACCGGAAGAACTAATAATGAGTGACTTCTTGTCCTGTCCACTGCTACAGCCAGCCATTCCTGCATTGCATCAGTGCCAGCCCACAAGATTTAGATGAACAGTGTGGGGACTTCTATTATATGCGTGCCAGAGAAGTTAGCTAGCTCTGTAGGGGCTCCTTTCTCCCTCATGAATTAATGTTTTAAATATGTTGAGGACAGATTTAATACTGTTGGAGATAAACCGTACTTTTATCCTGAAGATTAGCAAATACAAGTTACAGCCCTGGATAGCAGCAAGTAACTGGAAACAGTAAATTTTTCCTGAGCCTTCCGCTCCTTCACATGGGAATGACTTTGCATCAAGCTGGTTTGCGTAGGAGTGTTGCTGAAAGGTTTCGATCAATAAGGAGAAAATGTTTTTCATCAATTGCCCTTTTTTACTAGTAAGATGACAGTTTCACCAGGTTGGCTACAAAGGCCGTGTAAAACCTAACAGTTTGATTTGTGGGATTAGGTTAGTAATCATACTGCCTAGGAGGTCTGCCTGTTGGTAGCGTTTCTGTATAATTTTATTCTATATCATAAATTACTAGAATTCTAAATATAACTTTTGGATTATTTTTACTTTTCAAAAGTGGATTTTGTACTGAAAGGGTCCCAGTTTCTAATGAATATTTGTGGTTGGTGTCAAGTTTTGAAAGTAATAAATCTGGACTAATTTTCTGTCTTTTGTATTTTTCCAAATGCCTTAATTTTCTGTATTTCTACTTCTGCCAGAACTTTAAAAAGAAACAAACCCTCAGCTAAGCATGTCACTAATCAAATATTGCCTACTATCTGTTAGCTTTTCTTCTCTCAGTCTTTTTCGTCTTTTAGACTAGACTTCTTGGACAAAAAATTTAAGATGGATGTCGTGATTCCTTAAATGTAGGCAAATGTTAATCCTGTCACTTAATGCATTACAAGAAGGAACTCCAATAAACTGACAACAACATAATATGAAGTACTTTAAGAAAAAAATAGGAAAATGACTGGAAACTCAGGAGGTGCATTGACTTTAGAGAGGGTTATACTTGTTCAGGGAATTGGTATTTGTATTAATACCCAACCACTGAAGGCTGAAGTCTGACTTTTGAAAGGTCCTTTAACTCCTATGCATGTAATGTTAGAGGGTTAGTATCTGAATAGATTAGTAAAAAATAAGTGTATTATTTATAAGGTTCTAAAGTAAGTTGTAGTAATAAACATTGAAAAGTCTCTGCTGTTGATTAATAGCTACTGTGCACACTGTTTCTAAAATATATCAAAATTTAAACCTTTGTAGACTTTTCCCTACTGACTTGTTTGAAATCTTCATTGATATTGGACATTATGTGCGTGATATCAGCGCTTATGATGAGTTGGTATTAAAGCTGAATTTATTAAAGGTAAGTAAAAACCTTCATAGCTTTAAGAAGCTGTATTCTTTGCACATGCTTAACATAAGAAAGGCATGAAATATTTTATATTTATTTATTTGTCATTTAATTTATAACCAGGAGGATGAGTTGAAGCAAATTGCTGAAAGCATTGAGAGCATGAATCAGAATAAGGCACCTACAAAACATATAGGCAATTATGCAATTTTAGAGCACCTTGGCAGTGGAGCTTTTGGAAGTGTCTATAAGGTAAACGTCCCCTTTGGTATTAATTTACAGGTTTGTGGAGAGGCTTCATAAAGAGGGTCTAATACCACTTTTAGAAGCTACCATCCTTTGAATTTCAGTAGGGGAACGCAGGTGTGAAAGGCCTTTATGTATCTGGGCTTCTTGCTAATATATACTGTGATTTTTTTGTTTGTTCCCTTTATATTTATAAAATTGACTGATGTATCTCTTAAATTTCCTGCTTCTACTCTCTTTTAATACCTTTCCACAAACAGCATTTCTGTCTATTGCAAAGGCTAACAAATCTGTGTAAAACCAAAAAAATTCAAGGGTGTCTTATCTGAAAAGCAATTCTGGGCACTTCAAACACTGTGGCAAGTTCAGCAGTATACTGCTAATCTGCATTGTGGGGCTCCAGTTCTTCTGGCTAATTACCTCATACACAGAAAAAGCTATGACTATAACTTTTGTGAGACAAGTTTGGACTCTGATAACTAATCTGGTAGCCAAAATAATATCCTTTATATCCCTATCCTATATTAATTTTAAAAGGGTTTTTGTCTTTTTCATAGGTTAGAAAACATAATGGACAAAATCTCCTGGCAATGAAAGAAGTCAATTTACACAATCCAGCATTTGGAAAGGACAAAAAAGACAGAGACAGTAGTGTAAAAAGCATTGTCTCTGAATTAACCATCATCAAAGAACAGGTATGTCTCACAGACTCTAGTTTCACGTATGGGCAGTCTGCTGTTAGCATTATTAATTGTGAGTTATCATGTGGAAAGCTGCCCAGCAGAAAAGGAGCTGGTGGTGGTGGTCAACAGCTGGCTGAGTATGAGCCGGCAGAGTGCCCAGGTGGCCAAGAACGCCAATGGCATCCTGGCCTGTATCAGGAACAGTGTGGCCAGCAGGACTAGGGAAGCAATTGTTCCCCTGTACTTGGCACTGGTGAGGCCCCACCACAAATACTGTGTTTAGTTTTGGGTTCCTCACTACAAGAAAGACATTGAGGTGCTGGAGTGTGTCTAGAGAAGGGCAACAAAGCTGGTGAAGGGTCTAGAGCACAAGTCTTACGAGGAGCGGCTGAGGGAACTGGGGTTGTTTAACCTGGAGAAAAGGAGGCTGAGGGGAGACCTTATCACTCTCTACAACTACCTGAAAGGAGGTTGTGGAGAGAGGGGGGTTGGTCTCTTCTCCCAGGTAACAAGCAATAGGACAAGAAGAAATGGCACCAAGTTGCACCAGGGAAGGTTTAGGATGGATATTAAGAAAAATTTCTTCACGGAAAGGGTTACCAAGCATTGGAACAAGCTGCCCAGGGAAGCGGTTGACTCCCCATCCCTGGTGGTATTCAAAAGACATGTAGATGTGATGCTGAGTGACATGGTTTAGTGGTGGAGTTGGCAGTGTTAGGTTTACGGTTGGACTCAATGATCTTAAGGGTCTTTTCTAATCTAAATGATTCTGTGATTCTGTATAGCAGGGCTTCCAGCTGCTGTTAGTATTTTTGTCCGATTGGTACAATATTGGCCCCTTTTACCTGAATGCTGACAATACTGAAAACCTTCTTACTGTATTGTTAGCAGCAGTGCAAATGCTTGTTACCAACGATTCTTGGTTTTTGTGTTGGCAGTATTTGAACTTATTTCAGGGATTCTGTAAATTAAGATTTTGATAGAAAACTGATGAGTCTTTGTTCCATTTAATGAATTATTTGGTTTAAAATACAGTGAGAAGATAGTCTTTTTTTGTAACTGAAAATTAAAAATCCAGACTGATCATTAGTGTTCGTAGGCTAAGAATGCCACTACTTTGATGTGGGCGTAATTGCCTGCCTTCAAACTTCGTTTACTCTTTCTCAATTATTAAGGGGAGAGTGGATAGAAATCATGCTGTATTTTCCTCCTGATTGCTCTAGTAATGTGCAACACTTCTCTGTGTTTGGGGTAGCAGTGAAGGTCTACTGCACTGCAGTTTGTAAGCAAATTTTTGGAATCCTTCCTTCCAATGTGTAGCTAAACATTATAAATACTGTACCATCAGTTAAACTATTCTAAACATCTACATTTCTTTCCTCATTATAGCTTTATCATCCAAATGTTGTACGGTATTATAGAACCTTCTTGGAAAGTAAGTATAAATGCAGAGAATTACCACATTGTACCTAATGAAGAAATAGAAATATATAATAAAACCGCTTAGAGCTTGGAAGCAGCATGTCAAGTTTCAGCAATAAATGGTAATATTGTCTTCAGGAACTGCTACAGTTTACACAGGCTTATATTCTTTTAAAATTGAAAAAAATGGTGAGAAATAACATTTATATTTGTTTACCTATCAGTAAAATTAGATGCAATGTAAACACCTAGAGACCATCGTTCTCATCCTGTAGCGTTAAAGATGAAAAATTTACAACTGAAATTCTAAGTAGGGAGGAAAGCTATAATGACCAGTAGAATGAATGATACAGACTCCTCAGCCATATTGTCTTGACTTTCTTTTTTATAAAGAGTTATCTACATACACCTGCCTGCTGAATGATTATCAGGAAGTGAATTCCTTATAGTTGCTGTGATATAAATTGAGGAAAAAATGGAATAACAAGGAGCAGTAATATGGTTAAAACGTAGTTGTCCGTACAAATAAATTTTTAAAAACTGAAAAATAACAGTTTAAAAAATGTATTTTCTCTATTTTCAAATGCATTCTGTGTAAATGTAATATCCTATTAACTCATTTTCTCTTATGTAGATGACAGATTGTACATAGTCATGGAGCTCATAGAGGGAGTGCCATTGGGAGAACACTTTCACTCTTTGAAGGAAAAGCAACAACAGTTCACAGAACAAAGAATATGGCATATATTTATCCAAGTAAAGGCCTCCATTTTTTTGTTACCAGGACTTTCCTGCATGTAATTAGTAGCACCGTTTATGTTTGTTAGGCTAATAAATGACAAAGTAATGCTTATTATATCAGGCACTAATATCAGATATGAATTTAATTTTATGTGCCTTTATTTAGGTTGTCATTAAAAATCTTTCTAAGGCTCTTTCTGTTTGGTTTTTAAGCTTTGTCTAGCTCTTCGTTATTTGCATAAAGAGAAGAGGATTGTTCATCGAGATCTCACTCCCAACAACGTCATGCTGGGCGATAAAGACAAAGTTACAATTAGTAAGTAGAACTACTTTACTTGAAGAGAATTTCCCATGATGTATGTGACTAAAACTTCTTTACTGTAACTCTCAGAAGGTTTTGGATTCCGGAACATGGGTTGCCATATTTGGAAGCTAGTAAATTATTGCATCATTTACTATTGTGTAAAATAATTGCTAATGCAAATTTTGTGATCACTGCCACTAGGTGTCATCAGCCATGACTACATTTTTTGCAGTTGTGTATGTCAACTGTGATGGAGGAGTTGATTTAGCCCTGAAAAAATTAAACTATAGTTATGCTTCAAGGCCTGTTTTTATTTAAATCAGCAAGAATATTGAGATAACCACATTAGATAACAAGTGCTAATGAACCTACAAAGTACAAAGGCATCTGTTCTATTCCAGTTCTACCATGCAATTTTTTAGTATCCATCAGTTGTTGCCAGTGATCAGCTGCAGTGAGGTGCTATTTCTCTAAGGCTGTAGCAGTGAATATTCTTGATGTGTGTTTCTAAAATCTCCACAGTGTGGAGGAAGGAGCCTAGGCAGGTTTCAGTATAGACTTTGAAAGCTGTATATGTGTGAACAGCACAAAATATGACAAAGTTTTAGTCTTTTAAGTGAATTAATACAGCCTGGTACACACAGCAAGCCTTACAGGTAATTCAGATACTGTAGTTTTAAAAGTTCTTAAAGAACAACTGTGTGCTTTCTTAGTGCTCGTGACACAGAGCTAAATAAACAATTTGAATACTACAGAATTATTGTGTAGAAGTCTTTATGCAAAAATCAGTCTCTCTTCTTTAAAAATAATAGGGAAGTGTAGAGATACGCACACACCCAACCACAAAATACTCAGCTATACAAGGCAAATATATTTAGCAGCTGTTGTTTTATAGTAAATATTTATACCTGATAATGTACATACTTAAATTAATTCATTATTAAATTGTGTGTGCTAAAAACCTCTGATTCTTAGTAATGACACAGCTTCGAAAGAGGGTGATTTAATGCAGCATTTATCCATGGGTGATGAAAATAAATATTTAGGATATTATTTTAAAGTATCATATAGTTGTAGTTTATATCAACATACTGCCACTGAGGGGCACTCTTGTCTTGATTTAATACCTTTGCCTTATCTCTGGGTCAATCTAGATGTAAAGAAGTGTAAAAGTACTTTCAAATGTAGGTTCAAAGTTGCCCTGGAAAAGCATTTATATTTCTGTGAAAGATTTACAGAAGTTGAGGAAAATTGGAAGAACTGAAACTTATTTTGACCATTTCTACAATGATTGGTTTGAAACTATTCCAATATTTTAAACAAACACTTTATTTAGTACTTTAATTACTTCCAGTGTACATTGAATTTTCAGAGGGAGCTGAAGACCTTTTATCTATTGCTTCTGAATTTTATTGAGCCTTGTTGTTTTACAAGCTTAATGAAATTAAGAATAATTTACTTTCTTTCCAATGATAATAAATACGTACTGCATTGGTGCATGCTGTGGTATTTTGACTAACTCATACAGTCCATATATGCCAAAGACTGGAGAATTTATGATCTTGGTAATTATTTCTCACCATATTTGTGGATAAGTGTACTATACATTTGAGAATTTCAAGTGGTTCTAGATGAAAGTTAATACAAAATGTCAGATGAAGGTGGAAGCGTAAGCTCGAATATTGAAAAATCTTAAATCTGCTTCTGCAGTGAATTTAACCTGCAGTGAATTTAACCTGTCAGCTTTTATAAAGGAGAAAGTCTTCTCAAAGATCTACTCAGAACTGTAGTTCTGTGTTTACAAGCTACATAGTCATCCTAAAGAGAGAGAGTTTAATTTTCTTGAGGCTTTCAAGTCTCAAAACTGTCCAAAACTTGTCTCAATCTAACTAGAGTAATATTCCTGTGGACCACCTGTGAAGCACTGTTGTGTGACTATGTAATTAAGATATGGTCTCCAATGGTCCAAATTATTTTGCTTCTTAAAAGAAGCTTGTATATCTTATAATACTGCTCTTTTTTCTTTTCCTCAATCAGTCCTTCTGGAAATAATAACACTTGTTAAACTTTTGCTGTGAGGATCTGCAGGCTGGCAGCATAACAAAGGCAGCTTATTCCTCTGTAACTAATGTTCTTCAAATATGTTGTCTTTAGAGAGATGCCTAGTTTCAGAGACTCGTGGTAGCTTTTGATTTTAAAAAAAATAATAAATAAAGTGAACAATACACTTGGAGCAAAGTGTTTCTACAGGAGAGACTTCCATTCTGTACTGTGCATGGCTAGGCAGCAGCCCCAACACTGCACTGCTTTAAGAAAGTTCTGGGACCCACAGGTAGGTGTTTCTCACAATGTATGTGAGAACTGAGCCACTCACATTCCAAATTCCATGAAGACCTCTCATACAGTTTCTGAGCCTACATTGTTTGAAAAGGAGTGCATAGCGTGGGAGACGTTCCCACCTTGTTGTCAGCACAGAAAAAAAATAAACCTGCAAAAGGATTACACTTGCTTGTCCTGAATTCATGGAGAAACGTACTACAGGTGGCCATTGTAGAACAATTCCAGCAGAACTTGGCAGGCAGGGACCTATGGTGAAAGGTGGCTGAAAAATAGAATTCATACAGGCAGAGAACTCTGCGACTGACCTGGCATAATGTAAGATTAAGCTATGAGGGACCTTTTCTAGAGGTGGTCTCTCAATATCACCTCTATAGGTTTTACCTGAAGTAATAGTAGGAAGAATTGTTGAATCTGTACATCTATATATGTATATATATCTGTGTATATATACATATGTGTTGTATTTTTTTTCTTAAATATTGAGTGTGATTAGACACTCTCCTTATCCAAGTGTGTGTTTGTTTGTTTATTTATTTAAACTCATGTGAGATACAAACGAAAGTCCTAAGCCCAGGAGGTGCATCATTTGAATGCGAAGATTATATCACTTCCTTTACATTTTTCATGGCATCTTTTACATGTGTCAATTAAATCTGAATTATCCCAATCTTTTTCAGGCTCTTGTAAATCATGTGTTGTTGCAACTGGAAACAGACATTTACAGTCTGATCCTAGCCAGGCTACTGGTGATAGAAGATCTCTGTTTCTGACTGTAGAGAACTTTAAGCATGCAGGTGTTATGTAGTCTCAGGAACTGCTCACCCTACTCATTTGTTCTGTTTCATCTCTGACATAAATCTGATAGGAAGGGGGCCATAACTGGCATCTCTTACGTTGGTACACAGCACTTCATCAAAATGGGTAGACCTACAAATGCTACAAATATAAACATTAAATCACCCTAACCTGCAATTTCATAAAAGATCTTATTCTAAATTGGTAGAAAAATATTACTGAAACTGTACATCTCTGGTCAGGTTGAATGTCTGATTTATAATTTCTGACACATATACACACACACAAAAAGTAGAATTTTAGGCACAGCCTGAATGAAAGTTGTTTTGTATAGGGTTTTAGAAATTCATTGAACCAATATTATCTGTGTCTCCAGTTTAATCTGCCCAGCCTTTTTATATAAAACATTGAGAATTTACAGTTTTCTGAATTGAAAGTGTGTATCTGCTTTTATTGCAGCTATATTTTACTGCAGCTGTATTTTGTTTCTAGCACAGCATATTTCTGTCTAGAGCTCCACAGCTGCGTCTGTTTGTAGGACAAAACAGAAGACTCTGTAGCTCATCACTTTCTGCGTCAGTGTTGTCTAGTTGCAGCAAAGTTTGTATCTTTATGGTCAAAGAGGGTGGTGTGGAATCACTGTGACACCTTTCAGATCTGATATCAAGGAGAATTGTGAAGGGTTCCATATGGTCTTCTGGGTGGCACGCTCCGTTCAATGTTTAGTACACCTGATACAACAGCAGCAGAAAGGTTCTGTGTGGAACTGAAACCTAGGATTATATAGCAGCAGAATACAAGTTTTGAGAAAACTCGCCTGTCTGAAATACCTCTATTCATAGCAGGCAGCCATTAAGTGTCAGAATACTTGCTCGTTGAATGCACTCTTTAAAAGGCCCATTGGCTCTTGATTCTGTGCCGTGGCTGGAGAAGGAGTGGCCATGAGGTAAAGTGGGTGTAACTAGTGTCTGTTGTGTGTTAGTCACCACTTTTCAGAGTCACTTGGATCAGTGCTAGTTTTTTTGCAGATTACATGGCTCATTTAATCAGTCTTCAGTATCAGAATTGCTACCCTTCATACTAAGATTCAAGGGAATACTTGTAGTACTTCATTTTCAAAGCTTCCATAACAGGCTGAGTGGAATTTTCCACTTGTTTACGTTCACACTGTAAATGAAACAGTCTGGATGCTCTTGGTGGTATTAGCACACAGAAAGGAGAATGGTAGAATAACTTAGGTGTATTTGGGAATGCTGAGAAATTAATTCTGTTCCCATTCTATTGATGCAAAAGAGTAGAATAAGTATGTACTACTGTTGATTAAATTGCAAATTAACTTGATTTTAGGATATGCTTTTATGGAAAATAAAATTAAAGCTCTATTTTTATATTCCTGATCACTGTAACTCAGTATTTGCTGACAAACTTTCTTGATTACAGTTGCAAACTTGCTGAAGAGAAGCAAAGTGATTTTGTCTTATCCTGAGCCTTTCAGTGTAGAAGAAGCTGTTCAATAGGCACACAGTGAGAATCTGACCTGGGTAGGTCTGAAGTTCAGATATGCGGTGAAAGCGATACTCCATTCACCATCCTTTTTTGCTACACTTTTGGTCTTTGTGTACTTATTTGATTTTAGGAAAAATTAATGGCATTTTCAAATAGGGTTCAAATATAAATTAAGGCAACAAAGGTGCAAATATTATATCGATGTAATTAAGATGTAGTATCTTGAAAATTTTCCTCTCTTTTTTACTGCAGTAGGTCAATCTACTAGGTGAAATCTTTGGGAAATACAATGGCAAATGAAAAACCGTTTCATCAATAAAAAGAGAAAAAAATATTGCAGGTACCTAAAATGCTCATTTAAAAAGACTGCTAAGATTTAGAAAGGTTTTGTAATTCAGCTGTTATGAAAGCTGAAGAGATCATTCTGTAGGAGATTAAGATACTAGTCAAGTCAGCCTACTCATTTTTTCGCAGTTCTCTCTTCCCTTCATGCCCTCTTCCCCAGCATGTTAATGTTTTCTGAAATAATCTTAATTCATTGTCACTTACTCTGCTACCCTAAACACAGTGTAAACAAGTGAAAACAAGTGAAGAAGGATGCTTTGGAATCTAAAGGATTATGACTGCATTATTTTGTGTTAATTTTTCTTCCTGTTTGTGGACTGTCTTGCATGGTTTTCTAGCTATTTTTTAATGAATTAAAAAAAAAAAGTTTTCTAGATTTCTGATATATAGAGAAAAAAACCCCTCAAGGCTTAATGTTTACAATCACAGTACAAAATCTAGTCAAATATAATCATACTATGGAGAGAGTGAAATTGCATGCCTAGTCATAGTTTATAAAGGTCCATCTAATGGTGAGAGCTTGTTATTGTCTTTGAAAAGACTTAAAAATAATCTTCATCTTTGAAGGATGCCAAGCTTCCAACCATTAGAGAAATAAGCTGTAAAGAAATTACATCAGTTGAGGTTGCACAGTAGACGAAGCACCAAAAACTATTACCATGGAAATTTTATTTTAGAAAACTTGTTTGCTAGATTGGTGTACCTACCATTTGTCTCAGTTAACGAGTTCTTATGTATTGGAATAGTACAATAAATTGTGGTGATATGCATATAATTTACATGAACCTGAAAAAATGGAAATAGTGTTTAAAACCTGAAAAAGTATAGTTTTTTCCAAAATGACATGTGCAGATGAAAACAACCATTGTTTTGCAGAAACAGACAAGTCCTTTTTTTTTTTTGGGGCAGGTAGATGGACCTTTCTACTGTTGACATTGAAGGTCCAAGACTGCTTCCTCATTGAAATGTGTCATTGTCTTGGTTTCAGCGGGGATAGAGTTAACTTTCTTACTAGCAGCTGGCATAGTGCTATCTTTTGGCTGTAGGATGAGAGTAATGTTGATAATTCACTAATGTTTTCAGTTGTTGCTAAGCAGTCGAGGCCTTTTCTGTTCCACGTGCTGCCTGCCAGCGAGTTAGGCTGGGAGCACACAAAAACTTGGGAGGAGATGTGGCCAGAACATCTGACCCCCACTGACCAGAGGGATATTCCATACCATATGATATCATACTCAGCATATAAAGCTAGGGGAAGAAGAAGGAAGGGGGAAATGTTCGGAGTTAGTGGTGTTTTGTCTTCCCAAGTAAGTGTTGGGCATGGAGGCCTGCTTTCCTGGGGATGGCTGAACACCTGCCTGCCAATGGGAAGCAGTGAATGAATTCCTTGTTATGCTTTGTCTATTAAACTGTCTTTATCTCAATCAATGAGTTTTCCTTATTTTTTCTGATTCCTTCCCCCATCCCACTGGGGATGAGGAGCAGTGAGTGAGTGGTTGCATGGTCCTAGCTGCTGGCTGGAGTTAAACCACGACAGTCATCCACTAGCATTTTCTTTTTAATTCAGTTGTGCTATGAAGTAACCATTGTCTGTTTTATTTTTGGTCCAAAAGGAGTAATTTTTACTTTTCAGGATTGTGGGACAGTCTAACAGTCAAAATGTGAGGGGTTGTTATTTTGGGGAGATGAGGGGGTTGCCTCTCTAATGCAAATTTTATCCTTGCATTGCAAGACTCCCGAGGACAACAAAGTGGTAGACAATTCAATGATTTTTAGGACTGCAATGTCAGGTCTGGGACTAGATTAAAGCAGCATGAAACTACCCTAGAAAAAGGGTAGCTAAAATCATCAAGACACGAGTGCCAGATGATCTGGTTTCCAGAAACAGTGCAAAAGAGGGGCAGGACTGGGGTTTTTTATGGCAGAGGGTTACTAGCTCATCTCTATCATAGAACCTTGCTCTGAATCACTAAGGTGGGTTTATAATTTCTCCTTTGGATGTATTTCTGCATCCTGACATTGGTGATGGCTGGATAGCCTGCTTGCCCTCTCCCTTCCTCCTATTTTGTGCTATGTCTTTGTTCTTACCAGCCTTTGTTTTGGTTCATTTAACTTACTGGTTTACAAAGCTTTCACTGGCCTTCTGAGTATGGTTCTCTCTGGGCTTTTCTTTTCCATTTTTCTCTGGCCATCTTTATTCTACAGATAGTTATCGTGATATTGTTAACACTGATATAGTTCCTTCCAGCAAGTACTCACAGCGTTTCTGTTAATTGGTAGGTTGCTTTTTTGTGTTGAGAATAGAAGCTGTAGGAAAATATCTGGAATCTGTAAGCTTTGTATTTCATTGTGAAACTGGTGAGATTTGTGATAACATGCATCTACATTCACACACGTATGTGTGAATTGTTTAGGTCTAGCTTCTGAGGAAGGGCCCATTCCTTACTCAAGAGCTATGTCTTAATGCTTGGTGTACCAGTGAATGAGTTAACCGTAGTAAATCAAGACGGTTCAGGAAGAATACTTTCTTTAATCAGTAGGATTTTGAATTTCAGAAGTGACCAATGAGATCATAACATAAGAATCACTATATCGGATCAGTGATTTATGTAGGTGTCTCTCTGTGCTAAAAGCTGACACCTGGGTAAAGTTCGTAAGACATTGAGCAAGTGAAGTGAAGTGAATCATTCTCATGATTCCGTTCCAGCTTCTAAAAGACATACTGCTATGGTGTGAGGCTGTTTCAGGAAATTGCCAAATGTGAATTGTCTCAATGGGTCCTCAATAATCAAGCCTCATTTTACAGCTGAAAAAATGAATACCACTCAATACGGGATCATCTTTATATCTGGTCATATCTTCATTTAATGGTATGGGAGGCAGGCCTCTTGCAGTTCTCAGAAAGGATTTGTTAGTTATTATGGCAACTTTTGGCATCAAATACCAAATAAAGAATCCTGGAGTATTAAAGTGTAGACCAATTTATAAGCTGCAGACAGATGCCTAAATAAATTAAAAGAAGCAATTTCACTAGTTTGATGCAGTTCAACATTTGCCAGTTCCCTTTCCTTCAGTTCTGTATTATCTTGAAAAAGCTAAGAAAAAGCATTTGTTTTTAATGTAAAGCTGAGTGTCCTGTGCTGTATATTCCTTAGCTCCAGCGGCACCAGTTGTATTTAGGAGCTTCTTGCTGGATATCGAGATGGTTTAGCAGAATTTGGAAAAGTTATTGCCTGTGAACCGTGGGGTTTTGTTGTTGTTGTTGTTTTGGTTTTTTTTTTCCTTTCTCTGTTTCTGAGGACCTGAGCCTAAAAGGAAGAGAATATATTTACTCCATCTGGCTGATTTTTCCCCTTGCTTCCTTTTTCCCAGATAATCATTAACGTATTAAAATAGGCTACTTCCAGAACTGAGATGCCCAACTCTCCTCTTTCCTTTCCTAAATCTTTAAAGCACCAGGAACTGAATTTATTGACGTAATGTCTTTATACTCTTTGTTCATTTAATGTTATGTGAAGAATTCCAAAGGAGGGAATTTAGAATGGTACACCCCAATTAATTCAGGGAAGTATTAACATTGTAACAACCTCTGGTCCTTTTGGGATTAATATTCCCTGGAATGAACTGCTTGAGGGCTGTTAACTCAAGGGCAAACGGGAGGCTACTCAGCAATCCTGTTAATTTAGGATTCTTTCCACTTATATTTTCCAAGCGCTGCAGAGCTAGTCCATCTCTGAACATTTTGTTCAAAGAAAAATGATCTGTGGGCGGGTACCCAGATTTGGCTTTCTTATTGAAGACCCTTTCTGAATAAGAGACTTACTCCTTTTCAGACCCTTGAGGCTCGCACTGAGCAAAAGAAACTAATTTTTTCTTCCTGTGTTTCTTCTGAACTGCAGCTTTTTTGATGAGTAGAAACATTTTGAACTAAAATGTTTATGAACTATCTCACTGTATAAACAATTAGAATAGGAATGCTACGGGATCTCTCCAAGTAGAAACAATTTTTTTTTAAAAAACAGTATTATTTACCACACAAATCTTCCCAATTCTGAAGTACTATTACAATAGAAAATTTATTTACAATCTTTTATACATACCAGGATGCTGTGGGCTGCCTTGGCTACCTGGGCACACTGCTGGCTCGTATTCAGCTTGTTGTCAACCTCCACCCCCAGGTCCTTTTCTGCCAGGCAGCTTTCCAGCCACACTTCCCCAAGCCTGTAGCGCTGCATGGGGTTGTTGTGACCCATGTGTAGAACCTGGCACGTGGCCTTGTTGAACCTCATACCATTGGCCTCAGCCTATCAGTCCAGCCTGTGCAGATCCCTCTGTGGAGCCATCCCACCTTCAAGCAGATCAACACTCCCACCTAACTTGGTGTCATCTGCAAACTTACTGAGGGTGCACTCAATCCACTCATCCAGGTCATTGACAACAACCCCATGCAACTGTTCTCTCTAGAACTACCTGAAAGGATGTTGTAACAACTTCAGCACCCAGCTGAAGTGCCTTTAC